>CM030890.1:13393698-13758397 GCA_018136845.1 Heterotis niloticus | reverse complement strand
TTTGTAAACCATTTTACAAGATTATGACTATTAAAAAATTGTAAATAATGTGGTGCTGACATTAAATTTAATAAAATAATTTAAAGTGTTGGATTCGGCAGTTAAATTTACCAGAATTTATAATACGATTATGTTTATATGCTGCATCTACATGACTTTCTCTCACTGTGGATCCCCAACACAGTAACACACAGCATATAAGTACTTTGTGCAGCTGGAGGTCTCTGTCAAGATGCTGAATTTGTTCTTCAGTGCATCTTTGTGGTCAGTGATCTCATGACTCCACATTTTTCCAGGCCACTCCAGTCCTTTCTCTGCCGACTGTCACATCCAGCTGGCAACACGGCTACACTCGGTCACTGAAAAGCCACAGATGGACAGAGGCTCCCCTGGGTTCAGAACCACAGACCCTGGCAGAGTGAGTTCAGCATTTACAAAGAAAAAACAGAAACAGAGGTATAAGAATGCTTCAGGATTGATGGAAATTTAGCTTAAGGCAACAGCACAAAGGCCATCCTTCTGTAATGTTGCATAGTACTGCAAAATGTAAAATTCCAAATCAATATATATATAGAAGCTCCAATGAAATGAAACGAAATTAAATGAAATTAGCACACAAAAAACTGAATAAAATGCCAAACATTGCCATGACTGTCATTGCTGTACAGACAATTCCTTGAATGCTTTACAGGTTTGTTTTAGGGAGAAGTGACTTTAGTAGTTGACACAAAGGCCTGAATTTCTTTAACTCTCGGGGGAATGAACCTAAATTCAATTTGATTCAATTTTATTTTTATATAGCGCTCTTCTCACTGCAGTGACACAGAGCGCTGAACAGACATGACAAGAGTAGTATACATGTACAGTTGGCATCTGGCCATGCAGGAGAGGAAAACAAAAAACTCTACTGGAAAATAGGAGAAAAATAAACTTCTGGGGGTCTGTGTGCCAGTGGAAGCCCACCCCTCCTGGGCATAACAATGATAATAGGAGTTGTAGGTTTTTGTCACTGTGGCATAAGGGGTATGGTATGGTTCCAGTTCACAGTCAGGCACGGCCACCCGTGTCCGCAGCGTCTGATTCGTTGTGATCAGGTTGATCGGCTTTCTGTTATGAAACTGGAATAATACTTGTAAATTAATTTTAATGTGAAATAAAAGTGTAAAACACTGTATCAGGTGAAAATGGAAGTTTAAGGATCTCATTTTCTGCCTGGTTTTACTCCCAGTCTGACATCTGCTGGCAGAAATGGGAGTACATTTGACTGAGCAGCGTCACCTTCTTCTTCTTCTTCTTCTTTCGGCCGCTCCCGTTAGGGGTCGCCACAGCGGATCAAAAGCTTCCACTTCCTCCTGTCCTCTGCATCTCTCTCCATCACCCCCACCACTTGCATGTCCTCCTTCACCACATCCATAAATCTCCTCTTAGGCCTTCCTCTCTTCCTCTTGCCTGGCAGCTCCATCCCTAGCATCCTTCTCCCGATATATCCAGGATCTCTCCTCTGCACATGTCCAAACCAACGCAATCTCGCCTCTCTGACTTTGTCTCCAAACCGTCCAACCTGTGCTGACCCTCTAATATACTCATTTCTAATCCTGACACTCTTCTCCACCCACTCCACCCTGCCTGCACTCTCTTCTTCACCTCTCTTCCACACTCCCCATTACTCTGGACTGTTGATCCTAAGTATTTAAATTCCCCCACCTTCGCCAACTCTATTCCCTGCATCCTCACCATTCCTCTGTCCTCCCTCTCATTTATGCACATGTATTCTGTCTTAGTCCTACTGACCTTCATTCCTCTTCTCTCTAGAGCATATCGCCACCTCTCCAGGGTCTCTTCAACCTGCTCCCTACTCTCACTACAGATCACAATGTCATCTGCAAACATCATAGTCCACGGTGACTCCTGTCTGATCTCATCTGTCAACCTGTCCATTACCATTGCAAACAAGAAAGGACTCAAAACTGATCCTTGATGTAATCCTACCCCCACCCTGAAAGCATCCGTCACTCCTACTGCAGACCTTACCACTGTCACACTGTCCTTGTACATATCCTGTACCACTCTTACATACTTTTCTGGCACCCCCGACTTCCTCATACAATACCACAGCTCCTCTCTAGGTACCCTGTCATATGCTTTCTCTAAGTCCACGAAGACACAATGCAACTCCTTCTTACCTTCTTGGTACTTCTCCATCAACACCCTCAGAGCAAACAACGCATCTGTAGTACTCCTTCTTGGCACGAAGCCATACTGCTGCTCACTAATCGTCACCTCCCTTCTTAACCTAGCTTCCACTACTCTTTCCCATAACTTCATGCTGTGGCTGATCAGTTTTATCCCTCTGTAGTTGCTACAGCTTTGCACGTCACCCTTATTCTTAAAAATAGGTACCAGTACATTTCTTCTCCACTCCTCAGGCATCGTCTCACTTTCCAAGATTCCATTAAACAATCTGGTTAAAAACTCCACTGCCATCTCTCCTAAACACTTCCATGCTTCCACAGGTATGTCATATGGGCCAACAGCCTTTCCATTCTTCATCCTCTTCATAGCTGTCCTCCTTGCTTATCCATTGCACTCTCCTATTCATAATCCCTACATCATTCAACCTTCTCTCTCTCTCATTCTCTTCATTCATCGGCCCCTCAAAGTACTTTTTCCATCTGCTCAACACACTCTCCTCGCTTGTGATTACATTTCCATTGCTATCCTTTATCACCCTAACCTGCTGCACATCTTTCCCAGCTCGGTCCCTCTGCCTAGCTAATCGGTACAGGTCCTTTTCTCCCTCCTTAGTGTCCAACCTCTCATACAATTCACCATAAGCCTTTTCTTTAGCCTCTGCCACCTCTCTCTTCACCCTACGCCTCATCTCCTTGTACTCCTGTCTACATTCTTCATCTCTCTGTCTATCCCACTTCTTCTTCGCCAGCCTCTTCCTCTGTATACTCTCCTGTACTTCTTCATTCCACCACCAGGTTTCCTTGTCCTCCTTCCTCTGTCCCGATGCCACACCAAGCACCTTTCTAGCTGTCTCCTTTATCACTTCTGCTGTAGATGTCCAGCTCACTGGTAACTTTTCACTGCCACCCAATGCCTGTCTTAATTCCTCCCTGAACTCCACCTTATAGTTTTCCTTTTCCAACTTCCACCATTTGATCCTTGGTTCTGCCCTCACTCTCCTTCTCTTTTTGGTCTCCAATGTCATCCTACAAACCACCATCCTATGCTGCCTAACTACGCTTTCCCCTACCACCACTTTACAGTCTACAGTCTCCTTCAGTCTGGCCCTCCTGCATAAGATATAGTCCACCTGTGTGCATCTTCCTCCACTCTTGTACGTCACCCTGTGTTCCTCCCTCTTCTTAAAATACGTGTTTACCACAGCCATGTCCATCCTTTTTGCAAAATCCACTATCATCTGACCTTCTACGTTCCTCTCCTTGACACCATACCTGACCATCACCTCCTCATCTCCTCTGTTTCCTTCCCCAACAGGAAGTGAAGTGTATTTACAGCAAAGTCATTCCACTGTTAAAGACTTTAAAAAGAGATAAAACTCTTGCACCACACAGGGAATCCAGTGAACCACCAGAGTGGATTCTGAGTGAGAAGCTGGGGTTCCACAGATAAAGTTGTACATTCTGTTATTGTCTTGGTGCAGATACTGAATAACTGCATCTGTCAGAAAGTGAAAAAACTCCGCATATTTTCAACATATTGTGCTTTAGAGAGTTAACATTCTGTTAAATGTGATCTTTAATAAGTTATGACAAAGGAACCAAATACTGCAGAAGAATCCAGCCAAAACTCACTGTAGCAAATGTAATGTTTGCATGAATTTAGTATAAAAGACTAAAGAATTAGAGGGCTTGGGTTGAAAAGTTACATCTCTATATTTTTTCATCCTCTTACTTTTTTCTTGGTCTTGAATGCTGTATAATAAAGGTTGCTCTGCTTTGTTTAATTTAATTTCATATTTTAAGCTAAGTATTTGCTGCATGCAGTGAACAAAATTATATCCCTTCCATCATTAGAAACAAATTTTTATATTTACTGATGCAAACTGGAGGTTGGTAAAAACATGGTGATGAAATGGAGATAAATCAGAATGTGTAACATTAATGATATACAACCTGCTGATGTCCCACTAAACTAAAGTGGCTTCAAGAATTTAGTAAATTTAAAAGAAAAATTGAAAAAATGTCCAAATTCAAAACAAATGCACCTTTCAAAAAAAAAAACAACGCTTTTTGTACTGCAGCTTCATTTCCTATTTTCACTGTGAGTTCTTGAGTTTTTGTCTGAGTGTTAAACTGACTTCAGTCACTGTGGGTCTCGAGCACAGAAATACACAGCTGTGTCTTCAGTCTGCAGGCTGTTTCCTTGTAAATACACTGTGTTGCTCGAGGTGTCTCTGGAGATGCTGAACTTGTTCTTCAGTGAGTCTTTGTAAGCAGTGCTCCCACTACTCCATATAAATCCAACCCACTCCAGTGCTTTCCCAGCAGGTTGTCGGATCCAGGATGTATGATAGCTGGTAACTGAATAGGAGACTTGACAGGACAGTTTTGGAGAATCTCCTGGCTTCACAACCATAGTTGCTGGCTGAGTGAGAGTTTCACCCTGCACATCTGTAGAGCAGGAAAAAGAACAACATTTAACACAACCCCACAAATAATACTCATAAAAGACATAGTTTTCACTGTGAAGTTGCATCTTGACTGAAGATAGCAAAACACTGATGAAGCGAGTAAAGGAAGTTCACTTACATGAGAGAGATGCCAATAAAAAGACAAAAGCTGAAATTGCTCCCATTTTACCACAGAGGTTTGCTTTCAGCTGCAAGTTTGTGTGTTTTGTGTCTTTTATAGGAGACACAGGAGTGTAAATTTGTTTATCCCCCTAGGGGACAGTAAGACCCTCCCCATGAAGGTGGTACAATAGAGCAGCAGACAGCATGGGTACCTCATTGTTTTTAGGTTGTGCAGTCAGACGTGGGGTCAAATCCAGCTCCATTTGTGTGGCATTTGCATAATCTTCATGTGTTTGCAAGTCTTTCCCTTGAGTCAATGGCTGTTCCATTTCTGTGCTTCGGGCAAACCTCAGCTGCCCTCATTTTGTGTGGGTATCCCTGCTGTGAAATTCCACCAGCACATCAGCTTCCCGACACATGGTGGAAACATGTTGGATCATGTTTACACTCCGTTCCGGGGCGGATATAAGGCCCTCCCCCGTCCTTCTTTCGGCAAGTCAGACCACGCCTCCATCCTGCTACTGCCCGCCTATAGGCAGAGGCTTAAGCAGGAAAAACCGGTGATGAGGACCATCCAGCGCTGGACGGACGAATCTGACAAGGCTCCATGTCATTGCTTCAGCGAAACGGACTGGCTGATGTTCCGGGAGGCAGCGGGAAACCGGGTGGAGGAACTTGCCAGAACAGCTATGGGTTTCATCGCGAAATGCATTGACAATGTTGTTCCGAGAGTCACTGTAGGGACCTTCCCCAACCAAAAACAGTGGCTGAACGGAAAAATCCGTGCTTTACTCAAAGCGCGGATGTCAGCCTTTAACTCCGGTGATTTGGAGGGCTACAGGCGCTCTGTTACGACCTCAGAAGAGCGATAAAATCTGCTAAGAGGCAGTACGGGGACAAAGTGGAGTCTCTACCGGGGCTCCAACATCATAAACATGTGGAGAGGGCTTAGGACAACCAAGGACTATGAAGGGAAAAGCAGCAGTGTTGTAGAAGCGTCTGCTCCCCTTGCTGAGGAGCTGAACACCTTCTACGCACGGTTTGAGAAGAACCACCCATGCCTGGCTGTGGACCTGAACCAGGATGTTTGCACACTGCAGGTGTCTAGGACAGACATCCTTCAAAAGGATAAACACACACAAAGCTCCTGGACCAGATAACATCTCTTGTCATGTTCTTAAGGCTTGTGCAGACCAGTTGGCGGGTGTGTTCACCGACATATTCAACCTTTTCTTGCCGTAGTCCCCACATGTTTCAAGAAAACCACCATTGTCCCTGTACCAAAGAAACCCAGAGTCTTCTGCCTGAATGACTACCGCCCTGTCACACTTACATCCGTCATCATGAAGTGCTTTGAGCGGTTAGTCATGTCACACATCATTGCCTGTCTGCCAGACACACTGGACCCGCTTCAGTTCGTCTACAGACCGAACAGGTCACCCGACGACGCAATCGCCTTCACCCTCCATAAGGCTCTCTCCCACCTGGAACAGAGGAACACATATGTGAGAATGCTCTTCATCGATTACAGCTCAGCATTCAACATCATCGTGCCCTCTAAACTGGTCGCCAAGCTCAGGAACCTAGAACTCAACCCGACTCCGTGCGGTTGGGTCATGGACTTTCTGATGGGCAGGCCCCAGGTGGTGAGATTGGGGAACACCATCTCCTCAGCACTGGCTCTCAGCACGGGGACCCCCCAGGGCTGCATGCTTAGCCCCCTGCTGTACTCCCTGTTCACGCACGACTGCGTCGCCTCACTCAGCTCCAACATCATAGTCAAGTTTGCGGACGACACCGCTGTCATCGGCCTGATCACCGACAACGATGAACGGGCATATAGAGAGGAGGTGAGAACCCTGACCTTATGGTGTCAGGACAATGACCTCCATCTCAACATCAACAAAACGAAGGAGCAGATCGTGGACTTCAGGAGACAGCAGGGGAATGGCCACGCTCCCATCTCTATAGCTGGTGCCCCAGTGGAGAGAGTGAACAGCTTCAGGTTCCTCGGAGTTAACATCACTGAGGACCTGTCCTGGTCACGGCACACCAGCTTTGTCATCAAGGCAGCTACTCAACATCTCTTTTTCCTTCGTTTGGCATGGACAACAGGATACTTGTCAAGTTCTACAGATCTACCACTTAAAGTATCCTGACTGGCTGTTTCACGGCCTGGAATGGCAGTTGCAGTGTGTCAGACCATAAAGCTCTACAAAGAGTGGTCTAGACAGCACAGAACATTACCAGGACTAATCTGCCAGCCCTGCAGGACCTCTACACCCAACGGTGCAAGAAGAAGGCCCATAACATCCTGAGGGACCACAGTCACCCCAGCCACAAACTATTCTCCTTGCTCCCGTCCGGAAAACGCTTTAGAAGCGTTCAGACAAGGACCAGCAGGTTCCGGGACAGTTTTTTCCCCCACACCGTAAGCCTGCTAAACCACTGACCCCTCCCTTGGACACTGGAAACAGTCGATTGGAGTCTGTCTGTATGCCTGTCTCCCCCCCCCATTGTATAAAACTCTATTGGTGGTGTGTTGTTGTTGGTTTAGCTGCTGTTGTTTGGTTTCCGTTTCTGTTGGTTTTCTTTGTGGCTATGCTTTAAATGAAAGCTGTATCATTTTTACAGCTTTATGAATAGTGTGACATCCCTGTACAGGTCCACTCCCTGGCTTTGGTTCTGGTTTATATCCGTCATCATCAGTCCTGCCATCCCTTCCTCCCTCCGGGGCAATCCAGGCATTATTTGGCCAGTAAACCCTTTAAACCCCTTTTTCCTTTTATACACAGCTCCACTGACCCCTAGATTTTACTGAGCCAAACTAAAGGGGTCATAACAGTACATTTAGATTGTTGTGGTATTTTTTTACTATGAAATATTTCTGCACAAAATGTGCAAAAGATGTTAGGATCCATGTTTTTTAAGTTAGAGGAAATTATTTTTCAAAAAATTGAAAAAATTTAAAAACCAACATACAATGCTGATATTGCAACCATAAGAGCTTAGTTCAAAGTGCAATGTATTTTGTCAAAAGAGATCTGTTTTGGTACATTTTTGTAGTGAGCAATATTGTTTCAGTTACAATGCCTTTAAACCATTATATATTTCACAAGAATAAAAAAATTGTTAATGTGGTGCTGACATTAAATTTAAAGATTTGCATTCAGTCATTAAATTTGCCAGAATTTCTAATTTTATTATGTTTATATGCTGCATCTACATGACTTTCTCTCACTGTGAATCCCCAACAAAGTACTACACAGCCGTGTCTGCAGTGTGCAGGTTATTTTACTTGTAAGTACTTTGTGCTACTGGAGGTCTCTGTGAAGATGCTGAATTTGTTCTTCAGTGCATCTTTATGATCGGTGACCTCATGACTCCACATTCTTCCAGGCCACTCTAGTCCTTTCTCTGCAGACTGTCACATCGAGCTGGCATCATGGCTGCACTCGGTCACTGAAAAGCCACAGACTTTGCAGGTGATGGACGGAGGCTCCCCTGGGTTCAGAACCACAGACTCTGGCTGAGTGAGTTCAGCATTTCAATAAAAGCCTGCATGGAGAAACAAAAACAGAGGCAGAAGAATGCTTCAGGATCTATCATAATATGGCTAAAAGCAAAAGCACAAATATCATAATTTTATAGAGGTCCTTTTTGGTCTCCAATGTCATCCTACAAACCACCATCCTATGCTGCCTAACTACGCTTTCCCCTGCCACCACTTTACAGTCTACAGTCTCAGTGTAGTTTAATATGTAAAATTCATGTTCTTGTCACACATCTCAGGGTCTGACTTACTGCTACGATCAACACCAGAAGCTTCCTCCAAGAATGTGTAGTTGACTCAAGTGTTCCTCTACAGAAGTAAACATTTCAACTGTATGGAAACTAAAATAAATTTTGCTGTGTCTAGTTGAGCTTTTATATGTTCGTGGTCAGTGGTGCAGGTCTACCCGTGCTAAATATTATAAATCTTTGGCCTTGCATTATGCACCTGTATATGTGCGCAGTTCCCTACATGTGCATAAATGAAAGGGAGGACAGAGGAATGGTGAGGATGCAGGGAGTAGAGCTGGTGAAGGTGGGTGAATTTAAATACTTGAGATCAACAGTTAAAGAGTAACGGGGAGTGTGGAAGAGAGGTGAAGAAGAGAGTGCAGGCAGGGTGGAGTAGGTGGAGAAGAGTGTCAGGAGTGATTTATGATAGAAGGGTACCAGCAAGAGTGAAAGGGAAGGTCTACAAGATGGTAGTGAGACCAGCTATGCTATATGGGTTGGAGACAGTGGCACTGACCAAAAGACAGGAGGCAGAGCTGGAGGTGGCAGAGTTAAAGATGTTAAGATTTGCAATGGGTGTGACGAGGATGGACAGGATTAGGAATGAGTATATTAGAGGGTCAGCACAAGTTGGACGGTTTGGAGACAAAGTCAGAGAGGTGAGATTGCATTGGTTTGGACATGTGCAGAGGAGAGATGCTGGATATATCAGGAGAAGGATGCTACGGATGGAGCTGCCAGGCAAGAGGAAGAGAGGAAGGCCCAAGAGGAGATTTATGGATGTGGTAAAAGAGGACATGCAGGTGGTGAATGTGATGGAGGAAGATGCAGAGGACAGGAAGACATAGAAACGTTTGGTCTGCTGTGGCGACCCCTAACGGGAGCAGCTGAAAGATAAAGGAGATATGTGTGCAGTTCCTCAGTCCGCTGTTTGTGTCTCTGTATTGTGCAGATCCGGTTCTGTTCTTTTACGAATCAATTAAAAAAAATATTTATTCCTTATTGAGGCATTAGGATTACTGCTGCTTTTCAACACTGGGAAGAAGTACAGGAATAAACTGAAGGGATAGAAATCACTTCTAGACACAGCTGACCACACTTTCTTATCTATCATTGAAAAACATGGACATGGTCCCCTTCTGGGAAAGAGTGGACTGCCATTTCCAGATTGGGGGGGTCAAGTACCCCTCTTGGAGCAGTAAAGTATTTTTATTGAACAACAATATTCACATGAACAGTTTGAGAGCATAGAAATGAGCAACTGTTTAAAAAGAGGAACCAAAAAGCGAAAGTTTTTGTATGGCTTCCCCACCCCTGTCCCTCACTGTGAGTCTCTGGCACAGTAGTACACAGCTGTGTCTTCAGCTTTCAGGCTGTTCATCTGCAAATACAGCTGGTTCTTGCCGTTGTCTCTGGAGATGCTGAATCTGCCCTGAACAGACTGGGCATAGTATACACTAGAACTTGTATACTGGTATCCCAACCACTCCAGTCCCTTCCCAGCAGGCTGTCTGATCCAAGCCATATAATAGCCACTGAAGTCAAACCCAGAAGCTGTACAGGTGAGTTGATGCGATTCTCCTGGTCTCTTTACCACCGATTCAGACTCAGTCAGTACAACATCAGCCTGCACACCTGAAATGAAAGACACAGATCACTTTTAGATGAGCTCAGTAAAAGAAAGAGACAGAGAGTCAGATGGAGAGGAGACAAACAGACACCTGAGACTGCCAGTGCTGTGAGGGTGAGCAGGGCTGCTAGGAGCTCCATCGCTGCAAGAGAGAGGGAGGAGCGCTGAGCTGAAGTCCACACTGAGTCACACTGACTGCTGCTCTGAGTCTCCCATTCACACCGGATCCATTAAAAGCTCTGGGGGTTTCAACTGGGTCCTTCTCTGAGGGAGGGGCAGTAAATCTACCAATCTGTAGTCTACAAGTTCATATCTTTAATCGCTCTGGTTTGTAATACCATCTGCAACATGATTCATTGTCATTTGGCAATCACCTTTATCTTATTTGACAGAATGAAACCCAGACAAGAACAAATGATCCAGGTTTGTAGGGTGGGTTAGTGAGGACTGAAGGTATTGATCCAACATTAAAAGGCCAAACAAGATGTTAGCATAACCACTGCGATACCAAACACAGCTGAGGAAAAACTGATTGTGCTTGAAGCCAGTTTCTCTATTACAAAACAAAGAACCAAAACATCCAGGTTTGATCCAAACCTGAAAGGTGTGGTTACATTAATCGGTTATTGTTTCCTCTTGTGACTCCTGTATTTGTTTTCCCATACATAAAAAAGTAACATTTTGTTAGAACTATTGGAAAAATAAAGAACAAGTCTAGAAACAGTAAGAGATATACTTGCACATACATGGGATATTACCTATATAATTCTTACATTGTTAATATACATTTATGCATCTTCAAGAAAATGTGACAGTCTTTTGGGAGATGTTGATTTTACAGGTACATAAGTAACTTTAAAAATAAATTATTGCTGACCTCACAGCCACAAATTGTATTTTAAAAGTCCACAGTCACACTGTACACCTTTAGAAATAGTCAACTTGCTGATTATATCAGTCCTGGCCAACACATAATGTGGCCCAGTGAACTGATTTAATTTTGTCTTCTGAGAAAAGAATAAATGAAGGGACAGAAAAATTGACAAAACTGCCAAATAATTGCAGTGCTATACTTTATAAGAGAAAGAACATGGAGGAATAGTGACAAAAAGGCAAAAGCTGCAGTTCCCCTTACAAATGTCATATTTGAAATTAAAAAGCAATGTGCCCCGAGGGTAGACTAAGACCTGAAATACACACAGTAACATTGTTTCACACATTTTGTTTGATTTACACTTATTTTTAACTGTGCATGTTTATAGAGCTGAATGTTCATGTTAAGTTCAGTTCAGGTTGTGTAGTAAGTTCACTTGCCTTTCCTAGGCAATAATTTCATATTAGAAGCCCATCTCTTAAGCTACTGCGCCACCTGTTGACCTTATTTGTTTAAATTTATCCTATTATATTATTTATCCCTCTGCATGATTTAGATTTCAACCATTAGGAGGGTTTGTGTATTCTCAGGTAACACACATCTAAAACCACAGCTCTGAGATACCATATACTATAAGTGTCTTTAAAATGGCTTGGCTTTGGGAGGTCACCTGCAGTGAGCACCTAACTCTGTGGCACAGATCTCTGGAAAGAACACAGGAAGGATTTGTTTGAATATGGCCCTTGAGTCAGATGGAGAACCATGATTTTTGTGTATTCAGTGGCATGCAAAAGTTTGGACGCCCCTGATCAATATTCCTGTTACTGTGAAAAGTTAAGTGAGCGAGGATGAATTGATCTCCAAAAGGCATGAAGTTAAAGATGACACATTTCTTTTCAGCATTTTAAGCAAAATTAGTGTGTTATTGTCATTTTGTACAATTTTCAAGTCAAGTCAAGGTTTATTTGTCATGGGTAGACAACACAGCATAGCAGTGTTGTCACCATAAAAGTTTTGTTTTCGGGCATCCTCAGTAATATAAATATGAACATAAATATGTAAAAGTATAAATAAATAAGGTACAGGAAAGTTAAATAAATACTTGAATTAGGAAAAGGAAAATAAATAATAAATAAATAAAGAGAGTAAATAAATAAGAATAGGGTATGAAAATATGCATGGGGAGGGGGGGGAGAAGACACAGCAGCCAAACTAACAGCACACAGTAACCAAACCTACAACAACACCAACAACACACCACTGGTGATCTTACACAATGGGGGGGGGGGACAGGCATACAGACAGACAGACAGATCCCGATCGACTGTTCCCACTGTCCAAGGGAGGGGTCAGTAGTTTAGCAGTCTTACGGTGTGGGGGAAAAAACTGTCCCGGAACCTTTTCGTCCTTGTCCGAACATTTCTAAAGTGTCTTCCGGATGGGAGCAAGGAGAATAGTTTGTGGCTGGGATAACTGCTGTCCCTCTGGATGTTATGGGCCTTCTTCTTGCAGCGCTGGGTGTGGAGGTCCTGCAGGGCTGGCAGATCAGACCTGGTAGTGCTCTCTGCTGTCTTGACCACTCTTTGTAGAGCTTTACGGTCTGACGCACTGCAGCTGCCATTCCAGGCCAGTCAGGATACTTTCAAGGGTAGATCTGTAGAAATTGACAAATATCCTGTTGTCCATGCTGAACCTCCTCAGCCGACAGAGGAAGAAGAGACGTTGTGTTGCCGCCTTGATGACGACGCTGGCGTGCCGTGACCAGGACAGGTCCTCAGTGATGTTAACTCCGAGGAACCTGAAGCTGTTCACTCTCTCCACTGGGGCACCAGCTATAGAGATGGGAGCGTGGCCATTCCCCTGCTGTCTCCTGAAGTCCACGATCTGCTCCTTTGTTTTGCTGACGTTGAGATGGAGATCATTGTCCTGACACCATGAGGTCAGAACAATGATAATTTTAGTGAAAAAAACAAAAGGAGCACCATGCAAAAGTTTGGGTACCCCAAGATATTTGAGGTCTCAGATAACTTCTCCCAAGGTCTCAGACCTTAATTCATTCATTAGGGTTATGGCTTGTTCACAGTCATTGTTTGGAAAGGCAAAATGGTGCAAAATTCAAAGCTTTATAAATACTCTGATTCCTCAAACTTTGTCCCAACAATTGGCAGCCATGGGCTCCTCCAAGCCACTGCTTAGCACTCTGAAAATTAAAATAACTGATGCCCAGAAAGCAGAAGAAACAGGAGAAGGCTATAAGAAGATAGCAAAGCATTTTCAGGTAGTTGTTTCCTCAGTTCATAATGGAATTAAGAAATGGCAGTTAACAGGAACGATGGAGGTCAACTCGAGGTCTGGAAGATCAAGAAAGCTTTCGGAGAGAAATGCTTGTAGGATTGAAGAAAGGCAAATGGAAACCCCCGTTTGACCTCAAAAAACTTTTAGGAAGATTTAGCAGACTCTGGAGTGGTGGTGCACTGTTCTACTGTGTAGTGACACCTGTACAAATATGATCTTCATGGAAGAGTCATCAGGAGAAAACTTTTCCTGTGTCCTCACCACAAAATTCAGCATCAGAAGTTTGCAAATTAACATCTGAAAAAACCTGATGCATTTTAGAAACAAGTCCTGTGGACCGATGAAGTCAGAATAAAAATTTTTGGCTGCAATGTGCAAAGGTATGTTTGGAGAAAAAAAGGGCATGGAATTCCATGAATAGAACACCTCTCCAACTTTTAAACATGGGGTAGACAGATCATGCTTTGGGTTTGTGTTGCAGCCAGTGGCACGGGGAACATTTTTCTGATAGAGGGGAGGATGAATTCAATTATATATCAGCAAATTTTGGAAGCAAACATCACACCATTTGTAAAAAAGCAGAAGATGGAAAGAGGATGGCTTCTACAACAGGATAATGATCCAAAACACACCTCAAAAGAGCAGTGCATGCAAGATGGCCTAAGAATCTCACAGAATAGAAGCCTTTTGCACAGAAACATGGGTATAAATTCCCCAAATAAAAACTGAAAGACTCTTAACTGACTACAAAAAAGCATTTACAAGGAGTAACACTTGTCAAAGGGGGTGTGACTAAGTACTGACCCTGCATGGTGTCCAAACTTTTGCTTTAAGCCCTTTTCCTTTTTTTGTTATTTTGAAACTGTAAAAGATGGAAAAAGTGATTTTCCTTAAAATATTACAGAGATGTGTCATCTTTAATGAAATGACTTTTAGAAATCGGGTCTTCTTTTCTTGCTTAGCTACTCACAGTAGCAAAAATTTTGACATGGGGCATCCAAACTTTTACATGCCACTGTATTTTGCAAAATAATGGCTTTTTTAAGTATCAGGTCATTCACCTCAAATGTAACTGGATATAATGCCTTCTTAAATGTTCTTGAAAAACTGAATAAAGATTTTAGGGGAAACACATTAAGGTGGTAGCCACTGAAAGGTGAAATGATGTTCGGAAAATGTAGCCCAACCTACAAATTGGTGTCACATACAACAAGATCTAGGTGAAGAGAAGTTAAGCTGCAGAAAAAGATTTGTTGTTTGCACTGTGCAAGAAGTGTTCAGTTTACAGTTACAAAGAGTAAACATGGCTGCAGGAAATACAAACCTCTGACTTACCACAGTCCAACAGATGGCTCCAGTCACGTAGCCACTGTTCATCAGTGTGGCTTGCAGGTCCTGGGTTTTGATGGCAGCAGATACCAACCACAGAGCTGCAGGACACCTGACCATGATAATAAATATGGAACAAGGAGAGAGTACATAAGAGAGAACAACAGATGATGTGGAGAAAGGGTCCTCTGTCAGGGTGAAAAAGAAGACAGAGTAAAAACATTTTCTTAGAGGTTTTGAGGGAGTACCTTGAAGGCATATCTCAGAGGTTCAGCTCTATTCCTTTCCAATGGAGGACTTTTCAGTTGATATGAACATAGAGATACCTGAAGTGCCTGAGGTTCCTGATAACTTCTGGGAGGAAATGCCTGAATACATGGTTGCCAACATGCCTGAAGAATTTGAAATGGCTGATGGAGTCACTGAGTCTGAAGACGGATTAAAGATTCCCAAGATGAGGCTTCCAAGGCAAAAAAGAAGGCCTGTTCAAGTTCGGAAGATACCGAAAGTGCATTATTACCTACGCTGAGCTGTGTGTCGTCACCTGCTGCAACATACTGTACATCGGATCCTGTGCTTTCTGTTGTTCCCTGCAGGTAAGCAAGAGGTCTCTATGGGTCCTGCAAAACTCCAAATGCTGCCATCATCATTCATCTGCATCAGTCTGGTGGAGTACAGAGGGATAGAAATTACTTTAAGCTATGTTTAAACCATCACTTTGTTGTGCGGGGAAAAGAAAGCATTGAAAGGGCTAGCAAACTGACAATAAGATAAAAATGCCCATAGAATTTGTTGGATATTTGGCATTTCTGGTACCGGTCGCAAGCAGGAGATCAAGGCTGAGCTTAAATCAGACATTTAATACAAATGTTTAGGTTTTAAATCCCAAAGTAAACAGGATGAGAGTTGTCACACTTTTGTACCAGAGGATTTTCCACAGCAGCCTGTGTTACAATGTTGTAACAGATCTAAAGTTCAGCAACAGCATGTCATTTCTTTCTTCATATTTTTATTAAATGCAGTAGCTATTTCTCAAATACAAGTTCATCTTCCAGTATTTTCAGCAAATATTTATGCTTTCTGCCTTTATTCTTTCCATTTACTAACCCACATTTATTCTTTTTGAAAAATAAAATTCATTCCCTATCTGAATTATGTGTTTCATATCCTTATTATAAATGCATCAATTAAATGTGAAAACTTAGCTAATATAATAATTCTCCTTGTACATATGTAGGTTCTCTTAAGTGTGTTGAGATGTTATTAAAAAAGGAGTAATCTGTGGGGTAGCCTGCTGAGCCAACAGGCCCACGTTGCATCTGAACTTGTGTGTAATTTCCCTGTAATGACCTGGTGCTTCATCTAGTGTGTACCTTGCCTCTTGCCCCTATCCTCCAAGACCACCTTGACCCTGCATTCTGAAGCTGTAAGTGGTAAACAGTAATGACTGAATGAATTATCATTGCGCAAGACTCATCGCAACTTTAAATCTATTCAAAGAGTTGCTTTGCCAAAATGTTACAAACAACATAACATCAGTGTAGTGACTTGACTCTGACTGTCTTATTTTAAGAATTTTCATCTATTTTGTTTTTTAAAAATCTATTTTTAATGGGATGAAATCTCACCGCTTTATGGCAAAGGGTTATAGTCGAAGAAGCAGGTGGCACAATCCTGAAAAACTTAGCATTCAGAGTTGTTGTTTTTGTTGTTGTTGTTAAGTGCCATCGAGTCAGTGTCAACTCATGGTGACTCTGTGGATAGCTGTCCTAAAATACATACGGTCTTCAGCAAGTCAGCTAAGACTTCACAATGGGGCATCCATGGCTGTTCTGTGTCCATCCACCTCATTGTGGGTCTTCCTCTTTTGCGTTGAGCTTCCACTTTGCCGAGCATGATATCCTTTTCCAATGTTCCCTCCTCAGGATGTGTCCAAAATAAGACAGTTGAAATCTGGTCATTTGAGCTTCCAGTGACAACTTTGGTTTGATTTGCCCCAACACCCATGCATTTGTTAGCATTCAGAGTAAAACACTTTCATTCTTAAGTCCATTTGATCTGGTTCTAAGGTGCATTACACAACACAAACTTGAAGAAAATGCTAAATGTAGACTTCATTTACTGCTACATCAAACTTCACTTCCACCACGGTGACATAATACAGAGTAATGTTTTAAGTTTTTATCCATCCTGTCTATATCCTTTGCTTGACAACTTGATTCCAATTCTCCAAAGCTCAGATTCTTCAGTTAGGCTGCTGTACTAGATTTGGTGCAACACAAAAACATGCATAAATTAAAGAGCTTTGCTCAACTGAAGTAGAAAGCAAAGCATCCACGCCTTAGCACAATTCTTTGGTTTTCCTCCACAGGCTGCATCTCCGTTGCACCTGCAACAACCTGTGACAGCATGGAAAATGTAGATGTGTACGGCTGTGGAAAACTGTAGCCTGTAGGCTTGGAAGATGTAGGAAATGTAGGCCTGCAGTTCAGTATCACATACATCAAGCACTGAGCTTGCATTACGGGAAAAGGTTTTTCTGCTCAGCTGGCAATTGCGAAGCACAAAAACTGTAAGAAACATGGCTACAAGAAATGTAAACCTCAGACTTACCACAGTAAAGCGGGTGGCTCCAGTTCAACCATACAGGAAGTGGTCATAAGTGTGGCCTGCAGGTTCTTGATTATGATGAAGACAGACACCAACCCACAAAACTACAGGAAACCTGACCATGATGCTGAAAAGGCAGGTTAAGCAGACAGTATGTAAGAGATAAACTGGGGATGTGAGTAAAGGCATATCATCAGGTTGAGAGAGAGGAGATGGAGAGTTAAAACATATTCTCACATGTTCAATTTCCAGAAGAGAACCTTTCGGTAGGCATTGATAAAAACACACCTGATCTACTCGATATGCCTCATGTACCAGATACCTGTTCTATGAACTTAAAATACTTGATGCAAATGATGAGCATGAAAACAAGGTAACAGAAGATCTAAAACTGAAAGTTATGACAGAAAAGCAAAGGCCTCAATGGGTGCGAAATAATCACATTTTCTGGACCGATCTGTTCTGGATGTTTTGTACTTTGTATTTGATATTAACAAAATTTAATAAAAGAAAAAAAATTACACTTTTCTGAAAACTTTTTCAATTATCCCATATAAGAAAGGAATTTTTCTGCATAAAGAATACACTCATAGTTCATCATCAGTGCCTAGCTTTCTAACAAAAATCTGTTTTCCAACAATGATTTCCCTTTTATGAATTAAAATGTTAATCTTTAAGCTTTATTTTAAACATTTATATTGTTTCCATTCCTTTTGCTTGCTTTTTAACTTTTCTTTTTGGGTACTGACTTGTGAGAAAGCAATTTTCCCTTGTCAGAATGATATGTTCCACATGCATGTTGCTAAACTAATTTAAAACAAACCATTTCTGGCTGTGCAGGCTGTTCAAATTTTGCCAGTTGCTCTAGAATGTTGTCAGAAACAAATGATGGTCTTATCATTGTCCTGGGCTAGCAGAAATTTTAAAGACAAATCTATCCTTACAATGTATACAAAAACTTTTTGCTAAAATTCATGATGTGGTGTCAGTAATAATGTTTCATGTGTAATTCTTTTGGAGTAGAATTTAGACGTAAATCTGGAATTTCCAAGTTAATTTCTACTTTCTAGCACCACCTGGTGGCAAAGGGTCACAGTGATGTTGTTTCCAGAGAAGCCAGCAATCCGTACATGAAAAACTCAACATTTTATGTAACCGCTTCTAGCCAGGATTTGGACTAGCCAGTTTTCACTTCAGTTTAAAACTTTACATCCATGAAGGTAGCATAACACAGACATATTTTTAGACCGCATTGCTTCACAAACTGATTCTAATTCTAATTCATGCCTTTGGCCCCAAATCTGACCAGCCCCAAATTCACCAGTCTTGTACTTAATGTAATTATATTTGACGCAATATAAAACCAGACTGAAACTGGATGCAGTGACTCCCTCAGATGTATAGTCAAAAGGTAAGAGCTCTTCAAAGGTCAAAACCACATTCCTTATTACTGAAGTCATGGGACTCCTAAGGGAACAGTTGTAGTGGCGGGCCCAGATGCTTCAGTCCACAGAATTGAGCACCACCTCTGTGCCAATAAGAATATCCAAAAACTGCAGTGTGATAGATAGTCATTTCAGAAAAGGTGAATTCCTGATGTACCACAACCCCCATTCGACATGTCAAAAAACATTACATTGGGTGGCACCTACCCCAGCAGAAAATATAGGATGCGTAGTGAGTATTTAAGGGAAAAAGCAATAGGAGATTATGTGGAAGCATACATTTTTGTGAACAAAAGAAATCAAGAGCCATAAGGAACATTTTAAAGGGTAACTGTCCAAACGTCACTCCTCCTTAGAGAATGTGTGAAAATTTGGAGTCCCAGCAGTCTGCATCCATCTTTTCTGCTTTCCCCTTGGCAATGAGGATCTTTTTTGACTGCCCAACCGAATGGGAAGTTTCTTCTATACTTGGCAGACATTTAACTTTTGCTTGATACCAGAATTTAGAGTACTGTCTATTTCATCTGCTTGTGACCTTCTCCTACCAGGTTATAAAGAAGATGATCTAGAGAGACATTGCTGGGGGCTAAGACATGTAGTGGCCATGTCAGCAGGACCATTGCAGCGGATATACTGCTTTCTGTTGCCTTTATATTCTCCTCTTTGTTTTCAGTGAGGATTTCTATCTGTACTGTATATCAGATGGCTAACTGGTAAAAGATAGCTGGGGTTTAGCAGTGTTGTGGCAGGCAGATTTTCTGTTGCGTCTTGTTTCTTGTATAGTTCTTCCAGTTTTCTTGTTTTAGTAACAAATGGAGTCCTAATTTCCTTTTCACTTATCACTCCTAGTCTTCTATACTTTAAAAATTATGAGGCAAAATTGCCTGAAGAACTCAGCTGGCATAATGCTGTGCCTCAGAAAATCAACCTAATAGATTTAATAAAACAAACTGCACAAATACCATTCAAACAAATGACTCCGCTAACCTCTGAGCATATGTTGTCTAGGTTATATCAGATGAATAATGTGTTGTTTTTGCTCTTATTTCCAATAAAGTATTTGTACATTTAACTACTAGGCTCAAGCACTGTACTGTTATGCACTGGTCCCCAGTTTTTGTTATCGTGACCAAATATTCACTATGATAATAGTTCCGTCACACTTTCTGGAGGGATGTTCTTTCATCTAAATTCTAAAGGCATCAACATATGAAGGATTGACAATGAAAAATGTGACATTTACCCATGTGAAAATTCAGCCCTGGGCCCAGAAGCAGAACTGAAAGTGGCCTCTGTCAACTGCTGCATGTCTGCACCCTCATTTGCACAACCACCACGGACCTCCACCAGCTGACACTAAGTCAAGCGTAAAGCAGTTCCGTTCCAAAAAAGCTACTGGTGGGCATGATGGTGTTTTTAGCTTAATGTAGGGTGGGAGACGAGGTTTACCAACTCTAACATAGGCAACTGACAATGGCATTTTTTGACCTCAGTTCAGTAAAGGTCATAAAGAAACACTGAAATACATCTTTGCAATAAGCACCTGTGCTTATATCAGCAGTGTTTGTTTCTGAAGTGCAAAGCTCTGATAGTATATTAGTTGATATTATTTGCATTTACTGGGCATTTATTCATTGGCATATGCTTTTTTGCCAAAGTGGAGCATACTTACAGTTAAGGAGTATTTTGCTCATGTCTTAATCCAAAGTGGCTTACATACAATCATAGATGCATCGCTCTGCACTTCGTACAAACATTTAGAGAGAAGAGCAATGCAAGACATAGGCAGACCCAGACCAACGGCAATTTAAGGTCACCAATCTGCCTCATTCACATAACTTTGGACTGTAGAATGAAGCCCATGCAAGGAACACATGCAAAAAACTCCACAAGTCTAGCCTGAATCCATGTCTGAATCCAGCACCTTGGGGTCATGCAGCACCATCATGTCATTGTTTTGCTTTTTATTATTTTGTCTTTTTCTTAATTAACTGCTTAGAGTTTTACTTTCAACTCCAGATACAAGGTTCAAAATTCAAGGTTCGCTTTATTGACATTCTGCACTTATTCAGATGTATGAAAGAACAGAAATGTAGCTTCTAATTGACTACTGTGCACAATACTAACAGACAACATACCAATGGAGGACAATATACGTAGTTAAACTGATGTAGAATAATATAGATAAGTAGATAAATAACAAACACAGATAAATGGGTACATAAATAGGTTGATAACAAAACAGATAAGAAAAGAACAGTACAAACAAGGTCAGCGGTCAGGGTGGTGAAAACAGATGGTGGAGGTGGTGATAAGAGTCCATGGTGACAATAAGAGACTGTTATGATCTATGAAAATTTTAATTTAAAGTTATTACAAAATTTAAATTTAGATTTAAAATGTTAACATTAGCATCACTTGAATGTAACATTTTTCTCAAACTTAAATTGAAACTATGATTATTCTGTAAAATAATGAATATATGCACGCTTTTTCAAGAAATAGTACATAAATAAAATATATTTCTGTCCACACCTGCTTTGAAAAGCATCTGCTGTCAGACCCGAAACCAAGAGGACTTTGCCTGGGTTCTCAGTGAAACCCACAAGTAAATTAAAATGTGTTTGCAAATTGTACCGAGCACCTATGAGTAGCATATTCTGAAAATGTGTTCATAAACTTGTACATTTTTGTTTGTTTTTGTGTTTTTTTTTATTTTCTTGACTTAAATGTGTTTCCCTTAAATAGGTATTAATATTTTCCTTCTGAATAACAACACTTTGTATAGTCAAACTACTGTCTGAAGTGGTTCACACTATTTCAGAAAAAAGACCAGTCTGCAAAATCTGTCAGTCACATGGTAGTTTTAAAACAAATTCAAGCAAGAAAAGTTAGAAACATCTGTAAATAATCACTCACAGACCATCATAGAAATACACAGAGCAAGGAGAGGTAGGACAGAATATCCCTCTGACTGTGATTATTAATATCACAAATATGTGGAGGTATATGACATTCTTCTGCACTGTCTATGGGATCTCATTTCAAAATTGCATAGGAGGAAGGGGATGTCTCATTTCTGGAAGTTGTGTTGAAGGGTTATTTAAAATAATTTGATTCACACAAGTATTCAGCTGCATTATATTCTAGTAATAAATATTATTAAGAAAATTTTGCAACTATATTTCAAATAAGGTGACTGCACATATGTCATATTAAAAAATAAAATCCTGTCATTATTGTTCTGTGAAAGGAGAGTTGATAAAATATTTAAACGGGAAATTCATGTAAAACATTTGTATTACTGTGCAGATAATGATAAGTTTTCAGTAAAGATATTAATTTTTTCTAACTAAATTAAGCACTGTATGAAACTTTTATAATAAACAAAATGTAGCATTTTTAGCAAAAACCAAAATGGTTTTCACAGATAGGTCTTTTAGGTGATCTTGCCTGGAAAACTGTGATCACAGCTTATATTTGGTCGAGAACAGTTTTTCTAAAGAACTTCCTGACAATGAGGAAGTTACAGTTTGTGGTGGATAAAGAGCGCCTATGTATGTATGAAAATGAGGTCGCAAAGTAAAATAGGAAACTAGGCAGTTGCTGATGTTTGCACTAGAGATCTCAGAATATAGATTTTTTTCTGTGTAAAATACTCAATAAGTATGAGAACAAAATTTAGTAAACCTCTTTCTACAGAAATAAAATTTATGAGAAAATTATACATATTCATGGATCCTTTACTCTGAAACTTCCAGTAACAGTTGATGAACACTGGCCAAGTAAAATACTAAAAATTTGTTGTAAATAATGCTATGCTCATTGTTGAATTAAAATTTTGAGAGTTTAAGTGAATGGCATAAGTGTTCAATTGTATTATTTGCATTAATTCTACTTACGATGACCAGCGAGATGCCTTTGGTCAAATAGTGATACAAAATGTTTGTGCTGTTGTATCCCTTTCAAAGAAATTTGAATCTCTTAGTTCATAATATACAGTGAAACCTAATCGCTCAATGAATGATAGTATTTAGAACAGAACAAAAACAACCATTACATTTTTTACTTCTAAAGAATATTTTCAGGTATTGGCAAGGTAGAGTAAGTAATGTGCAAATCTAGAGTAAATGCAGTACGTTCACAAGACAAAGTATCCCTGTTATTTATGTCACTTACTGTGTTAAAAGCAATTTTGCAATTTGAGAATTACACTGTCTGCCCATTTTAAAGTTATGATTTCTTTTTTGCCCCAGGAACAACAGCATTTGTGTCAGAATGATCAGGTAAAAACAGCCCTTAAAGCATTTCCAGCTTCCAGCATCATCCATTAATACTGACTCCTATTCAGGTTTACAGTTAAATTAAAATTTTCCTGGTGGGACTTGGCAGGTTTGCTTATTTCATCTGGTTTGTCGCTTTTGAGCCTGCTACTATGAATTAACCCTCCTGGATGGAACATCATTTTAGCTGAACTCCATGTCAGAGGCCTTCGGAGAATTACCTTGACGCAAGACTAAATATTAAAATGTAAAAAAGTCTTTGCATAATTAGTAACACACAAAAGTAGATGATACTACTGAATGTACAACTCCATGAGCTAATTCTTTTTCTGTTACATAAAACACAACTGTTAGATAGTCATCCATTGCTTCAATATACTGAATGATGTGCAGTCTCACCCTTGGCTTCCAGAATCTCAGAAACTTTATTTGGTGTATTGTACCCTCTTGTGGCCACTGGCTGCAACAGCAGTAAACTTGATAACCACCCATTAACCTTTGTTCAACTGATGCTGGTATCCAAGGAAACTTCCCAAAAATTTCAACCGTTCATCCATTTGAACATCTCAATATTTTTAACAGAGTCATTCAGCGGTGAATTAATAAATTTTATCAGCATTTAATCATGACTCTGCCACTGTGATGTGATTATAATTCCTTTGTTTACTGACAAATTTGTTTTTAGTGTAGTATTTGTTTTATCTGCAATTTTTGTTCTGAGTCTGCCTTCAGGGGAGAGCACTATACAAGAATGAATTGTATTGTATTACATTATATTGTATTGTATTGTAGGTTTGAACAAGGTTCAGATTAATATCATTAGCACTTTGTGTTTGATATGGATCTGAACCTTGTTCAAAACATCTACAGGAGCAGAAAAACAAAACCTCATGAAGGTCTTAGTAACTGAACCTCAAGCATCAGACAGGAACATTAGGACATTGAGCATCAAGCAACACCATTAGAAGGGCAAAAACTCAATCTACAGAAGAAAAGAACAAGCAGTTAAAAATTAAGGAGGCCCAAACACATCAGGAGGTTTGCACAGTCTGGGGGGGGGTTTGTCCCTTTTCAAAACAACCATGGATCAACCCATTGGTATCAATAACAAAAGGGCCAGGAGGATGCTTTATTTCACAGATGCAAAGGACTTTTTGTTCTTTTCTTTTTCCCTCTTTCTTTCTACAAATGACCAGTTGCAGCTGCTGCTTTAAGTTACATCTGAGCTACTGGGTCCTGTTGACATTCAACAAACTGTGCTACAGTAAGGTACTGTGGTATAGGATGTGAAAAAATGAAAATTGCTTATAAGGAACTTGACTTTGCTCCCATGTTGGCCCACTAATACTGGTTGTTGGCAAATAGTAAGAAACAGGAACTGAAACTCTTCTTTGATGGCAAGCATTTATCCCATAACTGTACTCTGGCACCGGAAACTGTATCTGGACCCAGCTGTCCAACATTAGTAGTTAACTTCTAAGCAGTAGTAAGCAGAAGTCACTGATAAACCAGCCAGCAAACCCTCCACCCGCCATTACATCCTCCCCCACAAATGTCAATAAAGACATGAATGGATCTATTGTTGCCTTTGATTGGCGGAAGGGAAGCGGAGCAGCCACTCTATAGGGCGGTGAGTCGTCAATCTGGGAGAAGGGCGGGGCTTAGTGTAAGTCCAGCTATAGATTCATGCTCATTTGTATTCGGCGCAAAAAGCGGAGTGAGGCACTGAGACGAAGTGGGTGGGGAAAGATGACTTCAATAGGCAGTAAACTGTGCCGTGGTCAAGGATGCCGACATTTATCCTGGAAGTTCAACTGGGGGGTGGGGCGAGTTTGAATAAATGAAATGGAATGCGACTGTGGCTCAGAGATGGTGTGTGACTGTGCTCTGACCCCGCGGAAACTGTCGGCCTAGATCTGACAATGATGGTTTCCCAGACAAAAATGTGGTCGAGCTGCTGGGCTGCAGGCCTGCTTTCAAAATGAGTGCAGTTTTTATGGTGTGAGCATAGCCATGTCTACATCATTAACACTAAGGATCCTGGGTCCCACATCATTGGCAAGAAGAGAGCAGGGGAAGGGGGGGTCCAAAGTTAAAAGTCAAAGTCATAGCAAAAATAGACCTGAAAAGATCTAGATCATCGCTCTCCTCTGTACTGAAGCCCAGCTAAAGCCACCAACAGCACCCAGCACCCAAAATGTTGAGAAAACCAAGATTTTGAGGAGTATCTCCACACTGCAGCAATGGATGAGGAAAGCTGAGAGGCTTTCATAAGTATTCATCATAAATCCATACAGTAAGAATACCAAGGTCTAAAATGGATAAATCATGTCTTCTCCCCCCCGCCACTCCCCAATGTATATCTTTTTTCCCCCACATACCGATTCCTATTTATTTACCATTTATTCACTCTCCTTATTTATTATTATTTATTCGTTTGCCTTTTATAGTACTTGCCCGTTTATAGGACTTCTTTAACCTTATCCTGTACCTTATTTATTACCTTTTACATGTTTATGTCCATATCTGTGTTACTGAGGATGCCGGAAACAAAACTTTTCATGGTGACAACACTGCTATGCTGTAAACCTTTGACCTTGATCATAGCAAAAGCCGAATACTAAGTATTGTAACTGACCTTGGATGAAAAATCAGCTAAAGATTATTATTAGTATTAGTATTACGTTAAAAATATTAGTTTCTCACTTTTCTTTCTGTAAGATTTGTTCCTTACGAATATATAAAACAGGTCTTTTGTCATAACAGAAAAAAAAAAATTTTACCAGTAAAATAGAAAAGGGAAGTGATTTCTTTATGCTGTAGCTAAAGTTAACTGCATTCCCGTCTATAAGTTTATTTGTTATTTATTTGTTAATACAGTAGCTATATATTGGTATAGGTGGCTGTTCGGTGTTTATATTTCTAGTTTTAATTTTAAAGAAACACATTTTGTTTTTGGCTTCCACGTCAACTTTCGCTGCATTTGGTCAGTTTAAAATTGACTGCATTTTCGTTTCTCCAAGTTTTGAACTGCAAAAGCGGGCCTCTTATCATTTCGAAAAATGTAATGTTGCTTCATGATCATATGAAACTTGCAGCCGAGCAGCTCTCTTGCCGGCTGCGAAGCTGTTTTTCGGGAATCGCTGCGCTTCCTACTGCACGAAGAGAGGGGGAGCGTGTGAGTCACCCGGGCGGGTTCGGGTTTCCTCGCTTGTGTGTGTGTGTGTGTGTGTGTTTCTCTGAGACGGGAACCAGTTGAGTGAGGAACGGACATGTCCAACAACAGCGCCAACAGCAGCCTGGTCATCGCACAGAAGATGGTCAAGCAGCTGCGGCTCGAAGCCAGTGTGCGCAGAATAAAGGTGGGACCCCCCGCGACGCCTCTCTTTGTGTGCGTGCGTGCGTGCGAGCGAGCGAGCGAGTCCTCGTCGTGTCCGTCGTCAAACATTTCATTTCAGCCGCAGTGCTGCACACATCCTTCAAACTGGCCTTTATAGCATTTCGTACATTTCAGACTGGATAACTATGTCCAAAAATGTCCTTTCCGATATGGGCTTTTTTTTGTCATCGAGTGTTTGGCTGTCAAGATATTTTTTGCGCTTCATTTTGAACTGGCGTGGTTTGGACAAACTGTGGAGGCAGTGGTCAATAAAACTTTATATACATAGGACACGTGGTGTATAAATAACCAAAAGTGCGCGGACGTAGGGGGTCGTTTTGCGCCTGTTGCCCCCGGCGGTCCGGAAACGGTGCGAACTGGGGACGCGTTTATTCTGTCTTCCGGGCTGCATCCATTCGCTTTTTTTTTTTTTCTCCGCCCGCCGTCACGTTTACTTTTCGTTCGCGACTTTTCCACTCCTTTCCCCTCCGTATTTTTCCGCATTTGCTGTTACGCGCGAATGAGCGCAAAAATAAGGAAGAGGCGTGGCCAAAACTTTGCTCCAGACAATCGCGGCCCGCCGTGGCACTCGGACCCCGGATCGTGCGGGCCTCGCAGTGTTTGCGCCAAATTCACCTCCATTTTTCCAAGTTTTATGTTAACACAACAGCAAACACGAAACGCACGTATATTTAGTCACAGGATTGAAATGTAACACCGTGTGAAAGTATGCATACTATTCTTAGCACGTTGTAAATAAATTTAAAAAGTTAAAAATAAACTGTCAGGGTTTACAGCTGCATACAAGAGGAACCATACAGTCCAAACATTTCTACTCTGCGTCTTGCTTTCTTATTATTTACGCGGTGTATACTGGAGTCTCAGATATAGTTATATATTATAATGTTACAGTTCAGTCTTTAACAGGGTAATACTGGCTTTAGCATTTTACCGTTTTTGTTTGTGAATATGGTATTTACCAACAATTATATACAAATTTATTAAGCTGCATATATCGTTATTAATGTTGTTACATTTAAATATAAAATATTTTTACGAAATTCACTTTAACATTCAAGTGTGTATATATTACATTGTCCACATGAACCCAGAACACTTTACTGTAAATGTAATCATAGAATAAATGTATAGTTTTTACTTATGAATTATGCTGCAGTGACTTTCCTACACACTGGGGGGGTATAGCATAGTGTCGTGACAAAATCAGGTATAACCAGTTCACCATATAGACCTTTTCATGACATGGTGACATAAACATGTGACTACACACAGCTATAACTTTACATACAAAAATATTTTTACAATGAAATGCTTATCATACTTTGTAATTAACAAGGAACTGTACCAAATAAAAAAAACTCCCAAAATATTCATCATTATACTCTACACTTGTAAACAGGAATGAGGAGGTATATTCATGAAATGAAATATGCACTTACACCACATTAAAACCAGCTGGCTAATAGGTCCCCCTCATGCTGCCAGAACAGCTCTGACCCATTGAGGCATGGACTCCACAAGACCTCTGAAGGTGTCCTGCAGTATCTGGCACCAAGACATTAGCAGCAGATCCTCTAAGTCCTGCAAGTTGCAAGGTGGGGCCTCCGTGGATCAGACTTGTTTTTCCAGCAAATCTCACAGATGCTCAATCAGACTGAGATCTGGGGAAATTGGAGGCAAGACAAAACCTTGAGCTTTTTGAGATGTTCCTCAAACCATTCCCAAAAAATTTTTTGCAGTATGGCAGGGCCACTGTCATCAGGGAGATGAGGTGTACGTGGTCTGCAGCAATGTTTAGGTTGGTGGTATGTGTCAAAGTAACATCCACATGAATGCCAGGACCCAAGGTTTCCCACCAGAACATTGCC
Organism: Heterotis niloticus; assembly: GCA_018136845.1. Classification (NCBI taxonomy): domain Eukaryota; kingdom Metazoa; phylum Chordata; class Actinopteri; order Osteoglossiformes; family Osteoglossidae; genus Heterotis; species Heterotis niloticus. Next base: position 13,730,115 of record CM030890.1, on the reverse strand, counting down.
CAGAATATCACACTACCTCTGCCAGCTTGCCTTCTTCCCATAGTGCATCCTGCAGCCATCTCTTTCCCAGGTAAACAACACACACACACTCGGCTGTCCACATGATCTAAAAGAAAATGTGATTTGTCAGACCAGGCCACCCTCTTCCGTTGTTCCATGGTCCAGTTGTGACCTTCATGTGCCTATTGTAGGCACTTTCAGCAGTGGACAGACATCAGTATGGGAACTGACTGGTCTGCGGCAATGCAGCCCCATACACAGCAAGCTGCAATGTTTTGTGTGAGCTGACACCTTTCTATCATGGCCACCTTGTGTTAGGAACATATGAGGTACAATTTTTTTAAAGTATGAGCAGTTCTTGCCGCATTTATTTTCATTTGCACTTTCATTATGTTTTATTTCCTAAAATTTTGTGGAGCAAAAAAAGTGTCTGTGAACACTCATATAAGCAGGAAATCACTGGTACGGTGGGGGGGGCAGGTTTGTGGAGTTCTGCAGGACTGATTTCATTCCAGGCATTTACAATGTGTACAGCTATTATAAGTTAACTTAGATGTTGAAATAAAAATTCTTAGAGAAACTACCCAGCTAGATTTATGGATCTGTTGTGTTTTTTGATTGCAAACTGAAACTGACCAGATGCTGACAAACATTGCATACATTCAGGGGGTGAACTAGTCATTCACCACCACAACTACGATTCACCTCTACTTCAGTGATCAGTTTTTTGTATCCTCCATATCAAATGACCTCTATAGTTTGTATTTAAAGTTGGAACACTTTTTGATATGTTCTCTCAGCTTTATACCTCTTACACTGATGTTTCCTTTATAAAGAAACACTGTATCAATTATTGATAAATACAGAATAAAAAAGTTTACAGTGACTTTTTAAATTTATCATATCTTCTCCTGATGTTTGTAACAGAACCTAACTGGTGAATAAAATGGAAGGATTAATCTGTATTATTACATTTTTATTGCTTGTCAAATAGTGGTTTAACTTTCAGACAATTTGAGTTACTAACAGACTTTCAATCCCCATTTGATTCATACACAAGTTCTGTGTGTGTGTGTGTGTGTGTGTGTGTGTGTGTGTGTGTGTGTGTGTGTACACATGGATAGCATATACTAGTAACTTGATGTTCTTGCAGATGTTGATCATATTTTGCTAAAATGTTCACATGGTTTTAAGTGCCACATTGTCCTTAAATGACAGCATTTAATACTGAGTGCAGACAATTGTAATAAAAAAATCCATAAACTTCTAAGCAAAGGCTGTCGAGGACAGTTAAGGTGCTGAATAAAGTATTGCACAGTGCAGGGGTATCCAGCATGTGGCTGCACCATGCCAGTTATTTTAAGTAATACACTCATCACGAACATCTGTAAAATTATTCAGTCTATACTATACCTACCATAGCTGCTATAAATTCTGTGGAATTGCATAATAATTCTATAGCAGACATACAATTGGAAACAACTAAATCTAAATAAAATACAGTGAAACAAAGAGTCACTTGAGTTTAGACAGTTAAGATTCAGAAAAACGACTTACTGTGGTTTTTGCACTCACAACCCTTGAATCAATTTACAGCGACTGTGGGACTTGAGCAGCTAGAAAATGCCAGAAGGTTCACAAATCACTGTGTTTTCTTGTCACTGACTGGATAGACCTCCTGCCCTTCTAGCAGGAGGTGGAAAAGTCATTTCAGCATTTATGTAAATGCATTCTTGGGGAGCCTAAATTGGTCCAAGACCATTTATGATAGACTTTAGTCAGACTAAATGCACAGATTATGTTTGTGCCTACATGGCTGGATGAGATTTCGGATTAAAGCATTTCACTTGGGATTTGAGAATGTTGCTTGTCCTCCGGCCATGTTTTTGTTGGCAAATACTGTGATGTACTGCAGACATCCTAAAAATAAAAGTGTTGTTTCTCCTCTGGCATCATGCAGGGTGACAGAGCAGCAAGCGAAATAGAGGTGAAATAGTAATGGGGCTTCCAATGTGTGTGTTTTCGTTGTGTGTCCCTTGCAGGTTTCCCAGGCAGCAGTAGACCTGAAGAACTATTGTTTGCAAAATGCACCCAAGGACCCGCTCCTCATGGGGGTGCCCTCCAGCGAGAATCCCTTCCGGCCTCCCAAATCCTGCGCCCTTTTCTGAGGTAATTACCCCTCCCATCCTCCTTCTCTGCAGGTCTCCCATTCATTTCACACTCTTCTGCAGCTCTTTTAATTCATTGTGAACATCTGGCAACCACAGCCCTTATGTCCCTCCTTATATTCCCAGGGTCCTTCTCAGCAATATAAAAGTGGAACCTGCACTTCTTCCCTCCTATCGAACTTTTTCCCTGCCTCTCCACCACTCTTCTGGCTTTTGTCTCATATTTCCCGATTCATCCACCTTCAGAAAATCACGTCTTAATATCTTCTGAAGAAGTTCTCATTTTTTCTTCCAGAGTCTGATGGAGTGATGGAGCCCATGGCTGCTCAGACCATTCTTTCCTGGAGTACATCCTCTATGCTTACAAGCACTGTGACCACCTTTAGCGCACACACACACACACAAAATCTTTGTCAAGCAAGTACACACACACTACCTTTAACCATTTTAACACTACCTGATCATTTCTTTCCTCTTCACCCCCAAAACATCTGCCTACATACAGTTATGTTATAAAGCTGCTTGGGATGCCTTTATCCAAAGTCACTCAGTTGAGTTTTTTTATGTTATTTAGCAAAACATGTAATTTTTTAGTGAAATAATTCAGGTTGCGTACAATCTGCACAGGCTTGTACAGGGATTTTATCATGCAAATGCTTTGCTTATAAGTGCAAGTCCTTAACCACTACACTGCCTATCGTCCCACAGGTCTGTCCCTGCCCCCTTTCAAGGCTTTTTTAAATAGCTAAATACTTCAGCGCATGGAGAAAATGGTCCTTTGCATTTACTGAATTTGTAAATCTAGGTGCTATAGTGCTCATGTTATGTTTTCAGCAGCTTGACGCTAAGAATATATAACATTTTATGTCCTTTCTGAGGCTCTGATGGCCTCTTTGTGGGGTAAAATTGAGCTTTGGTAGTTAACGGTGCCCTGTGCATTGGCACTACTAGCATCCTCTTCTACATGGCCTTAGCTGCTTTCTGCCTTTTTTAACATGTGGGCTGAGCTTACTGTAGTTTTTTGTTTTTATCCAACCGAAAACTTTCAAGCTTGTAGTTTGCATTTGATCAAGGACGTTCATTTAAAAGATTGAAAGAAGAGCAATAAATTTTGATAATATATTTCTGTCTGGGCTTAAAGTCTCCAGGTGTGTTTTTTTTTTTTTTTTTTTTTTTGGTCACTTTATAACTTTGAGCAGGAAGGTGAATGCTAATGCTAATTAATTATTTTGTAATATGCTAGTTATGTAAAAACGTTTGCATTTTTTCTTGAATAAAATAAAAATGACTAAATTAACAGATTTTCGGCAGGAATATATAGCCGAAGGTTTATAAAAATGCTTGGTTTGCATTGCTAAATACTAAAGTCAGGCCTCAAAATTTTTCTTTTTTCAATGAAGAACCTAGTTTTCATTCAAGTACATAAAGCAAGGTCAAGTCATTTTCAGGAAAATGCTTGTGACACCCTAAAAAAGTACAGAGAAGAATGCCTGTACCAGCTTTTGACCTGAAAATTATGTTAAGCAAATACAGGACCACTATAAGCAGGCAGTGTTTAGAAGTTAAGATTAAATATTAATACAGCTTTATATCAGTTGCCTAGGGAAACAGCTACACTAAGTGCAGAAACCTAAACAGATTTATTCAGACCTTCCAGTCATTATTTTAAGTAAATGGAAATTGTAATCTTATAACTTATGACTTATAAACCCTGGTTTATTCCATTTTGCATCCAGGTTTTGTCACATATTTTCCTCAAAGAATGAATTCAAATTCAAAAAATGCGCAAAAGGTACAGGACCTCATTCTGTGGCTGCCTTAGACTGTTGTGCAGGGTATGATGTGCCTTCTTTCTACCTTGTTTTTTTTTTTATTTTGACATTATGACAGATCTTATATTTTTGTTTTTTATGCTCTCCAAGTTCACAACTCCCTCCTTTCTTCTTCATTTAATGTAATGTCTTTTTTTCACCATCTTCATAACTTTTTTTCTCCAGCAATAACATAGTATATTGTTTTTACCCTTATAGTTCATGAAGTGCCAAATATTCTAAAGTTACTGTGGAGATCAATATTTAAAATTTTTGAGGTCATGTGAATGTTTACAAATGGTAGATACTGTACTCTCAGGCCTTTAATATGTCCTCAATTACTTTTTAGCAGTTACAGTGGAAGCATTTCTGCAGGTTCCCTGTTGGCTGCTCAAATAGGCCTTTAAATCACTGCACTTTGTGTTACTTCCTGACTCTGAGACTTCCTCTTTCGAAAGCATGACAGTCTAGTGGCACACACTTGCGCATGTGGGGCCAGAAACTATGAAAAGCATTTGAAATGTGTTTTATTTTAAAGTGACATAACCTATTAATCCTCTGTGCCTTAACTGACAACTGTTGGCGATGCTTTCCATATTGATCGTAAAGCACAGTCATTGTAATACAGATTTATACCATTAAATGTCTTCTGTGAATGACCTGTCTGGAATTTTTTATGTATATATTCTGCCATTCATTTTCGAACCACCGAGGTATTTGCTGACAAAGCATGAAATAGATTTTAAAAAATCTATACTCAATAAAATGACACTTTTCTCCATAGTGTGATTTTCCCATTTCTACAGCTAGGTCATTTTTACTGTACAAATTTAAATTAAGTATCTTGATCAAGGGTGCTACAGCTATTTTTCACACTGCTATTACATGCACTGGAGTGGTTCACTCTTAAAATTGCAGTTATAAAAGGTAGGTTTACAATATTTTTTTAAAGAAAATTTGATGTAGTATGATGGTAGAAAAGTCATGTATGTTCTTTAACACTTGTATAACAAATTTATATGGCAACTACAGGTTGCTTTGGTGTAGAATAGAAATAGTTTTATTTCATTTTGCCTCTAAAAAAAAGAGACAATTTTTCAGGTATTAAGGACCAAAAAATATTAAAAACTATTTTTGCATATATACCGGGGGAAAATAGGCAAACAAATATGTAAATTTGTTCATTTAAATTATATATCCTCTAGTATGGATTCTTGGGTGGAAGATAAAGGAGGGTGGGGGAGAAAGAAGGTGTTGGAGGAGGGTGTTGTTTTAACAGAAATGCATTTTTTGTCACCGTAAAGCTAGAGAAAATAATATTATTGCTGTTGTACTGTATGTTTAATTCTTGTATTAAAATGTAAACAGCAATTACACATCATGTAGGTGCTTAAGTGCACAGTCTGTTTCATTTCATCTTCCATCTAGAACCCAGGTTCATAAATACACAAGAGGTATTGAGGAAAACCAAAAAGTTAGCAAAAGGACACAGGACTTAATACACCAATATTGGGGGAAATCACCTTTGTTACATCTATGACTAATTTATGCTGGTATGGACACTTGGGTGGAGGATAAAGTGTTGTTTTAAGAGAAATAATATTTTGATAAAACTAGAGAAGACAACTGCAAACTATCTTATTGCTGACATATACACATCTTGGAGGTCATTTTTAATATAGGATTGCATGAACAATAATAATAATAATAATAATAATAATAGGGGTGAAAAAGATATAATGCCATCTCCTGTGTGTTTCTTTAAGGTTACCCACCCGTGCCGCCATTTGGTATTTTTACCGGATATTATTACCGATTAGTTATCCGCAACATTACAGAGGGGATCAAAACACAGATGGTGGATATTTCGGATAAAAGTGGCTCTAAAGGACCCTTCGCTCCGAGGAAAACTGTCACCCAACGGTCGCGTGTCGCTCGCAGCCGTCCTTGTGCGCGCGCACGCAGGAGGCGGGTTCTAAGGCCTGCGTGCATGCGTGTGTGCGTGCGTGCGTGCGGCTGAGCGACCGTGTGTGTGTATGTGTGTGTGTATGCGTGCGTGAGAGAGTGGCGCTGCTCTGCACTCGAAGATGGCGGTGTCCGTGTTCTCCGGCGTGCGGCTCCTCTCCATTGGGGACGCGAACGGAGAGATCCAGCGGCATTCGGAGCAGCAGCCGCTGCGGCTCGAGGTGAAGAGCGCGCCGGACGTGGCGCTACTGAGCCTCTCCAGCAGTGAGTACCTTGTGTGGGCGCTGCGGTGCGGTTGGGGGGGGGTTTAGCCCGTTACAGCTTCCCGGCACCCGTTACGCGCACCGCGTGCTCGCAATTCAGCCCGCATCTCTGCTCTCACGGTGTAGCCAAGGCGGATCCTTAACCACTCTGACGGATGTAGAGCTGCGGGTGTCCGCATGCACGGCTGCCCATGACGTTCACCAGTTTACGTCTCTGCCCGCTTCCTCGTGATGCGAATAATAGGAAAATCATGCGGCACTTTTCCCGCACCGAAACTTCCGTGTGCTGCTGCGGCGGCGCTTGTTGTTGTTGTTGTTTACGCACTTTCCACGCACACGCGGGGCATCCTCGCAAGAAAACGCTTTTTTTGAAGTGTGAAATCAGAAGGCAACTTTCGTATCAGTTCATCTGTACCGGCGCGCGGTGGCCACAGTGTACCCCCCCCACCCCGAGTCCCCACCCCGCCATTGGTGTGCGGATCTGCCGTTTATTCTGTTGAAACGATCCATTTCCGTGCGTTTTGTTGAATTAATGCTGATTTGCGTACTTCACAGTGCGAGCGAGTGGCGGCCACGTTTCACGTTCGCGCGCTGTCCACTGGCCCCACCGGGCGCGTGCGAGCCCGCAATCCGGCGTGCGGGGTCGACGAGTGGATCATCCCGCGACTGAGCCAAGGAGCCGTGTAACAAAGCGCGGCCCCGATCGGCCACGTTCGATGTGCAACTTTGTTTCCCTCCGCGCTCCTCGCTCTGCGGCGAACAATGGGCCGCCCCGCCCCCCTCCTCTCTCCTTCCCCGGTTTACGAGCATTTACATCCAGCGGCTTTTTTTATTGTTGTTGTTGTTTGTCTTTAAATGGCGCGGTGATGTTTGGTGCAGACGAGGTGGCGAGGAGGCCTATCTCTGCGGGGGGGTTGTAACAGAAACGGGTACGGGATGGGGGGGGGCCTCCAGCGCCGCCGTCTCATTTCTGCTTTCATTTGGGGCGTAGAAGCGAAAAAAATGTGCATTCCCTCATGCGGCTGCGGCGTGTGTTGGTCCTGTGTGGCCGCCTACATGTTGCGGGCCGCAAATAAAGCCCCGGCAGTGCCATGATCCTCGCACAGAGCTCCCCCTCTCCCCGCAAGGAACGGCTTCTTCTGAAGGATGTCGGACGTGGCTCCAAAATCTTAAGCTAAATTCGGTCGTCAAAACAATATGCACTTAGTATTGTCATCACTGGGGGGGGTCTGAAATTCTACTCAGGGGAACAATCACAGGAGCCCAGTTTGAATCCCACCTGCTGCTGTAGGACCCTTGGTAGGAGCAAGATACAGTACAGAAATGACCCCGCTGTGTAAATCAGTAAACATTTGTAGGTACCTTAGTATACACCTATTACACTGGAAGGCAGCACGTACAGTATTGCTGATTGTGATAAAATGTAGGGCTTGGCTACAAAGGAGCCCAGAATGATATTTACCATGTTGCTCTGCCAGTTTTACCTCTGCGCAGGCCTCTTAGGTAGAAATACAAGTTATACAAGTCTGTCGCATAAGTAGGAGTACCTTTTTGCTTTTTTCCTATTGTTGAACTGGCTGTTGGTTAACAAGGTTGTTCAACTGTCACTCAACCTTCCAGTTCAAAATTACCAGCTCCTGGAATTATGTCAGTTCATGGTTGTTTGGCTCTTTTCCTCAGAAATCCTCTTAGCATTTAGAAGCTGGGTCACTAGGGTGGACAGCAGCAGTCCATCATACACTCCACCTACTTCTGGCCCACTTGGACCATGGTGCTACGGTCAGACGGTTCTTTGGCAGGACGTAACAGTGTGTCTTCCCTGTACCATACACTGTACTGGAGGATACAGCACACATCTATAGTTTTTTGACTTTTGGAGCCCTTCAATGGTTATTTCCAGCGGCTGAGTGAGACTGTGAGATTGTGGACAGCTGGGGCGCTGTACTGCTTTCTGTACTGGCTGTTGGCGGAATGTAGGATGCACGTTGTCTCATAATAATATTTTTATTTTTTAGAATAACCTTAGTTAAATATCTGAGCATTAATAGTGTCATTTCTTTTAAATGATTAACATATTTCATCCATTTTGACTCTTATGAACCACATTCATGTTTAGTTGATGCTTTTCTCTAAAGCAACCTATGATCATGTATCTACTTATGCAGCCGGGACATTTTTACTGTATCAGTTTAGTGTAAGTACCTCGATCAAGGGTTCTACAGTAGGATTGGAACTTCAGACTCCCAAATCTAGAGGACGCTGTAAGTACCATGTCACCTGCTGCCATCAGTGCAGTGCATTCTTCATTTCAAGGTGTACTGCCAATTTGTCTCCAAGAGTGGGTAGCCATTATAATTACAATCTTGACCATTTATCTCCCCCCACATGCTGTGGCAGAACAAATTTCCCACCGTGCTATTTCCCCAAAAAGCCTTCAATCTCACCTCTCGCCCCCACCATGCATGGAATGTGTCACCGCTTATGTAATTCTACCCCATTATAGCACCACTTGCAGCTGACAATGGCCTCTGATGCCATGCTGACCATCTGATGTAAACTAATGTCTTCCTGCATGCTGGCACTGCTGCTCAAGTCTTATTCAGTCGCGTTGTTGATTTTGCTAAATGCAGTTCTAAGTCGATCTCATTTCTTAACATTTCAGGCAAGTGAAAGCTGTTTTGTTTGAGTGCTGAACAATAAACAGAGATTTCTGTGCATCTGTGTATACCAGTAAGCTTTGAAAACACAACAAGACATTGCACAATTCATCCAGACTGTTAGCTGGCGGTCAGTGTACAACATTCTTGATATATAAAATATACATATACATGTGTATAGTGCTGTAGAAGTTGTAGGTTATTTTGGTGTCACTATACTGACATGACAAAGTTACAAACCTCACCTCAAAAATAACATATGATGGATGTGGGGTACATAAAGAGGTAAAATTAATGTAATTTCTCTGTGTTCAGTGCCAAATGAGAGATTCAAACAGGTGTATAGATGGGTAAATCATTTAAACTCTGTTTACAAATCTAACATTTTTGATCGCTTTGGAAGATGGGTGTTAAATAATTAATTATTAATTTTAAAAAAGTGTTTATGAGGCTAAAGATAGGTGGGGCTTGAGACTCAACACACCTTTGTGTCCTCTAGCAGAGGAGACGTGCGTATTCAAGTGCTCCGTGTCAAGGGAGACCGAGTGCAGCCGCGTGGGCAAGCAGTCCTTCATCATCACTCTGCGTTGCAATAGTGTCCTGCTGCAGTTCTCCTCCCCCGCAGGTGTGTACCTGACCTCTCCACCACCACTCCTCTCAGCATGTACTTTAAGTACCTAATACCCCCTTGTTTGTTAAGTGTCAATTTTACACTGGTAAGTTTGAGAGAACATGTGACCCCTCATAGTTAAAGGAGTCTGCACCCCCTTTGCTCTCTTACTCTCTGCAGACTTCAACTCCTTCTACAACATTTTGAAGAGCTGCTGTGGTCATAATTCAGAGAGGTCTGTTTTCACCGAGAGGACGGAGGAGTCCTCCGCTGTGCAGTACTTCCAGGTGAGCATCTGCAGGGGGTCCCATTGTCCAGCTGCTGGATGACCATATCATATGTGCACTGATCATGGATACGAGACATGCATATTCTGCCAGTTCTGACCATACACTTCACTGCTTATCGTTGCTCCTGCAGTTCTATGGCTACCTCTCACAGCAGCAGAACATGATGCAGGACTATGTTCGAACGGGGACCTACCAGCGGGCCATCCTTCAGAACCACACTGACTTCAAGGATAAGGTAAAACACCCTGTTAGCTCCACTGGCTGCATCCAGATTTTTTTTTTGTTTTTTTTTTTTTTACAGAGTTTCTTCCTAGCATAGAGTGGCTTGCCCCCTGTGCTTCCAGAATAAGCTCTGGACCACTGTGACCGTGATTCAGCTAAGCGGTTAATAGTAGTGACTGAGTCTGTAGCCAAAGACCATCCGCCTTCAGTGTGTTCTTCATGAGTTGGTGGTTTTGATTGAGCAGTGTCAGCATCTTAACTTTCTAGAACATCCATTATGACCACAGCCTGTGGCCATACTGGCATGCTCATTACAAAAGGTGACCTCCATGTCAGTCAAGCTGTATAAATTCTACAACACTAAGATGTATCTTCTTAATAATGACCTTCACTGAAGATCTGTCATCAGTACAGAAGGATAATTTCAGTTTGGACAATTGTGTGTTTAACCTTGTGTGTTTTGGAGAAAAGTAGCCAAAGGAATAAATATTCTGGTAATAATAACTTGGATAGACATTGAATGATATTTTGCTTTGCATTTGCTGAATTTAAAAGAGTTACATCTGAACTCGGACCTTGATGTCGCACAAGGTCACATTTGTGAGCGAGACCTGAGAGACACTGAAGAGGTATCAGTAGAGGATGGAAGTTGTGTTTTAGGGAAGGCAACGTGACTCTCCAAGCCCCTGGGGTATGGCTGGTGAGGGGCAAGATCACTCACTATTGAATTAGTAGGTGATGAAGTCATGAGAGAATGTATGTCACTTTCATTGGGAGAGAAGAGGACATAGCTCCTCTACTCTGTCCTCTCTCAGGTCCTCTGTAATGAGCTGAGTAGTTGGAAATGTCCCTTTGGAAATCCTCCTGATGGGAGTTATTTGTCACTTGTTAGGAAAATTATTTCAGCAATGAAATGTTTGTGCTGGCATAGTATAGAAAGAATATTCAAGAAAGCTTTGAACCTTTGATACTGAATGGAAGGAATTTGCCCCTTGTTTTATTGCGAGATTGCTGCCTTAGTGTAGAAGTAATGTTTTAACTGCGACTTGCCTAAGGGAACAGTAACTGACATGCTACCTAATGTAGCATTAAAACTTATTTCTTCCCGTCAGAAAGGTCATCACATGATGGCTTCCCCGCATGCGTGTGTGACAAGAGATGAATGTGGTCATAAACTTGACAAACACCGGATTATGCACCACTCTAGTAATACAGGGACTGTCCAGCAGGCACTAAGATCAAAAAATGTTGTTTCATACCAGAATTTATTCAAAATATAAATTTTAATTCAGAAAACATACTTCAGCAACTTAAAAATAGTTGGGAGTGAAGTGTGAGTTTTTACACTCCATTGTAACTTATGTAAATTGCTTTTGGGTGACAGTTTGCTTTGGCAGTCCTGCCCTCTATAAATAGCAATGGGCAGGCAGCCCAGTGGTGTTAAGGTGAGCCCTTCTGTGTCGCAGGTGGTGCTGGATGTCGGTTGTGGGTCCGGGATCCTCTCGTTCTTCGCGGCCCAGGCGGGTGCGAGGAAAGTGTATGCGGTGGAGGCCAGTACCATGGCGCAGCACGCAGAGGTGAGCCATTGCTGTCAGTCACACTTATTGTTCTTAAGACTTCACCCTTGTCCACCCACACACAAGCTGACCTGCTTCCCTGTGGTCCCCAGGTGCTGGTGAACAGTAATGGCCTGACAGACCGGGTGGTGGTCATCCCGGGGAAGGTGGAGGAGGTCACCCTGACCGAGCAGATAGACATCATCATCTCGGAGCCTATGGGCTACATGCTCTTCAATGAAAGGATGCTGGAGAGCTATCTGCATGCCAAAAAGTTCCTCAAGCCGAATGGTAAGCAGGCCAGTGAGGCCAGAGTGAACTTTAAGGGCTGTTACTTGGGCTTAGTCTGAAACGCAATGCTTAAAAATGACAACATTAAAGGTGCTGGTGAGAATCATAGTTCTTGCACAGACTGAAGCTAAGGATTACTACTATTATTGTAATACGGAATAAAGTGTACAGTAGCATATTTAGAAGAAACTAGGTGACAGTATGACGGAACATGATTAAAAATACACTAGTTCCTCCACCTATGAACACAATAAAGAAGTAATTCAGTTTGCTCATAAATTCTATTAGTTTAGCTAAGTCACAAATGATGAGTTCTTAATATACATTTTTCTGGGTAATTTAAGTTCTTTAAAAATCTTTATGACTATAATAGAAATGCTTTTATATATTTTTGCATTTTGTAATTTTACTGTGTCACTGCCAGATTGTTACTTGATTCATTCCATAATTGCAGTTTTCATAATCTAGTTATTGATCAGTGACTGAAACACCAGGCAATAGCTGTAAACATGGGAAAGGTGAGTTTAACAGGGTCCTATAGTCCTGTTTGTTTTATGACAGTCGATCAGCTTGAAGGACAGAATATTTACATTCACCCCGTTGATGGCAGTTTTTTTTCTTTTCAGAAAATGAATAAATGTGGAAAAAACAGTTGAAAAATGACCTGGAAATTGTTTGTATCTTGAAAATTTTAGTGTTACTCTTTGAACTCCATCCAGGTAAGATGTTTCCTACCATTGGCGATGTTCACTTGGCCCCTTTCACAGATGAGCAGCTATATATGGAGCAGTTTACCAAGGCCAACTTTTGGTGAGTGTTTTTGTAGGGGTTATCTGGGAGCTATGAGTGGGAGTGCTGTAGTTTTCAGGTGGGTGTGGATGATAATGGAGGTCTACAGAAGTTAGCATAGAGTTTAAGAAAAGAAAGGGTTGCAGGTTTTCATCTGGTTCATTATTTGTGACGTGTAACATACAAGGTGTTTTAGGAAAAAATGCTTCAGTAAAACCCTGCCACTACTAATAAATGGTGTCCAAAAAATTAATTCACAAACTGTTGGCGGCATTATAAAAGGAGCCTTCAGGAGCCTGGACTGTAGGAACATGAGCTTTGTTACTCATGTTAAAACACTGACATTCACAGAGCACAACAACATGTCCGCCCCAAAGCTCTGAAACACTGTGGGTCAGCAATCCCACTATAACCCCATAATATGGCTAAGCATAACTATTAATGTAACTATAGCATAACTACAAACATGCAGCAGTGGTGCATTATGGAAGACCTACCGCTCCAGCTACTGCTGCTGATAATGCTAATAGAAAGTTTTATCTAAATGTATGTCATCATCAGTAAATACTGTACATTTTTTTGTAGTCAGAAAAATATGTTGGTAATTGAAAGGGTGGGGATTATTGCAGGATTTTACTGTAGTTGCTCCAGTTAAGGACTGTGAAAATGGTATCCAGTATTTTGACCATTCTGCCTCCTACTGCACCACTTAAGTTTGTCTGTGTGTGCACAACAGTGTTGATGTGCTCAATTTCCTGGTCCCACTTCAGTTGGGTGCTTTTCTAGTATAAACAGGCCTCTGTGGCCAAGTCCACCCAAGATGTGTGAGCTAAACTTGTGAATTGCCACATTGTGTGTGTCTAAACCACAGTGAAGTAAGTCTTTGTTCAAACCTGGGCCTGTAGGTACCAGCCCTCCTTCCATGGCGTGGACCTGTCAGCTCTGCGGGGAGCTGCTGTGGACGAGTATTTCCGTCAGCCCATCGTGGTAAGAGCAGGAGAGGAGGAAGGAGGGATCCCAGTTTGTATTAAAATAGTCAACTTTGTGTGTGTGTGCGTGTGTGTGTGTGTGAGAGACATACAGCCCCACCCCTGAGGAATGTACGCCTGCAGTACCCAGCAGAGTCCTAGTTGAGGGCCACATGAAGTAAAAATCAGAGGTAGAAGAGACAAATGTGGCATTTAAAGGGTCCCCAGCAGGTGGCATAAGGGTTAGAGATATCACCTTGCACTCAAAATACTTGGGTTTGAATCCCACTTCTTGCTGTAGTACCCTTGATCAAAGTACTTACTCCAAATTAATGCTGTAAAATTTAACCAGTGGGATAAATATGTACAGTAAATCATGTAATATACATGGTTTAAATCCAACACTGTAAGTTGCTTTGAGAAAAGTTTCTGCTAAACCAATAAATAATATTAATAAAAAATTGCACCTGAGACAGTTTTGTACCAGATATTCAGTCTGACCATTTTCTTTCCACTTTATTTTTGCCTTTGCTGTACTATTGGACAGTTTGTTTATTGACCCCCTGCAAAACTGTAATTAGACTTTGTTTCCCAATGGTGACAAAAATAAATTTCTCAACAGCTGGTAGATTATTTTTTTCCAAATGGACTGAAAGTCAAAATGTGGTTCCACAATAGTAGTGAGACACATGGAAATGCCAAACAGACATTTTTTTTCTGGTGGAAACTTTGTGACCACGGTGAACTGGTGACTGTGAGCAGCTTAAGGAACAACTGATGTGGGTTTTCAGCTCTGAGAACCTCCATGTTTTTTTTTTTTCTTTTATATTTTTACTTTACCTTGGTACCAATGTATTTACTCTCCTTTCTCTCTCCTCCCAAAAGGACACCTTTGATATCCGGATCCTTATGGCCAAGTCCGTGAAGTACACAGTTAACTTCCTGGAGGCCAAAGAGACAGACCTGCACAGGTTTGTCTGGTGCTTCCTTGAAATGCTCACCTTCAGTTTTAACACCTCTCACCACTAGATTCTTTTCCCAGAGCGAGCAACACATCACAGTTTACAGTTTCCTCACACTTGCCTCATGGTGTCTGACGTGCAGCTGCCACGTTAACAAGCATTTTTAAAACCTCAAATCCAGGTTGTTTTTTCTCAGGTTCTCAAGAATGATGCTTGTTTTGTTTCTTCCTTCTCCCAGGATAGAGATCCCATTCAAGTTCCACATGATGCACTCTGGGCTCGTGCACGGATTGGCCTTCTGGTTCGATGTGGCCTTTATCGGCTCTGTGTGAGTTTCCACTCGCTGTATAGATTTGATTACCAAATGAGCTCCTTCTGTTCCTCAGAGCTGCTGAATCATTTTTAAGTCTTTGCCTTAAGTATTTCTAACTGTGGGCCATTCACTCACCCTCCCAGGATGACCGTGTGGCTCTCCACGGCTCCAACAGAGCCACTTACCCACTGGTACCAGGTTCGGTGCTTGCTGCAGTCACCACTCTTTGCCAAAGCAGGAGACACACTTTCAGGCACTGCCCTGCTAATCGCCAATAAAAGGTGAAGTTCCAGCATGACTGCTTCCTCATCTCATGTTTCATACCATTGAGCTCCGTGTATCAGCCTCTGTGCTCTCACTCTTAACAGGCAGAGTTATGACATCAGTATTGTTGCCCAAGTGGACCAGACCGGATCAAAATCCAGCAACCTTCTGGATCTGAAGAACCCCTTCTTTAGGTAGATTAGCCCTGCCGCCTAGTATGACTGTCTGATTGTTCTTCCTTTCTACCCAGCTGTTTGAGCTCATAGCTTGTTTTCATGTTGTACAGGTACACGGGTGCCACTCCAGCTCCCCCTCCTGGCTCACACTACACCTCCCCCTCTGAGAACATGTGGAACACTGGGGGGTCATACAATGTAAACCAGGGTATGGCTGTGTCAGGTATGTTGCTCAGAGCTCCAACCCAAGGCCTATAATAGATCCTGATAACTATGACTAACTTCTTGCGAGTCACTCATTTGCAGTGGTAAAACCAGAGTACATTAGCAGTTCGTACATTGTCAACTTCAGATTTCCTAAGACCATTAACATGGTCCAGTTTTTTGCAATGTTTTCACTATGCAGTGTGAGTGCTAGCTGTTTCCATACACCCAATAAATGTATAGCAGTAAATTTCACCCAAACACAGTGTGTGTGTGGGACCACCGTAATTCAGTTTACTTCCTCAATGTTTACAGCTCGTGTCTGGTGTTCCTGAGTGTGGGAGTGAGTGAGTGAGAGTTTAAATATCAGTGTGGTTTTAGTTTAATAACATTGTTTAAAGAATTCTGGGAAGCATTTTTACTTAGTATAGCTGTATCCAAGCCTTTTACAAGATCTAACCAATGAACAAATTGAGGGGTATCAATAAGAACCTTTTGTTAATTGTGACTTGGGGATAAAAGTTACTTTGTCGTAACCAGCAAATCAAGTTAATTTTGGTCCTGCAATGTTTGTTAGTTGAGAAGCCCACTGTACATTGGTCCCCTACCCTGTTCTCTTTTCAGGGATGGCCACTGCCTATGACCTCAGCACCGTCATTGCCAGCAGTTCCACCGTTTCCCACAACAACCTCATCCCCATTGGTACGGACAGGCAGGGAGACGCAGAGGCAAACGCAGAGCAGCACAGATCAGGTCTCACATGCGCGCGCACACACACACAAAGCTACTAGTTTTCAGCACCATTATGAAAAACAAAGTATTTGTTATGACCCTTCATATTTTAGGAAGAAACAAGAATTTTAAAATGTATATTGTAGCATATTTCACTAAAAATATGATCACAATGCATCTATACTTCGATTATCTTTAATCAAATCAATTTTATTTTTATTATTTTTTTGAGCCAAACAAAATTACAGTAGTGTTAAAAAATGTGAAATGATACATAAACACTTCTGGAATACTTCCATACAAATCTGAATCCACTATAAACAATAAAATTATTTCAGGTTAAATAATGGTGTCTAGACACGTTTCTCATTACCGTTTGATTTGGCCACGATGCCTCATCCTGCAGAGGAAATGAGATGAGATAAGTTGGTCGTTTGTTTTTCATACATTGAATTATTATTGTTTTCTCTGTAACCCCTGCAACACCATGGGGTCCCATGGGGTAACATAATTTTAAGGGAGTTCATCTTAAATTAACTCTCTCCTAATTTTGAGGAAGTTAAAATTAATCACTTATAAAGACATTAAAGTGTCTAAAATGACAACATAGCATTTTGTCAACCTCATGGTCGCCATGACTGTGAGAAGAAATGCTCAGCACTTTTGGTTTGGTTTTAAGTTCATGAGACTTACCCAGGAGGTCCAGCATTTAAGATGTTTGTAACATTACAAAAACCGGATTTTCTAGCTGGTAATTGCCGGTAAAACCCTAACCCTGCAGGCACATCAGTTGGGTGAGTGCACGTTTCACCTGTGTTTCTCCCCCCTCCAGTGAACACGGGCATTGTGAACCACACCCACTCCAGAATGGGCTCCATCATGAGCACAGGCATAGTGCAGGGTACGTTCCTTCCGTGGTTCAAAGAAGAGGCCATTTTTTCACCAGCACACATTTCTGCAAGCACCATGAAGTTCCCCAACAGCAGAAAACAGTCTGATGGGGGCATTTGTGTCTTTTGGGAATAAATCTCCCCAACACTTTCCACCAACACTTTTCACACCTTTAAACTATGTATTAAAAGTGTACAATGTCACAGTAAATATAATTCCATATGTTTGATAGGAAAGTGACAAATTCGCATTCCATCAAGGGTATTTCTGGGATTTTTGCCATCTTGCTATTGCACACAACCACAAATGCACCATTTTTCAGAAAATGGTTCTGTGCAGCTGAAGATAGGCATGGGGTTGAGGTGGAGAAGGGGGCAGCTGCTATGTGCCAGCTTTGCGAAGAAGAGGATACACGCAGGTTGTGTAAAGGCCTGTTATTTTCCTTCCTTCCTAGGAACCTCCACTGGCCAATCAGGACCAAGCAGCAGCAGCCCCCACTATCCCGTCAACAGTCAGTTCACCATGGGCGGTCCAGCCATCTCCATGGCATCACCCATGGCAATCCCTAGCAACACCATGCATTATGGGAGTTAAAAGCTGTTCTGAGCCAACACGTACTCCGTTTTGACCTCTCAACTTACCCAAGCAAGAAGAAACCCAAAACTGGCATCTAGTCATCATTTCCCATCATGTTTTACTCCTCGTTGTACCTACACTCTGGTCTCCTCCCATTTGATGACGTATTTTTAGGCATATCTTCCATATTGCACTGTAGCCTCCAGCCATGAAGGGACAGCACCTTTCTCCCACAAATGGACTTCACTGTTGTTCTCATCCCATTGTTCCCACTTTTACTGTTTTCTTGACCCTGTGTCATCTTCATTAGACAGACATTGTCATTTCCCCGGCAGCCAGGAAGAACTCCTCCATGGTCTTCACTCTGGAATAGTTGTACTCATCCTCTGATATGCCCCATAATCCCCTTTTCCATCTTACCAAAAGGTTCTTCCTTGGCTTTGAACTTTGACTTCTCCCTTATTGCCACTGTCCACCTTCTGAAGAGGAGTGGCTTCAAAGTGTTGTTTTAATCCATTCTGGGAATCTACTCTCAGACTCATGGCCAGGGACCGTTGTACAGTGTCTGTCTGTTGTGTGTTATTTTTGCTATGCCAGGTTCACTGCTAGTTTAGCCATGGAAGAATCCTCTGTCTAAACATGCGCCTCCGAGCCTCCCTGTAGTGTCCACACCCTTTTCTAACCAAATCCAGCACCCTGCTCTGTTAATACTGCTTGTGAAAGGTCTTTTATTAGCTTATCAACAGATGTCGAACGAGGTGGGCTTCAGTGAAATTCGGTGAAGGTATGAACATCTCTGCCAACACCATCTCTCCAACTGTAACTCCGTCTACCATCAGCTGTTGAAGTTGGGGGCATCATGCTTGAAGGATGAACCCCAGCCAGTGAAGAACTGTGGAATAAGATGGAAAGGCCAAGGAAGCAAGCGAGGCCTCGATACTGGACATCTGGTGGAGCAGAGGCAATGTTCAGATCAGACGCTTCTTAAGTTGCAACCCACCAGCATATGCAGCTGAAACTGACAAGACTGATGTGTCAAAATTTTTAATTCAGTGTGGGGAAGGGGTGAGTACCTTGCCTGTAATTCCTTCATCCCTGAATTCCCTTAGTTACCCTAACAACCACCTGCCTCACTCCCCTCCTTCGTCTCCAAAAAGGCAGGATCACTGCCTCACCCATGGACAAAGACTCTGAGATAAGCAGGTCTCAGTGTTGCTTCTGGGTGCCAACTGTGGCCTCGGAAATCCGTTTATTTGACTTAGGAGCTTTTAAGAGGAAACTAAATGTGTTGACTAGTTTGTAGAATTTTCTTTCACAAAAAAAACACAAAAAGCAAAAAAAAAATGATCAGATTAAATGTTGGAGAAGTCCCTCTGAAAGCCTTTTCCCCTTTCCCTGTGTTTTGTTCACTGTTGTTCACCCTAATTTGCATAACATACCAAGGTGATTTACATAGTAGTGGGTAACTTTACATCTTTTACACACCCTTTTCCTATTGAGTATTCAATTGACTGTAGTGCTGCTTCTTGGGGTTTTCCACATGAAAATGGAAAAACATGGTGAAATCAATGCCACCTATTGGTGATTTGCACAGCTTACACATTTAAACAGTTGAAAGTTGACTGCAACAGTGACGCAGAGGCTAGAACACTCATTCTGATTGGAAAGTTCAGGGTTTGAATTCCCTTCCTGCTGTAGTTCCCTTGGTCAGGGTGCACTTCCTCCACATATAAATCCTCCCTATTTATGTCCTCCTAGAAAATATCATTTTATCTCAGAAAAAAGTTTGACGCTCCCCATGTAAACATTTTTTAGCTTAACCATTTCCAGAGCCTTGTATTTATTTTTTTTATTTTTTGCAAAAATATATAAAGCTACAGTATTCAGGTAAAAATTCTGTATGTAAAAACTCCCCAGTGTAGTTTATTATTGAAATGCATTGTGTGTCTTGTATTGTCCCTGCACTAGTACTGTGCAATGATACACCATCTACCTTCTGAAAACCCTTCATAACATCTGAATCATGAGCAGAGAAACAATGAGTAGCTCATTCAGTATGAATAAGGAGAATGTGCTGTGGCTTTGTGTCCTAACATTATTGCTAAATGTCCATTATTGTACATGGAGCAGAGTGTGAAAGAGCTTGTTAGTTATAGACATTTTAGTGATATTTTGGTAAATTGCCTGAGGTTTTTTAGTGGGTTGAAAGATGTTATTTTAAATGCATATATATCTTTTCCATTTAAAGTAATGAGTAAGAGGCTTCCTATTTATATTTACCCAGTTTTCACAAATGGACTAGGAACATAAACCACAGGATAGGTATACTTATACTGAATTGTACCAGTAAAAGTTACCTAACTAAATTATTTGCATATTATGCAAACCTACATTGTACATCACTTTGAACAAAGGTGTCACATGAACAACAGTTAATAGCAAGTTTTCTGTATCAAGTGACTTACTTAAGAGTTCAACATTACTCTCTTAATCATAAATCCAACCCTGTGACCTTTAGGACTACCTGTTGCTCCCACTGTAGCTTCAACAATCACACCACAAAAGTATTCAGGTGCAACACCTATAGCATTCACTATGCCTGCTTCAAGAAACCCAAGGATATAAGACAGATGTAGTTAACTATTTGGATAAGCCAGCTGGCAACTTAGGAGAGTAAGCAAAAAAACTTCAACTCCAAAGAAGGGGAGAAATGATTAATCTCTCTGGGTCCAAGTACCAGTGATGGCTCACCTCTTCTGGGCAACAAACACTGAGAGTGAGTTTGTCATACCAAAATTTCTGTTGGTTAAGTGGGTAGATGATAATACCATCCGACTCCAGGTCTGCTGTTCTGGAGAGCAAATAATTGAATTGAAGGAGCATATACAGACTTTGGACACACAGGAATATGTTAGGATATGGGAAAAGTATCAGCTTGTGTCCACTTCCATTGTATAGGCTAAATGCCATCAAGCTGAACTGAAACCAACCACTCGTGTGGTTTTCATGGTAAAGTAGGGTATAAAAGTGGTTTACTAGTGTCTTTGTCCATGTCTTTTGATTATGAAGACAGGAAGTAGTGTGACGAAAATAAACATCACGGTCCATTTTATAACCCACCTTCCTGCTCTAATCCAAAAGCTGGACTCCCAAAAATAGGATCCCGGTCCCAGGTAAAATGTATCATTCTGTATCGTTTTCTCCAATAAAACTTCCATGTTCTTTATCATCTATTTCTAGAATGAGGATGAGTGCCACTCCAGGACTAAAAGCCTCAAAGATTTAATGTTCTTTTTCTTCTATTGTATCTTATTTCCATCACTAATTCTACACAATCTTGGATCTTTTTATAATCCACCATAGCTTGTGAGCAACTTCCACCCCGTGCCATGTTAAGATTGTTATATTTAGAATGCAGATTTGTGCTTACATCCTCAGATGATTGCTGCAAGTTCATAAGAAGCAAACAGAATTACGGTCACGTTTCTTGTAAAACAGAATTATTTTGATCTAAAGTGCACAGGGAACTTAACAGGCGGTAAATAAATGCATATGCCAAGTACAGTAATTCAATTTCATTGTGCCTTTAATTTTGTAGGAAAATTTAGCTGAAATTTGTAAACTAAGGAACCAAAAATAAGAGTGGTCTCAAGTACCTTCACATTTAGCAACAAAAGTCAAACTCAGACTTGGTCAGTGCATGTTGGGTGAGCTGGCAACCGATGTTTCATTGGAGGAAGAGGGGGGTGAGGATGGGACTGGACTTCCCACGTGCACTGCCATCTGAAAGAAATACACCTGAGAGGGAGGGGCTTTCAGTGAGTCAAGATGGGATGATGGCATCCAATGATGTCACAACGAAGTTCAATTTAAGCGTCACCTTGCAGCCAACGGCAAGAACCATATGCAGCAGCATAATGGCTGTTAAGGTGGAGAAAGCAGCCGCCTTTGTGTCATCACGGACGACAGGCCAAAAAGTGAGGACCAGGACGGACCCAGACATGCCCACAGCTGCAAGGATGAGCAGCCAATGGAGCCATTCTATTGGGATGATCCACAACGTCTAAGAGGAATGAGAGGTAGCAGAGTCCTTATGGACGGGGGCTTAACAGAAGGTCAGCAGTTCCAGGAAGGGCAGTGAAGCCTTGGAAGAAGGTGTGTAAGTGTTCATTTAGATGACTATTTGATTTGTAATCAACTCTTGTTTAATTATTATTGAAATTTAATTACCTCATGTCTAGTCCTACCAACAGCGCTAACTTGACCAGTTTCGTTATCTGAAATCCTGTTTACTATAAGGTTAACTTTCCTAATCTCTTGTCTGGATAACCATGATCTGTTTCTGCCAGCTACTAAAACTCAACCAATACCCTCATGTCTACTACTATTGTCTGCCCCAACTTGACAAATTCTATCATCCAAATTCCTGTTTAATTACTTTAACTTGGTCAATTCCTTGAATTCTAATACTGCTAACTACCTAGAGCAATTCCACATCCTAAAGTCATTTTAACTATTGTAACTTGATGAATTCCATCACAGCCTATGTCCTTTTCACCTTGACCTCAAACAGAGCTTCCAGTAGTATATCTAAATGTAGAAGTGGTGGAAGCTGTTGCAACCTTCTGAAAAGGCACCAGAGAGCAAACAGGAAGTAACTGATCTCCTGCATCTCGTAGTAGTGGAATGCAGACATTGATGAGACAATGAGAAGACTGCAGGGCCCAGCACACTCACTGTAGTGGGGATGAACAAGAAGAGCGAGTAGCCATACAGGCACACAGTTTCCAGGAAGGAATATCCACCAGTTTGCCACTTGTACCCCTGGCGCCACGTCAGAAATCCCCAGAGGCAGAGCGGCACCAGCCATGCATACGCAAACACGGTCACAGCGGCTGCCAACACTGACGGCAGAGCAAGAGATACTGTTACTACAAAACATAGAGCGCCACTCTAGAACACAGAGACAGACGGGCATTCCTGGTAACAAATGTGAGGCTCATGGTTTCAGCTGCCACCCCACATCCCACCCAGTGTATAAATAATGAGAGTGTTGCTCCGTTTTAAAAGCAGTAAAACAGAATGGCCACCCCAGAGCACCAGATACCCATTCAGAATGGACTGCATACTGTTCTTCACCCTTGAGTGGGGTTGAAAGTAAATTTGCTGTAGACATACAGTACCAGTCAGAAGTTTAAGTACACTTATTTACATGGGCTAAAAAAGAAAGTCACAGAAAATTGACATTTGGGAAAGCAAATACAGGTCTTAATGGGTCAATTTCATTGCACTTGAGGACGCAGCATCATTGTGTGGGGTTGCAATTACTGGAAATGGTATTACCAAATCTATGGTAATGTTTAGAAGCATGGCATTCTATCAGTTTCAGCTATTTGGGCAGTGCTTCATCAGAAAGTCAAGAACCTAAACACATCTCAAATTTGTGGATTCAAACTTTTCACTGGTTCTGTACAAAAAGTGTATGTACAGAGGCAAAGAATAGATGCTACAGAAACAGAAGTGAAAAAGATTAACAGTAGTTATGCTCCATTTTACCCCAGTGGAAGTGCAGCCTGTAGTGGTACTGAGGATCTCCCTTTTGGCTGAAGAAAGTGAAGAGGTTCCCACTGATGGCCATAGAGAAGACCAGAGTGACACATATCCAGAAAGGTCCTGAGGAAGGAGAGAGGTGGACACAGATGCACAAGAACTCAAACTGTGTAAGATAAAAGAACACATCATATTCAATATGAACCATTATTTAGCTAACCTTTTTCCAAGGTGACTTACAAAGTTAAGTTTATAGACTAAGGCACATACATTGAGGGTGTGATCATAAGTTGTGAGATGAGAAGGAATAGCATTGCTCTGAGGTAGTTATACCAGTTTACTTACCGTACAAATCGGGACTATTGCAGATATGATGTTTGATCAAGTTTCGCCCTGGTAGTGGCAGAAGAGCCACCCCAACCCTGATGAGCACCTGCAAATGAGAGGTGCCCCAAAAAGTAGAACTCCGTTAAATTCCTACAGTTTAGCTATTTATTTCTAAATGCACAACTGTGTTAAAGTATATAACATATGCTGCAGTGTAAAGATCTGGATAGCGTTCACCTGTTCTGTATCAACACTGAACAGTGACTGGTAGTATTCAAAGGTCCAAAACTTGCTGCCTTCCCTGCTTCTCCCCAGCAACTGTTATAAAACACAAAAAAAGCAACAGATGAAGTGTAAAAGCTCAAGCAAGATGAATCTCTAGTAGGGTCATGGAGAGAGAACCTCTGACTGTTCCTCCTGGCCTTCCTCATCCTCTGACAGGTCCAGGTTAACTGGTACACTTTCTGCTGGGGATGCAGAGCTTGGAATCAACATATTTTCCTTAGTGACGTCAGAAGAAGTAAAGAGGAGGCCAGTTGCATCTTTAAACTCTTAAGGAAGGCAGAACAAAAGGAAGAGGAGGATGATGGTGAAAACTCACAAAACAGCAAGTTGACAATACAAGTTACTGCACTGTTAACTTTCCATAATCCCCATTAGAATAGCATTTGCAATAAATGGATCCATAAGCAAAATAAAAACTTTTTTATTCTAATTAACTTCACCTTGGTATTTAAAGTCATCCAATGACACCATGGTGACTCAGCACAGCAGTCCTTCCCAAAAAAGGGTTAGTAAGGAGGCTAAAGCAAAAAAAGTTAGAATCAGATACCATTATAACTGCATCATTATCACATAACTATATTGTTGATTTGAACTTTGTGTTCTGCATACCAAAATGCTTGTTAAAAACATAGTCACCCTCATTTACTGAAAACATTAGCAACAGCTAAATGTATGCAATGGGTGCGTATGGCAAACATACAGCATTGTGCATTTCCTCTCATGGCTTCAATCCCATTTAAAAAAAAAAACATAAAAATATGCAGACTGACTCAGAAAGGCATGTATGTTTATACCATGTTTACACCACCCCAAAAGAACTCTCCGCTCACCCTCTAGGATAAAAGACCTTTATTTTTTCCGAGGCTGGACGACCTGCACATACCTGACGCTTAAACGCCACGACAGGAAGAAATCAACGCCTCAGCTAGGCTGACGTCATCAAACAGGACGCGTCTCGCGGTGGTCACGTGGTCGAGGAGACCGCGCGTTATTTACAGAAGCGGCAGAGAGGAAGCTTATTTCACTTGTTAAAATAAACAGACATGGCCAAAAAGGAGCGAAAGCAACGCCACTTCCCTCTAAATAATTTTGTACTATTTTAATATTATTTTCATGTAATATTGGTTGATGGTGTCCCTACTTGGAGAGGAGGATGGTGATCAAAACACAAGTCTGACCAGCCCTATGCTCCCCAGATGGGTTCCAGACCACCACAACCCTGAAGTGGGAAAGAGGTTGCTGATCATGGATGAACAAACGTGGGTGTTAGTTTTAGCTTTTAGGTGTGATTGATTTCGGTTTATGGTCACATTTGAGTTTAAGGTTGCATTCTGAATGTACTGGTACATCTGGGGAACATGATTTTATGATGTGGAAGCTTAATTTCTCAGGATAAAGCAGTTTGCAATACAGGATGGTTGGTTGGATGGAAGTTTTACCCTTCAGGTTGTACAATGATGCAAGGCAGCGCACAACATCAAACTATCACGGAGGTACACAGCAGGGTATCCTGATCAGCTGTTGAGGGTAAAGCATCTTTAACAAGGGCACTGCAGTAGGAGTGGGGACTCAAACCTACAACCTTCAGATTGTAAGGTGACACCCAACCATAAAGCCCAGCAATGTTTCTCCTTCCCAGCCTCCAATTCCCTTCTGGGACCTCAATTAAACACCCAAATAGTCAGCCATCAGTGCAGACATTTCAGAGGTTCATTCTCACGCTACCAGGTGTAAACATGACGGGATCCATTTTTCCATTATGGAGAGGTGGTAAGTAATGAATCTCCATTTCCCTGAACAGCCCGATAATCAGATTGGCACTAACAACCCAGTTATTATGGAGTGATTTATTGAGTGAATTGGTCACAGCTGGGCTTGTGCCTCTGCTTCATGTCACTGGAAAAACCCACCTTGTGAAGCACTGATATTTGCCACTGAGTCATTGTAGCTTTTAACAGCAATGGTAAATAAGTAACTGCTACTCAGGTAAGACAAAGTTCATGTTTGGCCTGTGAAATTGTCTTTCTAAACAGCATTCTTATAAATGATCTTTCTTTTTTTTTTTTTTCTCTCTTCTGGTCTTTAATCTTTAGCTGCTTGAGTTTTTGGTGGGGGTGTTTTCCACATTTGTAAAGGCGTGCATTGGTGTGTGTTTTAGGAATTTCTAGAAAAGTATAAATAATAGTGTTTGCGGATGCAAATGATATTTTCTTTGCCATTTGCCTTGGAAACCCTGTAATCCGTTGTATAATGTCTGCTGTCTTAGTTCAGTTGAAAGGCCAATGAATTTTGAGATTTATAATTAAGGGGGGGATTATCTTGCATTTTTGCATCTATTCAAGTTGTACAACATAATTTCTGTCTCTAACCTGTGTCTACGTGATGCTTCTTTAGCTGGTGATTGGATTTGCCAGAATAGCATCCCAATGTATTCTCTTTCTGTCAACCACTTCTAATAGTTATTGTTATCTTGTTCCTGATTTTTCATGACTTCATGCATGTGTTGAGCTGTAGTGTTCTTGGTTATGTTTATTTTTTTCTTTCTTGGTTCTTGTTCAGCTGCCTTTCCTCCAATGTCCCGTCTCCCAAAATTAATCCGTAAACGCCAGCATCCTTCTTCAGGTACCCTCATGCATATGATCTGGATGCAGTCCAAAGATGAGATATATAAGCTTCTTGTTGAATACATTAATGATAAATTGTTGTTGTCTCTTAAGATTAAAATTAGAACTGAATTGCAGTTTTTTTTTTGTTTTGTTTTTTTTTTTTTTTTTTAATTTTTAAATGTCAGAATCTAAATATTGCACAACTGGGGTAAGTCTAGAGGTTGTATAGCTAACTGGTCTATCAGATGAAATGTTTATCTGATGCAATTCATTTTTGTTAAATGCTAATATAATTGTTTAGTTATATAGCTGCTTTTTGAATGTATTTTGCTTTGGCTCAGCAGGTGGTTAGGACTGCCATTGTGCACTTCATAGACCCTGGTTTGAGTCCCTGCTTCTGTTGTACATTCGATCAAGGAACCCTAAATTGATGCAGTAGAAATTACCCAAATGTGTACAATATTTTTCAGAGGCTTAACACTGCAAGTTGATTTGCTGAAAAGACTTCCACTGAATGGATGATTAATAGATGCACAGTTCAGTCAAAAAAGAGGGTAATGGGGCCATTTCTGAAATTCAAATGGGCAATATTTATTTACCAGTGCACTACCTGTTGTCCCAAACAGTACAACTAAATGTTTTGCAGTTCTGAAATATAAGGCACCCAGAATGTTATTGCTGATAATTTGGAAGAGATGCAGAAAACTACTGTTCTTGTGCTCAGGGCTCCAGGATACTTTCAACTTGACCACAGAGTCCAGCCCTCCCTACAATGATGCCTCAAACTGTGCTCCCAGCTGGACAGGCAAACCACTCAGTGGAGAAAGAGGGCTTTCCTGGAGCTGCCTGGATTCAGTAGAGCAGGCATGTCAGCATCTAATTGATAATTTGCTCAGCGGACACTGGTAACTTCCGACTTACTGCTTGACTTTGAGCATGAATGCAAGTGGGTATTAACAGATCAATTTGTGTGAAGTGCACTATGTTTGTTAGAATGACTCCAAATCAATATAAAAAATAAGATGAACAATGGGATTAGTGGGTGGGGGGGGGGGTCTGTTCATGTGTCTGCTTTAGTTTGTCTGTGGTGTCCTCTGTTGCTGAATTAATGTGCTGTGTACCCATGGTCTAAGAGAAACTAGTCATTCTGCACTTATACATGTGTACACAGTGACCCTTAAAATCACTACAATTCCAAATACATTGAGAGTCCATGAACAGAATGAGTATACAACTTTAAATGGTGTTTTTTTTTTTTGTTTTTTTTAATGGGGTTTGCTTTCTAATTTTAATATTGATACCTTTTATTACTTACAATTCACACTGTCCTTGCCTCCTCTGAGTTATATTGACAAATTAGTGCTGTTTTGAGTCACCTGGTTGTATAGTAAGTGTCACATGTCCTCTAGACTGTATATGTACATCCCTATACACAGAGGGAAGTTTTTAGCTAAAACTTGTGCAAATATAATTTGTTCAGTGAGTGCTGTCCTCTTCTAATTGTGTTATAGAAAAAATGGCATTAAATGGATGTTTAATTTATATTCATGAAGTAGCAAAACTACATCTTTCAACACAGTAAGAAATATGCATATCTTTAATGTTGTACTTGTGTGATCTGAGTGACCTTGGAGTGTAGTCGTGAGATGATGCAGATAGTGCTGCTGCTTCAAACTTTCTTGCAGGACCTTCTGCTGGCAGAGAAGGAGAGGGACAATGCCTGGCTACAGGATGCACTCAGGCGTGAGCGGGAAAATGTAAGAGGGGCCTAGTGGAAGTGGGTATTCAGTCTGGTACCTGGCTCTGCTGTAATGGAAGGAAAATCTGTCTTTTAGGGGCTACCTCACAGCAATGCTGCCATTATTATGGTACTGTTCAGTTTTATACTTGTTGTTCCACTCTACACTTATCTGACCTCTGCTTCTCCCACATTAGAGCAAGCGTCTGCAGTCCCGATGCAACCAGCAGGCCTGGGAACTAAAGTGCAAGGAAAAGCAGAGCAGCCGCTTGATGGAACGTCTCATTCAACTGGCTGACAAGAATAAGGACCACAAACCCAGTGAGAGGGCTGCTATACATCCCCAGCAGGGGGGGACAATGTACAAAAACTGGGTACCCACTAAGATTATATGGTGGCACTGCCAGGCAATATGATTTAACTTCCAGTACATAATTTGTTTTATTTTTGTCCTAATGCATTAAATTATTATGAAAGGTTAATATGAACTTCCAGTGCTGTCTGCTTGAACAGAGCAGTTCACCCATAGCTACTTTGACTTCCCCTCTTCTCTCTTCCCCCTCCCCAAGCAATGGACTTGCAGAATGTCCTGTCCATACCACTGGGAAAGAAGCCTCCGGCCAAGGGTTTGAGGACAGAGGGAAGGTAAGAAACTGGATATGGATGATGTGCTTTAAGGCTAATTGGTACTGTGAAGAGCACCACATCTTAGTGGTTGAACTCTCAATTTTGCAGGTTTGAATTCTGTAAGCAATCTGTTTATAGCTCTCTTCACTAAAGTATGGTAATGAAACCGAAGTGCACCATGAAAACATCCAGCTATGTCAAAAATGTATTTTTTTCTTCGATAAAACAATGTACACTTAACTGATGTTTCTCCAGCTAAGTAATTTTTACCTGAGCAACTGAGTGGTGGGATTTTACAGTGGGTCTAACACTTTACTATCTGTTATCCCCAGAAGTAGAAGTAAAAAATAAAACCTGCAAAGGATGTATTTGCCACTGCCTCATCAGACTGAATGATGGATGCCATTTTGTTATGTTGTCCATGTTGGTGAAACATCTCTGAGGAGCAAATGTGCCCCACCTGCAGAAGGGAGGAGGAGGTACTGAGACTGATGCTGGAGAAAAGGGAAGCTGAACTAAGGGAGGCAGTAACCCGGGAGCACCGTCTCACCGCACTGCTGTGCTCATTGCAGGCAGACATGGAGCGGGTGAGGGAGGCCTGGTGGGCACCGAAGTGAAGCTGTACATGGGTGCTCATTGCTGGAGATCAGAACCAACAGTTTATTGAAAGTTTACCCAAGCTGTGCAACATTTAGGATTTTGAAGTTTTGCATGTTTAATACTAGTTATGCAGTATAAACCTGATGAAGCATTGATGTAAAATACTTGACAGATTTAGAATTTCACATTTTCAGGGTCATTTTAACAGGAAAATCTGCAGTTTGTTTCTTTGGTTTTACATCAGACTAACCACGCTTTATTCTCATGCATCAGACTCTGCGGGACTCCACAGGGGCTGTGAAGGAAGGGTTGGACTGTGAGATGCTCCTCCAGTCTGAGGCTTTGTTGGGCAAACATGTGACTGGGGGAGTGGTGCGAAGCTGGAGCAAGGTTCAAAAGAAACTTCAGGAGTTCTCTCAAGGTATACGATGCAGTCAGCAGGGTAATCCATGGAGCTTAGCTTCAACTAATGTCAAGTGTGTGTGCATGTGTGTTTAAGGCCTAGCATCTAGTACCACAGGAACTGATCAAGAGAAGCTGCTGGCTCAACTGGAGGAAGATCTGGAACAAAACAGACAGCTTGTCAGAATGCAGCAGCAACTGTTGCAGGTAACTTCTACATGGTTTCTCATGGCACTGACTGGCGGAAACTAGTGTAAGATCCAGCAAACAGCAGTTTTGTAGAACTACAAGGCATTTCCCCTCTTTCCAGGACAGCATTCAACTCCCATTGCCCCCTGCTTTGGAGGACTCCTATTATCTGGAGGAATGGGAGCGGCTACAGATGAAGTGGGCAGAGTTTGAAGATCAAAGGCGGAGTTTCCAGAGGGAGAGGCAGGCATTCACAGATGCTGCCATCCGGCTGGGTCATGAGGTCAGATTTCTGTGCAGAAATGTGAAGAATGTGACATTTTCGTGTCCTTGTGCTAACTCTGCATGTATGTGTGTCTGTAGAGGCGTCAGTTCGAGCAGCAGAAGGCGTCTCTGCTCAAGCAGCAGTTTTTGCGTTGCTCCCCTTTCATTCAGCAACAGAGAGAGAGCAGTGAGTTGCTCATAGCTATCATTATTGTTATTCACCAGGATGTACTACCAATGAGCAGGGATTTAAACCCAAATCCTTCAAGTGAAAGGCAGCAGCTCTGCACTGATTCTGTTGCAAATTTTTTGGAATTTGACAGCTGTTTTGTCAGAACTCATGACCTTCTCCGGCCACCTGCCAGCCACACCTTCATCCATGGAGTCAGGCATTGCTCCCTTTTCAGAGCAGACAGATGTTCGGACCCCCAACACTCCTGAGCTCTTTTCTGCACTGAGGTTGTCCCCTGGCCACAGGTCAGTTTGCTGCCCAGCTCAGCCATTTTGTCACAGCTATATTTTTTTTATCTTTATACCTAAGCTTCCTTTTTCTCCTACTGGTTCATACCTGCCCACTGCTGTTGCTCAGGAGGTCCCCACCTTGCTCAGAATGTTGGGGAAGAAGTACCCAGAAGGTTCAGGATCCCCAAGGAGACCTAGAGTGGTCTTTTTAGTCCATTAAGAATTTTTTTTTTTTTTCCCTTTTCCCCTTTTTTAAGAGCTGTCTTCTGTGTTCTATTAAAGAGACTTTTTCCCCTTCCTAACAGCACACACTCAATCTTAAAGATGTATACTCTTCCCCAATCTTATGAAAGTAATACATTATACAGTCTTGGATAAACCAATGTATAAGCAAGGGTGAATAATTCCCAATAATTTGGTTTTTTTTTTTTTTTTGGCTTCCTCTAGGACCTAAAACTAATGCCCACTTGCACTAAAATATCACTATTAAAGGTGACATGGTTACACTACCATTTAGATAATGTAACACAACAGCACAAGGCAGTTTCCTTTAATTTATTACTGTCTCTTGCATGGCTGTTTACATGCCCTTTTTCATGGCTGTTGTGTCTTGGACACTAGATATTCACAAACATACATTTTGAATGTTTGTTCCCAAAAAAATATGGAATAGTGATTGTCCAAAAATGGGCCATTGCTACAAGCGCAGGCATGAGGTAATGGAGGTTAAGAACTTAATGGAGCACAAGCCAACGTGTATCGCTGATGTAAGGTGCACAATGAGTCAGGTGTTGTTGTTCAGTTGTCCAAATTCAGTCTTTGTAAATGTGCAGAAGTATCATGTAGGGGTATCTTACAACCTGAACAGGTGACAGAGGCATGCCTGTAGTTATGAGCCATACTGCAAATTTCACACTGAATAATCAATGCAACTACAGTTTGTTAGAGGAAATGGCATCTCCTTGGGAAGGTTATCCAACGGCATGTTCATAAAAATGTCCTAAAAACAAGGGGAGGAGCCCAAATGGCCCTCTCTAGTACAGGGAGGTTTGAAGAGCCGTTGAGCAAGTGTGCGTGCCGGCAGAAAAATTTTGGTGATTTATAGCTTCTTTGTGTTACCTCTAGTGTTCTCAGCGCATATGGCAACTATTGCACCACCTGAGGTTTAACGTTCTTATTTGTGAGCACGTACGAGAACTTGGGCGTGCCCACATGACCGCAGACAGTTGCAGCTTCTCCACGCCTATTTTTAGCCTGCCCCGCAAGTTCAGGCTCTCTATCTCTTCAAGCCTTCCTACCCCAAGGTCAATGTGGATGTGCGTGGGGTAAAGGGGGAAACTTGAGACTCACTAACGACCTTTTTCCAACCTGTAACCGCTGTCTTGCCTCCTTCCTTCCTTTCCCCTCTACACTCCCCACGCACACATGCCTACAAACTATTACATGAAGGCACAATGCAGTATTCCTCGTGGCATTTATGTTGCATCTGTATGCTGAAGTATCTGAGTTCCAGTAACATTTATAAAAAAAAAAAAAAAAAAATGTCCAAGTTAAATATCAGATTTGCATAGTCATTATGTACTGCAAAAACTAAGGCTGTTGCAGTTCTTTAACAAATATTTGACAATTAAGTCCATTAGTGCTTATTGGTGACCCCATGTCCCTCAAAACTGCTAAATCCCACCCAGCATTCAACCAGACGCTCAAACCTATCACTTTCATAGCCATTCTTTCCTCATCTCCTGACCAGTACATAAATGAGTCCAATATCATCTGCTCTGATTATCTATGTATCTGCTGCTCGGATATCATTCCTATAAGCAGTTACTTGAGGGCTATGAACCAGTGACATGATGGTATCAGGCAAAAACCATTTTAGTTAAGTACTCGATCAGTTGTACTGGGTATCTGCCACCTTAATAGGGTTGTAGTCTGTAGTTTGCATGATTAAAATTCCTTTCTAACCCTTGGTTGTGTACTGAGCGATTACAGAAATTAGGATTTAAATTAAACTGAGGACAGCAAGTTTTAGTCAAACCTCAAAATTCTTTTCATACAGCATATTTCTGTATCATAGCTGCTTTTAAAATGTTTCTTTTCCTTCAGCTCCTGTGTTTCCTGCGTGTATATGTTGTCTAGGTATGTAAAAATGTCTCTACACATCCTCTAAAATTGTGGTTTACCAAATCTTTAAAACTTGCACTAGGGTTGCATAAGCTAAGAGCAAAGGTATTCTTTTCCACCAAGATACTGTTTTGCACATAAAATTCTGGTTCATGTCTGGTTCATCAAAATGTACTGTTCCTTATCATTAGTTTTATAAATAATATAATAATGGAAAGAAATTAAATTTTTGCTTACTAGAAACTAGGTAACAGACTGCACGTTAACCAAACCCCCACTTTCAGCAAGCGTTCACCCACACATACGGGTTTCTCACTGTGTCCCCTTATCAGTACTATTAGGCAGGTGGGTCTGCATGGTCAGTGCTATGCAGTGACTCTGGTATGATCCTTTGAACGCTACCTCCTATCGCTCACAGTCCACCCCCACTTCCGCGGGGCTACCCCTCACACCCCCTTGCCCTCTGACCTGCCAGACAGCAGTAACCACACTGGGACAGACTGGAGTGATGTAGATGCATACACACAGCCGAGGAGGGGGAAAGTAAGACAGATGTGCGATGGAGAATAAATATTGAACAGTTTAGGTTCAAAAGGTAAGAATAAGTCAGAATGGGCCTAGAATGTGCTAAACTGGCAGTAATAACATTTATTGTGCTGTGTAATGACATACTGTGTGTAATATCACTTCTACACATTACAGTTAGATCCTCACTGGGCCTTGGAGAGTGGGATCATGTAATGAAAAACACCAGACAAACTTTAAAAAACCTTGAAATCATCCAGGTAATTATTGGGGGGAAAAAAAAATAATTTTATATTTATAATTCCAGAATGGCTGGAATATAATGGAAGTATAAATGGAACAGTACCCATATAAAGTGAGCAAATCCGACACCAATGGGATTTAGTCTACTTTTTCTCTCCATAGTTGTACAAATGATAACTTTTGAGCATATGAAATGTGCACATAAATGTTATAATGTGATAACTTGTAGACCGTTCCTCAGACATTGTAAAAGTCAAATGTACAGTAAAAACATGGACTGTAATTATTTTTCAAATAACTGTCTTCCTACAAAGTAAAAAATACTAATCTCTACTTAACGTGTGTAATCCACGCAGTAACAGAGTTAAGAAAACATATTTAGAAAATATTTTTGAATGCATTTCATATTTTCTGTCTCTCACCTGATAACATTTGACTGTTCCTACAGTGTATTTACATATGTACTGAAATAAATGTGAATATAATATCTGGCATAAATTTTAAAATGAAGATGATGACATATAATGCAATATATTACTCTTTTCCTGCATGGGGCATTTAGCATGACTAGGAAGTGTTGATGAAAGATGGCTGGGCGGATGTTAATGGGCTGTGGCAGTGGAGGAGTTAACTGTCTGGCACACACTGACTGAAGTATGCGTGTGTGTGGAGGGGGGTGCATTAGCGAGTGAACAGGGAGAAGTGTATAAATATGTCTGTCTGGGATGTGATTTTGATGTGGGGTCCAGAAACAGGCAGAGGGAGACAGAGAGCGTGGGTGCAGGGCGACGGGGGAGGGGGGAGAAATAGAGCATTCACGATTTTCATTCAAACTGACACACTCTCTGTGTCCTGGGTCGCACTACCCACACACACCCCCCTCTCTCCCCCCCCTCCCTCTCTCTCTCTTTCTCTCTCACTCTTCAAATGCACACACATCCAGCCCATCAGCAGACATTCAAGTTTGCAGCGGTGGCTTCCTGACGTACGACTTTGGAGACACACTGGAAAGAGAGCGAGAGAGAGAGATAGATGCATCTGCAGAAGGAGTAACACTGGGGGGTTTGAAAGCCAGGGAGAAAGGAAAGCAGGGTATTGGGGAGGGCAGCAAAGAAGACAGGATGGAGCTACAGAGTGACACCAGAAACGTGTGTGTGTGTGAGTGTGAGTGAGATTGATGCGAATGTACAGCCAAGACACCTTCAGCAGAACAAGGGTAAGTGCTCTTCTTGACCATGTCCAGACCTGCTCGTTCCTTGCCCCTCCTCTGCAGGAAAATGATGGCTCAGCGTTGTCCTTAGTGCACGTGAACTTTACCGCATTTTTAGTAGTGTTCAGCATGTATGTTTATACTGAAGCTGTGTTACCTGACCAGGCCTTTATCCCACGACCCCAACCAAGATGGCGCTTTGCTTGCAGAGATGCTCAAAAGTTGATACTGTGCCTGCATCTCATAAACTTTTGTGCTGCTTTGGTGAATATTTTGTGACATCTGGGCATGCTTTTGATCTGCGCGTGGAAAATGTGCATGATTCCTGTGCAGATGTGAAGTGTGGGGAAAAGTTTGGTGTTTTGGGCAAGGGGGAGTGAGACATGTGCAGAGAAGAATCTCCAACAAGGCCGTGGTGGTTCTTTGCTGCATGCTGTGGGAACACTGGGGTCCACACTCAGATTAGTGAGAGTTTGTGTGTGTCTGTGTGTTTTGCTGTGTCTGCACTGTGCGTCTGTGCACACAACCGCAAAAGGCGATGGGATTAAAGTATTGATCCAGTCTGGAACAGGTAGACACAGAGTGGCAGGTTCAGACAGGGTGGGGGAGGGGACACTGTCTTTGTCAATAACCCGCGTGTCATACAAGTGTCCAGGGACACACTCAGACGCACACGTGTAGTCAGCGATGCTCTTGCCTGCTGTACACAGCATCTGCTGTGCTGGTTCCAATCCCCAGAAGATCATGGATTCAACACCTGCATGTGGGTGTTTACCTGCCAGTCATCTGTCAAAGGGGTGTTTACCCATGAGTGCACAAAACTGTAAAAAATACAGTAAAATTTATTTTACGTAAAGAAAACTATTCATTTTAAAAAACTGTTCCATCATTTCAAGTATATTGCTCTACAAAGTGTTTTAGTTTTGCCAAAATGTAAGACGTAAAAAATTTAAAATTAACTGTTACTTTTGTTTTGTGGACACATTGCTGTATTCCTCTGATAAATGAAGAGATGTAGTATTATTATTATTATTATTATTTATTCATTTATCCTATACTTTCCTCCATGGTGATTTAAAATGTTATACTAAGATGCTTACTATGATTTACCCATTTATACAGATATGTAGTGTTAATTTTTACTTTTTTCTTGCATATGGCTCAGACCTGTTTTTAGGAGGTGAATGAATGAAATGCCGTGTACTGGCATGTTGAGGCTCGCTGACACGTGGTTTTTAGTGCATTGATAGGGCTGTCAGCGTGTGTGTGGGGGAAGGGTCCACCAGGCTCTTGCTCTCTGTTGATGCAGATCAGATCTGCACTGCACCTGCGAACACACCACCTTCTTCCTGGCAGGCAAGCTGGGGATGGGGGGCACCAGAGAAATAAAGCCGCGAAGGACTGGGGTCGACGGGTGTTAGTGGCAATGTGGAGAACAGCGGGAGTCCTCAGTGCGAGTCACATGGTGGGAAAGCAGCCCCCTCCAGCAGCCCTGCCAGCGCCGCCACCTTGGTGGGGTCAGACAGCCGCAGGGACGGGTCACACTGCCAGACAGGCCCTCTTTCATAGGAAATGAGACCTTTGACCTTCACTGTTCAGCTAGTCTGGAAATTCTGAGTCTGGAATCGATCAACACTCCCCCCAGCTCCTTCCTCTGCTCCTTCGCCCCACCCCCACCCCCAGCCGCCTCACTCCCCTCCCCCATGGCCAGATAATAGACCCCACAGCTGTTAGAGCAGAACAAACGCAGCACCCAGCGGCCCGACCTGCCTCATTGTCGCGCCACTGCTTTGTGTGTGTGTGTGTGTTTGCATTAGTGTGAATGTGATTGCATGTGCACAGGTTGTGTGTTTGCCGCAGTAAGACATGGCCTGTGTAGACATCTCGGCCAGAGAAATATAAAAACATAATATTATCGTGAGTAACAATTATTTTTCTGTATGGAAAAAGTAGCACCAGTCCCAGATGTGCATGCATTATTTCATTGCTTATATTACATTAAAGTAGGAAGTGTTATTAAGAATGTATGTTATGCATATTGTTACATTGTGTGAGTTGAGGTGTGTTCACAAACATCTGTGTGTGTGTTAGTGTGTGAGCAGGATCCACAGGCAGGTCGAGTCCCGGGGAACATTCAACGCTGTCGGTGAGTTTGCAGGCCTGAGAAACCACCGAACGTTGAGTGTACCCCGTCCCTCGTTCACACCACCAGGAGGCAAGACATGCCCCTGAGGGGAAGGAGCACCAAATATACTGATGTTTGCAAACTGTTTTGTTCTGCCCTCCCAAACAGCACCCTCCAGTGGCTGTCTAGGGTCTCAATTTACATTCACTGCTGTCGGTGGGTTTCGAGCCGTGAACCCACCTCATGGTGGATGAGAACTGTGATCATACAGTGCCCAGGAGAACGGCCGTCTCAGTTGGTCCACCAAGGTAGAAGAGTAGTTTAGAGCATCGCCTTTAATCTTTTTTTTTTTTTTTTTTTTTTTTAAGCTAAATTGTGCAAATTGACATTTATCACACAGTTAGTGAGACAGCTCCTCTGCAGCCCCAGAATGACCGCTGCACACTGTCCTGTTTAACCGTATGTTTTTACATTTGTCATAATACTTACAAAATTTGAGTCTTATTTGTAAGACAGATTTTTTGCAAATAAATTTCAGCAAAAGAAACAAGTTTGTTACAACTTAATTTTTAAAAATGTATTATAATATAATTTATTTTGTAATAAAGAACTACAGTTTAATAGGATTTATAACAAGGCCTCCATAACAACATATTCAGTTTCCTTCCCCTACAAGAAAACGTATTGTATATTAATTACCACACAGGAAAATGTTTTCCATTACAATCGTTGTACTCTAGTCTAAGCTTAAGGTGAAGAGAGAAGAAAAGAAAAAGCCTGACCAATAACATGAAGAAGGAATAAAAGGAATCAAAAATGGCACAAATCAGTAATGGGAAAGGGAAAGTGTTGTCTGAAAAAGAAAATTAGTAATCCAAAAATGTAAGCTATAGTATATAAAGTGTGAATGCGAAAAACGAGTAAAAGGAAATCACAGGTTTTAATTTGGATATAAATTTATCTATTGTTTAGTCTATAGGTCATTAACACAAAGATTAGTTTCTGTATTTTTCTATTGTTTTTTCCCATTGACTTTATTTGATGTATTGTTCTCCAGTTTAACTCTTCTTTTTCAGTTTAGTTATAAATGGATTCCTCATTTGTTCTTTGCATGGCACTTGTCATTCTCCATATAGTCTTGGCAAATATGGTCAAATTAATAAGCAGCAAATAAAATTATTCAATTTCTACCTATTGCTTTGGAATACAGAAACTGCACATATCACACACACCTGCACTTTCCCTGTGCAATTTACTGCAGGCAGGTATACTGTACCTAAACATGGGTATGGAATAATGGTTCCATGTTAAAAAGGTACAGAGCAAAAGGTATGGTATAAAGTTTGTTTATGTAGTCAGCATTATTTCACTGTTCTTGTTTTGGATCCTGTCTTCAGTAATAAGCAATAATAGGCATCACCAGTAGTATATTTATTGTTTGCTGAAAAAATAGCTGTTTTGCTTTTGTAAGCATAGATGATTTATTTCTAATTTGTTTTTGATATGTCTGTGAGGTGGCGCTAGCAGTGCAGTGTGCACAATGCTGTACTGTATTTAATATCTCCCATAGGCACGAGTGGGTGATAAAGGAGAGACTAAAATAATGATCATGTTTATTTAGACTGTGTAATGGGATTTTGTACTTACTGTATATGTTTCGTAATTTCCAAGTAACACCCCAGACAGAAAAATTACCTATATTCAGTAATAGCTTGAGTAGCACCCCCTCATATAGCACTGTTTGGGAATAAATCTATTTCAGCCTTTTCAGTAATTTATCATGTGACCTCATTTTTTTCAAAGCATATTCAAAAGCAGTTTAAATTTGTTTCCCCATCAAAAAGTTTTTTGTTTTCATTTGCTATTATTAAAGGTGCAGCAAATCTGTGCTATATTATATCGGTTTTCCAGTTTGATTCATGCAATATACTGTATTAATGACTTCTAATGGTGCTGATTCATTAAACTCAATTTCTCAAGAACACATCTGCAGCACTAATCCAGGTACTGCTGTAAACACTTTTTTTGGCATTTCACAAAATTGATTTCTCCTCCCGAATCACTCTTCAGACACAAGTAAAGGATAGCTAAAGGACAGCTTCCACAGCTGAGGACAGCATTCTTGGTTTAACAGTATACACAACCATACAGCAAAAAACCATACATCCATGACATAAATAGCAGTTTCAACACGAACATTTATTAAACAATCCAAATACGTAGCCATGTGAAACCAAACAGCTTTGTTATGGCAAAAAAATTTAGTTAACAATCGAAAGCAATTTTTCTGGTATGTGTTGGAGTAACAAGCAGTGCAACCCCATCTCCCACTTCACCATGGTCCTGGTGACTTCCGTAATTCTTCTAAAACCAGCCTGTACAGTAACTGGTTATCTTTTCAGCCCCTTTCCCTTGTCTACCTGGTTTAATTCAGTAAAACACAGGGTTTATCAGGCATGGACCAAAAGCACTGTAAGCAGCTGTAAATTATGAACTGAATGAAATAGCTCAGCACTAAGCAGAATAATTCAGAGGAGCAGTTAGAGCAAAAACTTGCACACACTTAGCCCTTCATGGATGGAAACTGTCACCTTCATTCATTTAAAGCACACACTCTTCCCATTAAGTAATTAAATCTTTAATTTTGTCTTGTCTAATCCTGGTCCTGAAGGACCACACTGTGTTCAGCTTATTTAGCTCTTTTGACATGTTTAACACCCTAAGCACCGAGCGAGAAGGTTAGATTAGTGTAATTAGGGACATCATTTGTTTAAGAAGCTGCATGCTTGGCTGCGGGGTGTATAGGTCCTTGGTGGTACAACCCAGCCATAAAGTGGAACTGAAGCCCCGGAAGCTTCTCTGGTGTTCCAGATCCATGCTGTTGTTCTGGGTCAATGACTTTATAGACTAGAGAGGGGACATCCCACTCCTCAGGGCCTCTATGGTCCACAGGTCCACTGAATTAGGCAGACATAAATGAAAAGGGGACCAGATTAACGGTACCAATGGTTTGTGACCTGGGACCTCATTGCCCACAGTATGTTTACCTATTCAACCTTCAGCACTGAAATCAGTGAACTCTTATGAGACCAGTTGGGCTGAAACATTCTCACTGGCTACAAAACTTCTAGGAAGTTTAAAGCACTCCACACCACTGTCCTATTTAGACAAGGAGTTCAACTAAACAATTTGTATGTTAGAGCAAAAACAAACAGATCTCACAAAAGTCTTTTACGGCTGACTTTGCAACACCACCACTG
This sequence comes from Heterotis niloticus, assembly GCA_018136845.1. Taxonomy (NCBI): domain Eukaryota; kingdom Metazoa; phylum Chordata; class Actinopteri; order Osteoglossiformes; family Osteoglossidae; genus Heterotis; species Heterotis niloticus. The sequence continues at coordinate 13,689,870 of CM030890.1, read as the reverse complement.
CCCAGGAACAGGAATGTGAATGAATGAAGGAAGGAACACTTAAAGCCTCTGACAGAGGGCAAAACTTTTTGTATCACTATACTGCTTCTGAACAGTGAATACTCAGTGCTTCGGGGAGCGGAACGGTAGAGGGAAGGGGGGTCTCGATGTCTTGCTGCCTCGACGCAGGTTTTCCAGCTTCCTGTGGGCAGCCATTACAGTCCGACTGTGAAGGAGACAAGGGCAATATAAAGCCAATAAATAACAAACCACAACAAATAGATGGTAATTATATTAATACAAATACAAAAGTTGTGACGCAAAGTTATTATGCAAAAGCCAGTAATGTTAAGTTAGACAGTTATGCAGGGTAAAAGTTTGACTTAAACTTGTAATGGGTACAATTTTTACTTTCACTTATTTGCAGCATACTGAGCAAAGCTATAGGGGTTAATCTCCAACTTCATTACCAACATCCCACTTTGACTGTATAAAATGCTATGCATGTCAATTATCCTCTAATTGGGCAAAATTCCTAAATAGAAATAAATTCATTTTTTCTTGCTAGCACTTGACTCATGCAGGTATTTTAAGGATCGTGAGTTTGCTTACTTATGAACTGAAACTGAATGGGTCACACTCAATGAACAGAGGATGCACACTTACTTCAGAGAGGAGAGTTCCTTTATGAGTCCACAGAGAAGTTCAGTAGCATCTTCCTGCTCCTCGGTGGGGTACGAGGTTTGCTCGTTCACCTGACTGTGGTCAGTGAGGCACAAATGTGAGTTGCTGAACACCTATAAACACCAATAATAAGGTCCCCTGACCAGCTCAGCATACTCAGTCTCACCTGAGCGTGAGACTGTCCAGCTGGGAGTCAGACAGCGAAAAGAGGGAGGATGAGACCTCAACAGTGTGGTCTGGGACAGTGTAGGTTGGGGGTCTTCTCAACAGAGATAACTGAGATCTAACAGGGCTGTCACATGCATCTAAACACCTTCCATGTTCCTGGGATAATGGGTCCACTTGTGGTTCAGTGCTGACATCCCACACTTGATCCTGCAAGGACAGGGGATCCTCCACACAGGTAGGGGGCAACATTGCAGCAACTATAAGAACAGCGCTACTGTCCACATGTGCTGCCTCCAGATCACTAATGGTAGGTGCATCTACAAAACGATTTGGGAGAGGGAAACATAGGGGGAGAAAACATGGTCTTAATGACCATAAAAGGAAAGGAATATCACAAACACTGAGAATCATACTGAGCATATTTCCATCCATCTATCATCAATAACTTCATCCGGACAGAAAGAAATGGAAACAGTTGATCCACTGTGGCGACCCCTAACGGGAGCAGCCAAAAGATAAGAAGATCATCAATAACTTCATCCAGTGTGTGGTTACAGTGGTTCAGAGTGTAACCTGGAAGTATAGGGTGGCAGGCAGGGAACACCTAAGATGGGACATCAGTCCATCAGAAGGCGATCACACACACTGATTCACTCACAAACACTACAAGCAATTTAGAATCACCAGTTCACTTGAAACGTGTCTTTGGGGGAATCGGATCACCTGGAAGAACCCCCATGCAAACACAGAGAGAAAATTCAAGTTCCACACAAACTGAGTTGTATTCAGCTTTGGGTCTGAACATACACCTCAGGAGCTGTGAGACACTGATGCGATCCACTTCACCACTGTTCTCTAGAACACATTTGCTCATGTTAAATTTAGAATATGAATATTAATATATGAAACACAAAAGGCTTACTGACTATGGCCAGACATAAAACAGGAGTAAGAAGAAACGTGTCACAGTAGGGTTCTTACCAGTTTTATCCTCATTGTCTGTCTGCTGAATGACACCAACGTTGGTGCCTTTGATTGATGCTGGATCAGAACTGATCTGAGTCTCATTCTGACAGTTTACTTGAATAACATGCACATCTGGCTTCGTGGTCATGTAGCTGAAAGGAAGCAGCCTGCTCTCTTCCAGGGTGATATTCAGGGCATGCTGCCCAATGGCAGGTGGATTCCTGGTACAAGTTACCAAGTCCACTCCACGAGTTTCTTCATCACTTTTCCGTATGTCACCCACATCTTCAACACTAGGGGACCTTCTGGAATCTCCAGCTACAGAATTATCAAGTAAAAGGTTTGTTCCAATATGGACTGGTTCTGAACCCAGACACCTTGACTTGCATTCCTCCAGTTTGTGAGGTATGCGTGAGGTAGCGCCAGTTCTGGCTACCAAATCCTCCTGCTCCTCTTTGGCAGCCCCTGGGGTATTTTCAGCAGAACAAAGCATGAATGACACCAGCTGGATTGCGCTTTCTCCAACGTTCTCAAGGGGTTTGCAGCCTGTGGTGACTGCTAGTGGCACCCCTGATCGAGCCGAACTGGGCATGATCGCCTGTGGTGACTTCTTATAACGGTCAAGGACATTGACTTCCTCCTTCATAGTATAGGGCCCCTCTTCAAGGCCCAAATTCCCCTTCAGTGCACCAACAATAGCAGGATTCTCTTCTCCCTCTCCATCCACCCCTTTCTTGAGCATAAAAACTTCAGTCTCATTATTTTGTTGGTCTTTGCTGGTGGTTTTCACAGGAGGCAGTGCCAAAGAGGCATTGTCCGTCCCTTGGGCAAGGGTTTCTACAGACAAATACTTTAACTCTCTTACTGTGCGTGAAAAACTTGACCCAGGTTGAGAGGGCATTTCCTTCAGTTTGATGCTACCCAAAGGCTTGTATAGAAAAAGATCTGGAGTCAAGTTGACCTCTATTGAGGAGCTGTCATGTTCATGCGCAGTGTCCAAGTTACACGGACCATCTGAGAGAAGAGGATTGTGTGCAGCCGTCTCACTAGCTAATAGTTCGGAACAGTTTATTGCAACACCTTTGCCAGAATTTGAATTATCTTCATCTTTTCTGGCCCCAATATGCTCCTCTACTACTCTGAGTCCTCCTTCTCCATTGCTTTTTATTTTCCTTTGACTGTTACCCATGAAATGGCCTATGCAGTTATTCCTCCTCTCCCGGTCTCCAAAATCCCACATTCCCATCCGCCTTCTGACTTTTTCCTTTGCAGCAGTACATTTCTGGTCACCCTGCATCGCATTGAGTGTACACCCTTCATCTGAGCTGGACCCTTTCCCCTGTTCAAGTGCCAATAAATAATCAAGGTGGCTGTCTGCGCCACTAGGAATGGCACTGCTCTTTACTTCTGGATCTTCTAAGTCGTAAACTGACTCACACAGACTGTTCCCAAGGAGGTCCCGACAGATTTGTGGCTCTGTCAGAATGCCACACTTGTGAGACTTGGTGGCTCCCTCTGCCCTAACAGCTTCTGTGAGATCATCCTTGACACTGTCTCTCAGAGGAGTGTCTGCAGAGTTGCTCGTCTGAGCATCATTTGTTGACACATCTTGCTCATCTTTCATGTCAAACTCAGTTCTATGGTGCGCTTCAGTGGAGGTCAGTTCGACAGCTGGTTTATCAACAACTTCCACAACCTGCGGTACACAACCAGTCTCTAAGGCTTTCACATGTAGGGGATTCGAAAGCAATTTGACTTCTACACTGAAGATAATCACATGAATAACCCAAGAGACAGGAGGACAACTCTTTCTAGACACTGTATCCAAGCATAAGTAAACTAAATTATGGTAAACACTATGGAAAAGTATGCATTGTAAGCAACACAAAATAAATCCTCGCATTTTTATAAAATCCAACTTGTTCAAGGGCATGCATCTACATCATGGTCTGCATGAAATTGAGACCCATTCAAGTCATCATCAATAATATACACTGCCATGCCACATAAATATACATGTCTGTTCAACAATCCTAAATTTGGAAAACTTCCTGCTCTTTTCCCCAGTCATGCAAAAGCAAAATGTCGTGCATTAAATATGACTGCGTGAGATATACGCCTGGAGAAAAAAAATAGAGCGAGACATGGAGACCAAAGGAAAAACCCAGACAAGATTCCCTCAGCTATCAACAAAGTGAAAGCGCATGAGCCACAGATCAGTATAGCAGTATCTCCAGACAGAACAGGGGAAAGCACAAAAGAAAAAGGAAGAGCTGTTACCTTAGCCACTGAAGTCCCTGTCAATACATTCACAGCCTCCTCATACTCATAAGACCTGCATCATACAAAGTAAAAGGAGACAATATTTCATTTGCACTATAAGAACATTCTGTTAGAGGTGAAACAATGCAACATCATACACTGAATTTCAATATGGAGAAATGCTTGGAAGAGATTCTGCATTCATTTTCTGCCTCCTCCATCACAGTCCTTCTACTTCACCGATACAACTGTCCAGAGATTGATCCCCCTTTGTTCTCAAAAGGCTCCTGCTCCTCTGTTTCAGAGCTCTTCCTCTTCCTGGACCTGAATGCCATGGACCTGGCTTTTCCACCTGTGTTTGAAGAGTTCCTTTCAGACAATGTTGAAAATGGTGACTGCTCTGCATCCCCTTTGCAGCTGTACCAGTATAAATATTAAACGTAATGGGTGTCCCTTTCCTCTAAATGTTTTTTGTAAGTAAATTGCTACTTGTATTTTTTTTTTTAGAAGGAACAAATGGTGAAGACCAAGGAAAGGGAACTGTGGAAGAGTGTTTGGTGGAGGATCTTGAATTATTGGAGGAAGCAAGTGCCATAACAAATAACTAATATATAAAGTATTGTCATAGTTGTATCACACTGGGGGCGGTATTTCTAATTTAAATCCCCTGTACTGCTGTATAACTCTTGATCAGCATCCTTACTCCAAAACATTATTTCACATATATGTAAATATAAAGCTGATTATTTAACCCACTGTATCACTGCATGCTGTAAATGAGAGAATAATGCAAATAACTGCCTCTCATCAAGACTTTTTCATGATAGAAAACATCATATTTTAAGCAGTTTCAGTTTTTAATGGTTGGTGTCTAAGGTGAGCTGCTCATTTATTGTATTATCTCTATTAATAAAGATTGATGCAAAAATAAAGGAAAAAACAAATGGAAAAACAAAATCATACTTACAAGGTCAGTTACACAAAATGTATATGTGCAATACCAGTAACAATATGAATTATAACAAAAATATGCCCATGAATACATTAATATGGAGTGCAGCACAGTTGTACTGTGTTGTGTTTTGTCTTACAATCTGAAAGTCTCAGGTCTGAATCCTCTCTCCTGGTAGGGCACCTTTGATCAAGGGTCGTACCTGGAATTGATAGAGTAAGGATGCCCTACTGTGCATATGAGTAAGTCACTGCAAACGGTATAATCCTCAATAAATAAATCATGTGGGTCAGAAGCACCACAACACATTCAAGATGCAGAGTAAATTCCCTGATTTAGTCCTGTCCAGCTTTGTGTCTCCATACCTACAGACTACCCTGTCAGATTAGAAGTCATTCCTTTCACCAAATGACAACCATATGCACACCAGGAAACCGAAAGAGGCTAATAAAATGTTACAAAACTAAGTAGGAGATGTATTTCTCAATATTTATGTTAATTTATTTAGCTCAATTATAAAAAGCCATACTTAGTAAACTAATTGTTTAGTTAATTTATCATTGTTCACATGAACTGTAAAAATTCACTAATATCCACATTAGTAGTGGCTAATTCACTCCTTGTTCCATCTGATCCACTTACTGAGGGCATCACACTACCAGGATATTCCAACTCCTCTGCGTTTGTTCCCCTTAAAAGTAAGTTTCCCTTTAACTTTGTCTTTATTACTGTGGTTATTTATTGAATTATTATTAAATAACGTTAATTAAACTTTGCTGTTCGTCTTGCCTTTAGTTTACCCAGTCCGCGGATTTGGAAGACAGACAGGGCACCTGTCGAACGCGCCAGGAACCACTGCATTGTGGGTAATGAAGTTTTCATATTTTTACCGGAAGTACTTGGACTTACTTGAATCATATGAGTGTTTTGGCCTTTTTATTTTCTGAAAGTGTCCAAGGAGGAAATATCGAAGTAAGCATATACTAAGTACGATTTTTAAACAAGTGTTTCAGTAATTAAGATAACTATAATGGTGAGCGTAAAAATGGCAAACTACTGTTTAATTGTTCTTTCCAGGCGCCAACTTTTTTACGACAGCAAAGGAATTCCAGGTGGCATACGCCGTAAAGCGACGGACTCGCGTTGCTGGGAGATGCGCACCGACAACCAGGAAGTGAAGAGCTTCTTCTCAGGAGGGAGCCGACATGTAATGTTTTCGTCTGTGGCGTTTCGTCGACAACAGCAAACTGCGCTGTTCTAGCGCTGGTGTAAGTCGTTTGGGACATACTTAGAAAATCGTGTTACTCGAATTAAGAGCCATAAAATATTTCGGAGGCGCGTGAAGCGTGCTAGCTGACTAGATAACTTTGCGCTTGGTCCTGTTTTTATGTCCGTTGATAAGTTCGTGAAGTGACCATTTAAAACATATATTAGGACGGATGCGGTATAATAGCTTTGAGTTAGACATGTACTCGTATTGCTAAATTACGCAAGTGTGTGTGTGTTCGTTCTGTAGGTTAGCTAATAGAATTGATGTTTGACATTTGACCGGTTTTGCAATAAAAACTTTTGTATGATATAAATGAACTGGTTTTCTGTCCGCAGTGCTGTCCTTATATACCCTGTTTTTAGTAAGTTATAGTGCGTGCAACAGGCAGCAAAATACGGTATGTTAGCTTGTGTTTTATATAAAGAGTTATTTTTAAATATGTACTTCTTAAGTTTCATCTTACTCTGTATGTATGTCACCGTCAGATAGCTGTCCTTTCGCCACTGTACAATGAAAGCTGAAATATAGATTAAGTCGGTGTTTTGTGTCTCATGTTTTGTTGACCTGTAACATTAATACTCTTCAATTTGTTAAATGCATAGGGTTTAAGAATAAAAAAGTCAGTATTGATTAGGCTTCAAAAGCTATGACCTTTAGGTTTCTGGAGATGGAGAAGACTAAAGTTACTTTCATGCAGTTGTTCTGATTTTTATCGTATTCCTGATGTATTTGCCTTTCATTTGCAGATCTCTGTGTGTTGTCCTCACTGGCATCTCCATGAGCCGCAGCCGGAACCCCCCTGTACGGGGCCAGGGGGCGGCCCGAGCCAAACAGGTGAGTTTTACCTCCCTCTATTCACCAACCTACAATTCTGATCCTCATGTCTTTCTGTGCTTTCTTACCTTTTGTTGTTGTTGTTGTTGTTGTTGTGTGTTTTTAATGTGCTTCCTTTTAGTTTTTGTCCATTTCTTACTGTACCTCTAGTTACTCCTTTTATTTATATTTAGCCCATTTATGATTACAGTTAGGTCCATAAATATTCGGACAGAGACAACTTTTTTCTAATTTTGGTTCTGTACATTACCACAATGAATTTTAAATGAAACAACTCAGATGCAGTTGAAGTGCAGACTTTCAGCTTTAATTCGGCGGGTTGAACAAAAAGATTGCATAAAAATGTGAGGCAACTAAAGCATTTTTTTAACACAATCCCTTCATTTCAGGGGCTCAAAAGTAATTGGACAAATTAAATAACTGGAAATAAAATGTTCATTTCTAATACTTGGTTGAAAACCCTTTGCTGGCAATGACAGCTTGAAGTCTTGAACTCATGGACATCACCAGATGCTGGGTTTCCTCCTTTTTAATGCTCTGCCAGGCTTTTACTGCAGCGGCTTTCAGTTGCTGTTTGTTTGTGGGCCTTTCTGTCCGAAGTTTAGTCTTCAACAAGTGAAATGCATGCTCAATTGGGTTAAGATCAGGTGACCGACTTGGCCATTCAAGAATTTTCCACTTCTTTGCTTTAATAAACTCCTGGGTTACTCAGCAATGCAAAAAGACCTGGACGCCGCCCAATCAATTTGACTGCATTTAGCTGGATTTGAGCAAACAGTATGTCTCTGAACACCTCAGAATTCATTCGGCTGCTTCTGTCCTGTGTCACATCATCAATAAACACTAGTGTCCCAGTGCCACTGGCAGCCATGCACGCCCAAGCCATCACACTGCCTCCACTCCATACTTTTTTCTTGCCATCATTCTGGCAGAGGTTGATCTTGGTTTCATTTGTCCAAAGAATGTTTTTTCCAGAACTGTGCTGGCTTTTTTAGATGTTCTTTAGCAAGGTCCAATCTAGCCTTTCTATTCTTGAGGCTTATGAGTGGCTTGCACCTTGCAGTGCACCCTCTGTATTTACTTTCATGCAGTCTTTATGGTAGACTTTGATATCGATACGCCTACCCCCTGGAGAGTGTTGTTCACTTGGTTGGCTGTTGTGAAGGGGTTTCTCTTCACCATGGAAATGATTCTGCGATCATCCACCATTGTTGTCTTCCGTGGACGTCCAGGTCTTTTTGCGTTGCTGAGTAACCCAGGAGTTTATTAAAGTAAAGAAGTGGAAAATTCTTGAATGGCCAAGTCGGTCACCTGATCTTAACCCAATTGAGCATGCATTTCACTTGTTGAAGACTAAACTTCGGACAGAAAGGCCCACAAACAAACAGCAACTGAAAGCCGCTGCAGTAAAAGCCTGGCAGAGCATTAAAAAGGAGGAAACCCAGCATCTGGTGATGTCCATGAGTTCAAGACTTCAAGCTGTCATTGCCAGCAAAGGGTTTTCAACCAAGTATTAGAAATGAACATTTTATTTCCAGTTATTTAATTTGTCCAATTACTTTTGAGCCCCTGAAATGAAGGGATTGTGTTAAAAAAATGCTTTAGTTGCCTCGCATTTTTATGCAATCTTTTTGTTCAACCCACTGAATTAAAGCTGAAAGTCTGCACTTCAACTGCATCTGAGTTGTTTCATTTAAAATTCATTGTGGTAATGTACAGAACCAAAATTAGAAAAAAGTTCTCTGTCCAAATATTTATGAACCTAACTGTATATGGTATTTCTGCATTTTTGGAGTAATGTTTACCAAGTTAACTGCAGTCAAGTTTCTATTACCCAGTGTACTGCTGTAACCTTGCATCATGACATATAATGTAAAGGAAAATATAAACATATAACCAACTTATTTTTTTTAAAGAAAATAAATGCATTAATGCAGAGTACAGTGTTTCAAATAATTTATATACTGTCTCAAAAGAACCATACAGTCATCGTCATTGTTAATGTTGTGAGGTAGCACAGCGTCCCCTAGTCCTCCATAGCAACATATTGGTACCATATTGCTTTACTGTAAGTATGCATTTTTCAGTTACACTACTGACTTTAATGTTATTGAAAAAATTATATGTTCATTACATATTACATTAGGTTGTAAAAGTATTACTATAGTACATATTTGAGTACTAGATTGTGCAACAGTTTAAAAAATCTTTTGAATCACATTTCTGGTTTTCTTAACATTCGCCATATCTGGACACAAAACCGAGATCTATTTTATGTAATATATTGGATAACAGTAGTTAAATCCATCCCCTTGCAGTGTACAGGTGTCATGTTCCAATCCCGATCAGTTTTCTCAACCTGAATTGGTATGGTAAGAATACTGTGCTGTGTGTATATATAGGTAAAGCTGGTTGGCTAACATTGTAAATTACCTTGGACAAAGCTAGATTATCAGAGATCATGAATATGATAAAAATCAGTTGTTCCCTGCAGTTGACATCCAGAGGGTTTTTACCTTATTTTCTTGGCCAAAATGGGTTCAGATGCTCAGCTGGAGCAGGAAATACTGCAGTAGTATGCCAGCTCCCTTGTTGAGAACCACTTACACTGTTTGAAGCCCCAGAAGCCTGTTTGTCTCTGACCCTTCCCACCTTGCACTGGTCCTTCTGTTCCTTCTCCTCATGCCAAATTGTGTAACTGCTGCTCAGAGGCACAACACAGAAAACAGTCACCCCCCCATGTGGCTAGGACATCCCACTGCTGTTTTTTGTGTTTATGATTCAAAAAATAACCTTTTTACTTTGAGCTGCTCTTTTACTATTTGCTAATTTACATGCGAGGATGCTGAATAATTCTTTGTCTTTAATCAACAACCACAAGTAAACATTTGGTCTATAATGTTTCTGCTTCTTGTTATCAGGTGTTTAGACACTGATACAGCAGAACAGTGCTATACAGTCACTTTGTTGTTTGTTTTATGTAATTATGTATAATGTTTTCAAATAGGGTTTTTAGGCTTTTAAATGGTTTTAAATAGTATCTATTGTTTTTGAGATCCTGTGTATGTATGAATCTATGCACGTTTTTTTTCCCTTACACGGTGTCAGAGTTTTCTCCAGAATTTCCAGTTTCCATTCTTTCTGGATGTTATTTCCATGTAAATATGAGCTCATATAGCTCTACCCTTTCTATTTCCCCTAGATGGGGCTGCTACTGGACCTGACCCCTGATGGAGGGATGGACGTAGGTGGCAGTGATGCAGACTTGGAGGCAGAACTTCTGTCTCTGGTGGGTGAAGAGGGACCACGGAGCAAAAAGCCAGGTGCAAGAGGTAAGGCTTTCCCACCTGTCTGCACTAATAACCCATCATCGTATACATTGGAAGTGTGTACTCCATTTAATTCTTTCATAGTCCATTTCTGCCATTTTCATTCTGTATATAAATATGGAAATATGTGGATGAGAGACATAAGCAGTATGTACAGGTGCTGGTCATAAAATTAGAATATCATGACAAAGTTGATTTATTTCAGTAATTCCATTCAAAAAGTGAAACTTGTATATTGGATTCATTCATTACACACAGACTGATCTATTTCAAATGTTTATTTCTTTTAATTTTGATGATTATAACTGACAACTAATGAAAGTCCCAAATTCAGTATCTCGGAAAATTAGAATATCAATTAAGACCAATGCAAAAAAAGGATTTTTAGAAATGTTGGCCAACTGAAAGGTATGAACATGAAAAGTATGAGCATGTACAGCACTCAATATTTAGTTGGGGCTCCTTTGGCCTGGATTACTGCAGCAATGCGGTGTGGCATGGAGTCGATCAGTCTGTGGCACTGCTCAGGTGTTATGGGAGCCCATGTTGCTCTGATAGTGGCCTTCAACTCTTCTGAATTGTTGGGTCTGGCATATTGCATCTTCCTCTTCGCAATACCCCATAGATTTTCTATGGGGTTAAGGTCAGGCGAGTTTGCTGGCCAATCAAGAACAGGGATACCATGGTCCTTAAACCAGGTACTGGTAGCTTTGGCACTGTGTGCAGGTGCCAGGTCCTGTTGGAAAATGAAATCTGCATCTCCATAAAGTTAATCGGCAGCAGGAAGCATGAAGTGCTCTAAAACTTCCTGGTAGACGGCTGCGTTGACCTTGGACCTCAGAAAACACAATGGACCAACACCAGCAGATGACATGGCACCCCAAACCATCACTGACTGTGGAAACTTTACACTGGACCTCAAGCAACGTGGATTCTGTGCCTCTCCTCTCTTCCTCCAGACTCTGGGACCTTGATTTTCAAAGGAAATGCAAAATTTGCTTTCATCAGAGAACATAACTTTTGACCACTCAGCAGCCCAGGCGAGACGCTTCTGACGCTGTCTCTTGTTCAAGAGTGGCTTGACACAAGGAATGCGACAACTGAAACCCATGTCTTGCATACGTCTGTGCGTGGTGGTTCTTGAAGCGCTGACTCCAGCTGCAGTCCACTCTTTCTGAATCTCCCCCACAGTTTTGAATGGGTTTTGTTTCACAATCCTCTCCAGGGTGCGGTTATCCCTATTGCTTGTACACTTTTTTCTACCACATCTTGTCCTTCCTTTCGCCTCTCTATTAATGTGCTTGGACACAGAGCTCTGTGAACAGCCAGTCTCTTTAGCAATGACCTTTTGTGTCTTGCCCTCCTTGTGCAAGGTGTCAATGGTCGTCTTTTGGACAACTGTCAAGTCAGCAGTCTTCCCCATGATTGTGTAGCCTACAGAACTAGACTGAGAGACCATTTAAAGGCTTTTGCAGGTGTTTTGAGTTCATTAGCTGATTAGAGTGTGGCACCAGGAGTCTTCAATATTGAGCCTTTTCACAATATTCTAATTTTCCGAGATACTGAATTTGGGACTTTCATTAGTTGTCAGTTATAATCATCAAAATTAAAAGAAATAAACATTTAAAATAGATCAGTCTGTGTGTAATGAATGAATCTAATGTACAAGTTTCACTTTTTGAATGGAATTACTGAAATAAATCAACTTTGTCATGATATTCTAATTTTATGACCAGCACCTGTAATTTTTCATCATCATAAACACTGAATGTGTCTGTTATGCCTTAGCTCCAGTGCCCATGGCGGACATAGAACGCATGGCTGCACTTTGCATGAAGGATCTGGATGAAGAGGAGGGTGATGAAGATGGTGATCTGGAGAGTGATGCAGACCTCTTGGTAACCTCAGGAAATTGCAGGTTTTTGCAACACTTTTTACCTTTGTTGTGCAAAAGTGGCCAAGTTAACAGGGTTATCACTTCTCTAGGCCGAGTTGAATGAGGTTTTGGATGAGGGGGATGAAGAGGAGGAGGAGAAGGTTACCACACCTCCCCAAATGAAGGCTGCCCCTCGACCCTCCCCCACAGTCCCTAGTGGGGGAGATGGGCTGGAGGCACGGCTCACTGAACGCATTTCCATGTACCAGACAGCAATTAGCAACGCCAAGGAAGCAGGGGAAATCAGCAAAATACGCCGATATGATCGAGGACTGAAGGTGGGAGCCCAGGAGAGACGGTGGCTTTCTGGATGTTGAACAAGTTCTAATATGTGAAATCACTGATGAAGTTGTCAGTCTGTTAAGCACTCACCTAACAAAATAAATGTATTTACACATTCTAATTCCTTTGGATATTTAGTCCATTTGTTTTGGGCACTGTCTCATTAAAATGATCAGCTTGCCTCTTATCAAAACATCAAATTAATGAAATTGGGTGTTGTCATATCCTCCTAGAACAAATAAACTGAATGCTCAGCTTATAGATACACTTGGGACTGGAAGTGTCTGTATTTGTTTTGTTCATAACTTATTTAAAAAAAAAAAAAAAAAAGACTTTATCTGTATAATCTTAATAAAACACAAGTCCCTCCATCTGTTTACAGGTTAGGTTCTATAAAAGTCTCAGCTATAGCTATAAGAAAAAATATATTAATATGCAGTGTTAATAAGTAAAAATGGCTGAAACTAAATTTGTATTAAATTCCTGTTTGATGCCAGTTTTTGACTGATTCATCAGGTAACCATATGCAAGCTCCTCAACTTGTTTGTCACCAGTAGTCATGAACTCCAGTCATGGGCAAACACTGTGGCAATGAGTTGAATTAAGGTGGTCCTATGCTCCCATGTTAGTACTTTTTACTGTCTGCATATTTACAGGTTTAGAAGATGGCTCAGTCAAAAAATTAAAATAAGTTAATGTCTATACATTGTTTATATTTTTCACATTTTATAATTAAACAGTTTGTAACTGAAGGATGCAGGGTACCAGTAAGGGCTGTCTCTAAGAACCCCGACATAGCTGTAGCTATGCTGTTTGTCAAAAACTAGTTAAATTAATTATCATTGGTTCTTAAATTAAATCTGTCCATTACCTCAGAACCATATCTAATGTTCTTTTTTCTATTTATTAAAAGCTGCACACAACTGTTATGTCATATTCTTTACATGTGCTACAATTGCTTCTTTGAACATACCTAAGAATCATATGTGTTATCACATTTTCTAGACCCTGCAGTCTATGCTGTCATCTGTCAAGAAGGGAAAACCGATCAACGAGGAAGAAATTCCTCCCCCTGTTGCTATAGGTGGGAAACCCACACCAGCCCCTCAGAATGAACTGATCAAGGAACAGCTACCAAGGATTTCAGAGCCTGCTCCTGCATCACCACCCAATAAGAAATCTGCACCAGAAGCTCCTCCTAAGCCTCAACTACTTGTGCCTCCTCAGAAGAGTCTAGCTGTGACCCCAGACACACCAATTATCTCCCCTCTTACCCCAAGTCAACCAGACTCCAATATTTCAGGTATTGTGCCATTGCCGGTATTACTCCTAACATTACACTAAAACCCTGCCATAATCCAATTAGTGTGGATTTTTAAAAAATCAGAATTTGGGGTCGCCTTATTGCAAATTTAATAGAACTGTTATGTTTCAGTTGATTTCTTGTTACAATATGAAAAGAAAACAGATAAGTTTTCATTTATTAGATTCACAGTAAATCCTAGTAAGATGTAGATGATTGGAAAGGGACCAAGAGAATGGGAGCCAGTTGCCAGTCTTGTACCAGTTTTGGTTATAACAGGGTTTTGCTGTATTTATCTTTCCCATATTTAATCTGTATAATGTAGAGTCAATATTTTTGGTGGTAGCAATCAGTTTAGTGGTTAGAACTGCTGCCTGTGAACTTGAAGGCTATAGCTTCACATTCTCACTCCTATGTGCCAGTGTAGTTTTCATTTCTATTCTGGTTCAGTTCAGTTTTAGTAGTTGTTTGCTAAAACACAATCAGTTGTCTTACTGGTGCGTGTAGTATTGTAGTAGTACAGTATCGTCATATGAGTGTCTCTAGTGTGAATGATTGCCTTCACCTTGAGCACTTCTGTAAGGAGGTGTGGAAAAGGCATTTTTGATGTGTTTTACATTCCAAGTATGTTTATGTGTCACAGAGGCAAAGGGCCTGGTATTGAGGAGGCAGAGGGAGTACAAGTTGGCCGCCATCCAAGCGAAACAGAGCGGCGAAATAGAACTGGCAAAACGGCACTACCTGACAGCTAAGGTACTAGGAACCACATCTAGGGACCACCTTACAGCCAATCTGCACTTTCACACAGCAGATCGATGCAGCCTATTGACCAGCAGTGATACTCCCATCAGCAGGCGGATGTCAGCAGTAGACAGCTCATCTTGTGTAAATGCCAGCATACATGCCTAGTATTTGCAAGATGTCTTTCTCTACATCTGTTTTTGGTTTTAAAAAAAAAATTAATTCAGTAATAGACCAAAGAGCTAGACAAACTAGTGATGTTCTATGCTGTATGACCATGTTGCCTGAAATGCTGGGAAATTGAGGGCGTCAATAAAGGTTGTATAAACTGTTAAGAGGGTCAAAGATAATATTGTTAATGTTATCTCTTTTTTCTTCAGAAATTTGACCCAATTCTAGAGGGATTGGACAGAGGAGAGACCATAGATATCAGCACACTTCCACCCCCTCCTGGTCAGTAGTGGTCATTACATTGTCTGTTCTTTTTCTTTAAATGTTATTTTATGTAAGGAGCAGCACAACTAGCACTGTTACCTCACAATCCATGGGGTGCTCGCATGTGGATTTGAATCCAGTTCTGTCTGTGAGAAGTTTACATATGCACTCTAAGTCTACATGGGTCCCCTCTGTTTGCTCTGGTCCCCCCCACAGTCCAAAGACATGTATTTCACATTAATTGCTTACAGTTAATTGCCTTTTGTGTGTGTGTGAGAGACAGAGAGAGAAAGAATGTGTAAGAGTGAGAGAGAAAAGGTGTGTGTTCATGGCTGCATTGCAGTGGATTGGTGTCTAGTCTAGAGTGTATTTTCATAGACTGACACCCAGTGACTATGGAATATGTTCCAGACCTCTGCAACCCTGACCAGGATAAGGCAGTCAATGATAATGTATGGATGAATTTATTTTATACCTTTGTCTTAACTTTTTTAATCCCAAAGCAGTTTATAATGAAATGTTAGTGCACTGATCTACTTAATTATTTACCCGTTTACACAATTGCAGGTAATTATGTTGAACAAGGGTATAACATTAAAAGTAAGGATTTGAACCCAGGTCCTTTGAGTTGAAAATGAGGTTTTACTACTACACTACCATCTTTATCCAAGTAAAACTATTTATATTAATCTGGTTAGGTTTTTGTTTTTATCAAAGCATATCACCAAAAATTCTGGTATCTGTAGATTATGTTCTGCATCTCTTCCTGCTGTTTGTGACTGTAAAAGCAGTAATACATGTATTTAATGCTGTTGAATGTTTGCAAATCCTGGGTTGAGTGGGTTAAAGAAACTGGACTGTAGCACACGTATAAAAGCGGATCGTAAGCCAGCTGTATCACTCCATCAGGGATCCTCGGCAACCAGAGGCACTTTATGAGAACTGAAATTACGGAGAGCTCACAATTTTCTGACAAAGGACTCAGGCCTTTTGATGTTCTCGAAGCACGATCCCTCAGGGGGGTTGAGCTAACAAACAGATTAATGCACAGCAAGGGCCGCATGGTAATCGGCCTTATCGCTGCCTCTGCCTCTGATGTTCACATTTAACCCTGATTTTCATTTTGTCATGTTTTTAACCAGGAGATGTAGTGGTTCAAAGCCCTGCTCCTCCTCCTCCTCCTTCATCACAACCGCCACCTGTGTCCCCTGCAGCGCCTACTGTGGCTGATTCTGGTACGACAATGCATTTATGTAGGGGATAATGGATGTTTGCTCTTCTGTGAAACATGCTTGTGTTGTTTTGAATGTGTCGTAGTTTGTGGAGGAGCCACAACTCCTGTGTATTTTCAGAATACTTATTTTTGTAGAAACTGTGTAGTTGCAAGACCTGGTATACCCATAACAAACACTTGAACATCAGTGTATGTGGTCGTGCCTCTATCTGACAGTGATATTTTTGTTAGCTTGTAGACTTCAACTAGTTCAATCTCCTAAATTCCACTTTTTCGCAACTTAGGCCTGGATAACTGGGAATAAGTAAGTGTTTCCGTGTCAGTAGTTACATGGAGTTGCAAGAAAAAGTTTGTGAACCTAATCAAAACAACTTTCAGAGGACTTTGGAAGAATTTTTGAGATCTGTAGAAAACGCTACAAAAGCATTTCTAAAGACCTGAGTGTTCATCAGTCCACAGTAAGACAAACTGTGTACAAATGGATAAAATTCAGTATTTTTGCTATTCTCCTTAGGAATGGGTGTACTGCAATGATCACACCAAGAGCAAAATGTGAAATGAAAAAGAACTCAAGGGCAACAGTAAAAGACTTGCAGAAATCTTTATAAATTCCTAAACAGAAACACTGAACTAAAATAGTGTTCATGGAAGGACACCACATTAGAAGCCATTGTGCTTGGAAAAAAAAAACTACAGGAGCTCCAGGAAATGTTTGGTGGAGGTTATTTCTGCTAAAGGAAGTTCTACCAGTTATTAAACAGATGGTTTCACATACTGTTATCAACCTGGATTGTGAATTGTTGAACTGTACATTCACTAAACGCATGAAAGGTACAGTTGTATGTGTGTCAATTCAGCCAGCTTGTGTTTGTTATTGTAACTTAGATGATGATGTGACCACATTAATATATAAATTCAGGCAATTGTAAAGGGTTCACAGACTTTTTTTGCAATTGTAAATTGCATGTCAGTGTGTGTATATGACACTTGACACTCCTCACCATTCCCCAGCTACCCCTGCAGTTCTGCCAGCGCCACGCAGCATAGGGGAGGCACTACAGCAGAGACTGGAACGTTATAAGGTGGCAGCTGAGAGTGCCAAGAGTAAAGGGGATGACCGCAAGGCACGCATGCACCAGCGCATTGTCAAGGTAACACCTTCCTGCGGGGATTGTGGTCACTCCACTCTTATGGGGCTGTTTGCACCATTGTAGTGTATATACCTGTTAGGACAACTGCATGGAGACAAAGGTGGACGCAAGTGTGGATTTATTCCAGAATGAATTCAGCTCAATGAAATGCCCAGAAAATGCAAACAGAAAAGCTGGAGTTACAAAACTGAGAACAAGGCTGACACTGGGCACTGGAATAAACACGGACTAAGGAGCATAACAGGACACAAGTCAGTGTCTCAAACAAGACTCCACAAGTTCCTCTTCCAACACCAAGCCCTTTATCACTGCATTAATCATCTGAAAAGATGCAGCTATGTCAAGTAGGCAGGCTTGCCAGGTTCAGCTCCTGGCACTACCTGTTAGTGTCCAACTGAACCTGTTCCACAGATGATCCAGTTAAGAGACACCCATGGATGTTAGTGTAACTATAAAAGTCATTGAGTTTAATTCAAGATGGGAGAGGGATGTTCATATATCAGAAATATTCAACCCCCTCACCTCCAAAGACATTATAGTGATATGAATCGAGGTTAATGAAAATATGACAAAAAACCTAATTAAACAACAAAAAATATTTGACACATTTTTAGTTATTTTGAGAACATAAACTGACTTAAGTTTCAGTTCAAATTAAAAATTTAACTTTTCATAAATGTGCATGTGCACTATTATTCAACCCCAGCTTCAGTACTTTGTGGAGCATCCTTTAGCCTTTATAACTTCTAATAACCATTTTTGGTAAGTGCTGACAAGCTTCTTACACCTCTCTGTTGGAATCTTTGCCCATTCTTCACGTGCAAATGTCTCCAGCTCATTGATGTTTGATGGTTTCTGTGCTGCAACTGCCTTCTTTAAATCCCACCAAAGATTTTCAATGGGGTTTAAATCTGGGGACTGAAGGCCACTCCAGGATATTCCAGGATCTATTTCTCAACCAAGCTTTGGTTGACTTGGAGGTATGCTTGGGATCATTCTGTTGCTGGAAAGACCAATGATCACCAAGATTCAATTTCTTAACAGAAGGCATCACATTCCTCCTTAAAATGCCCAGGTATTTCTGGGAATCCATGATGCCAGTTCCTGCAGCAGAAAAATATCCCCACATCATCAATGACCCAACTCCGGTTGCTTGACTGTGGGGATGGTATTCTTTTGGTCATAAGCCTGGCCTTTCTTATGTCAGACATACCACTGATCCATGTGTCCAAACAGTTCCAGTTTAGTTTCATCAGTCCATAGAACTGTTTCCCAAAACTCTGCAGGCTTATCCAAATTTATCCTGGCATATTCTACTCAACCTTTGATGTTCTTCGTGGTCAAGAATGGAGTACGGCTATGAAGTCCTTGTTTATTCAGTGCTCGTCTTATAGTTGCCACTGAAGCACTTCAAGTCATCCTGAAGGTGTTTAGCAGTAACAAGGGTTTTTTTCTTAGTTGTCCTGACTAAGTTGTTGAGGGCTCTTGATGACATTTTGGGCTTTCTCCCTCAGCCAGGCTGGCTTGCAGATGTGCCATAAAACTTGCTTATAATGGTGTCTCCTGGAATGTTCAATTTTTGGGAGATCATCTTATACCCAATGCCCTTCAGGTACAATGAAATAATTTCCTGTCTTAGCTTTTGTGAAAGCTCCTTAGTCTTACTCATGATTGCAACTCACCTTCAACACCTTCATGGGTGGGGTTTATATGCGTCACAGTTGAAGCCAATTAAGGATCATTATAGAATTCCCAAAAGCTTAATTATGTTTTAGCTCCACTTTAGGCCATAAAAACTAGCAGAAGGTTTTAAAAACAGCAATATTATATAGGGGTTCAATAATTGTGACATGGCTATATTAATAAAATATCCTGTTACTCACAAATACTACATCATACTTCTTTTTTTTTTGTTGTTAATTTTACATATAACTCAACTGATAAATAAGTCATACAAAACAAAATGTAGCTGAAAAAACTTTCATTGGTAAATCCTTACAATCTTTGGGGGGTTGAATATTTCTGATTGCAACTATACCTCACAGATACATCTGTTGGTCTAATGCAAAATGGAATTGGTTAGCTCAGTCAAACATTAGGGATCTTAAATATATTTGGCTGGTTTCAGACTTTTTGCTCACCCTCTATATTATATGAGCGTCATCTGATTGATCACTTCACTCTCTTTGAACTGTTTCAAGTTCTGCTAGGTAGATATTCTGTGAAATAAATTTTTGATCTATGCAGTCAGTAACATTTCTATTTGTGCCCTTAATGAACTTCATGTAAATAAATTGTTTTCGGTCCATTTTTAGTCATTAAATCATACATTTGTTTTCCGTTAACATGTGCTATTAACTAGATAAAACATTTATTTATCAATAAAATTTTATTTTTTTCTTGTTCTGTGTGATATGTTAAGTAATTTATGTGTGTATATGCCTTGTAGAAAGCCTTCTAACTCCCATCTATGTCTCTGTCTCCTGCAGCAATACCAGGATGCCATCCGTGCCCACAAAGCAGGACGCCCGGTCAACCTGTCTGATCTCCCTGTGCCCCCTGGTAACTATCTGCTTCCTTCATACGGGTTTCAGCGCGCAATGAATTATATCTGTTGATCACTTTTGCCTTACGTTTATATTTGCAGTTATTCATTTAACAGACGCTTTTTTCAAAATTGTATTCTGCAACAGATTGAGGGCTCACATATATAAACACAAAGCACGTATTCTTTGTTCAGTACAGCCACTTTCACAGTGCACATATTCCAGTAACTGTCCACTGAAGTAATACATGAATAGGGTAATGGATAGATTAAAAATAGCAAATAGTGTAGGACTAACATACAAAGGTATCGGGAGTTAGAGAGGGAAATGGATGAGGCTCTAAATTATTTGGCAGCTCTGAGGGGCAGAGAGAAACACTGGTCATGTCTTTGTTCCCAATTTATTGCTTTGTTGTAGCTCTGCCAATAAGACAGTACAAATTTCCTCAGTCACTGTTTACAATGAAATGAACAGTATTCTACCATTGTGTTTTTGAGTTCTCTGCACACCCTCCCAATACCGTCTTTTTCCTTGCCTGCAGGTTGCCCTCCACTTCAGGGCTCAGATGGAGGTGAGCAGAACTTCATGGGAGTGCTGGAGACTGCCATGATGTTGGTGAATCAGGATGCAGATTCTGTTGATAAGGATGGCCCAGAGGAAGAGATGGCCAAGGTGGAGGCTGGCTAGGGGGCCAACATGCTGGTCATACATAGTTTAGTTCAATACCCTTGCTTTGTTGCACATCTTTATCTCACTGTCTCTCTTTGGGGTTGAAGCTGGTAGTGAGACCTGCAGCTCAGAAGGCTAAAGCACCGGCACCACCTACACCCAACGCCGGGTCCCCAGGATCGGCATCTACCCCCACCCAGGGTGTCAAGCTGGGGCCTAAAGGTGAGCTCTGTGAAAGAGGGCTCTCTGCCACCAAGGGGGGGTGTCTGCACTTATGTGCTTGGTGTCTCACCAATTTATTTCTTTTAGTTCAGTTTTCTATTCTGCTATTTAACACTGTATTTTGCTGTACATCAAGTATATCGATTTAGCAGATGGCATAGCGGTTACCTTTAATCTCAAGTCCTGTCTCTTAAAACCCAGGCCAGCTGTTCCCGTGTGTGTCTAGTTTGTATTGTTTTGTGTTGTGCAACGTGCTGCTATCATTTCCTGCAGCCCAGCAGCAGCTGGACTTCCTGCTGATGCGCAGGCAGCAGTTTGTCCACGCTGCTATGCGCTCCAAGCGGATGAAGGACCTACAGGGGGCAGCGCTGCACCTGCGCAATGCCAAGGGCCTGGATCAGATGATTACTGCCACCAAGGGTGGGCTGCCCATTGACATCAGCAAGGTATCACACACGTTTTTTTTCTTTTTCTTTTTTATTAACGCGCGTTGTTGAGCTGGAGGGTGAACACGGGCGACAGATTGCAAAGGACTGTTGGGGGCATAGCCACAGCCCCCCAGCATGTGTTCTGTTCTGTTGCCATTTCCTATTTTTACCCTTCCATCCTGAATCAGTGTCCTTTCCGCCTTTCCTCTCCGATGTCTCTGTTCCTTGCTCATTCTCATATGTATTCTTTCTGCATCTTCCTCTTGTTAATATTTTATTTGTTATTGTTATTATTAGTTTGTCTTTAGCTTATAAATTTGGCCAAGGTCACTGATTCTTAATTTACTCTGTTATGTTTTTGTCCCGTTCCTCTCCTTCATTATGATTCATCACTGTCTCAACATTCTGGTGCTCTGCAGGTGCCCAGCGCACCGGTCAGCGAGGAAGACTACTCTCTGGCACATTCACGCTCCTCACCGCTGTCTCCCCGCTCATCTGACCAGTACAACCAGCTCATGGAGCTCCTGCGCCAGCAGCATGAGGTCAATGCCAGCTCCCCCTCCTCCTTAATCACCTTTCCTGTTTAGACACACAGTCAGAAATGTCACAAATCACCCTCTACCTCTCTCCTAATGATCAGTGCAGAATCAGGCTTGTGATCTGGTAGTCAAGGGACTGGAATCATGACCACAGGGTTGTAAGTGCTAGTGTCAGGAAAAAGACCCTGCTGTCATACTATTAAACAAGCTACACAGCTTTGAAAAGGTTCTTTAAAAATCTCCACAAATTTCTAGCTGTGTGCATGTCAAACTGCTGGAAGAGCAGTTTGGATAAATGTATCTTAAGATTGTGTAGCAGCATCTTGATGTAAACATCACACCATGCCATCTGTCCTCATCACATACACCCTAGGAGGTGGCTAACACAGATGTCTCTCCCTACAGAAGTGTTTGAAGTACTCGCAACAGTTCACACACATGGGAAACATCACCGAGACCACCAGGTGAGTTGCACTGCAAGCACGGTCGCCATGGTTGCATGAAGCCCATAGTTTTGCTCAGAACTGTTACCTTACCAACAGCATGTATGGAGGATTTCCCTTAGGAACCCTGATGGCCCTCGTATAGGGGTGGGGGTATTGGAAGTGTTATTATAAAACAGTAACCATTGCTGTCATCATTTTGCTTCACTCATATTTCTGTTCTTCCTATGTGGGCTTCTAATTTTTTACAGTAAATGATCAGAGCTTTGAGCCTAGGAAGAAACTGAGGATTGTTGAGTCAATGAAACCTGTGACATGTGTGAGTGAATATCCTATCTACCTGTACAGGTTTGAAAAGTTGGCAGAGGAGTGCATGAAGAACATTGAGATCCTGAAAAGCGCCCATAGCAAGGGGTACCCCGTGCCCAGATGCCACACAGAGGAGCGAACATTCAGCATTGTCAAGTGAGCTATCATTGCCAGGTCACCAGGACTATTGTCTGTGTCAAGGTACACCCTGGATAGGACACCTGTCCTTTGCAGGGTTTATTAACTTGAGGCTACATTAAAAATAAAACTGATCTAAAATCACTAGAAATCACAGTTCCTCCACATATCTTGTCACATTCTATTAATTTCTGATTGCTGACTGATTCATCCCATGCAGTGTTTTTCTTAACTATCACCAACACTGTCAAACACCAGACTGAGCTATAAACATTGTGGAAGTGAGGTGAATAAAGCAGTGTCACACACAGCACAGCTCAAGTTCGTACTGCTGCAGAATGAAATTTTAGAAAATAGACAATGTAAAAAATTGCAAATAAAAACTGGAATACATTGGTATCTTTGACATTTAACAACTCAATCATTTATAAAATGAGGAGCAAGCATGCACACGTAAGTCCCAAAATTAGTGAAAGGCTGACTGAACTGCTCTGCCCTGCTGTCTTCTATAGGATTGTTCCAGAACTGACTAGTAATGACATGCTGTTGACCATAGTGAAGGGGATCAATTTGCCTGCTCCTCCTGGTATGTTTCTGTTTGTGTATTTACCGGAGCTGTAAATATATTGTATCGTTTTGCAGCTTTAACACCCAGCTGATATAGCTGTGAAAATTTTGAAACAGAAAAGCTGGACCCTTTGTAACTGAAATGGGAAACAGGGTGCTTTTAGTCCACCATCCACACTTCTTCCTGATCATCACACCACCTCTCACTCTATCTCATGCCCAGGAGTTTCCCCCAGTGACTTGGATGCCAGCGTTCGATTTGAATTTCCCTTCCCCAGCTCGGTAAGCGGCCAAGTTATTTTTAATCACCTACTTCAGACCTAACTCCTCTGTACATGTAAACAACCACACTCCGCCCTCATCCTCCCTACTCCATATCTTTATCACCCTCCACCAGGAAGAGGCTCAGCGTGACAAGACCAACACTGTGAAGAACACCAACTGTCCAGGTACAAACCTTGCTTTCCTCGCTGCCATGCCCAGCACTTCACTTCACACCAGTGCATAGCAGGATCAGCTGTGCCATCCCCTCTGGCCTGCTGTTGCATGGCTGTACAGCCAGACCTAAACTGAGCGCTACCTAAAAATAATCTTAACAATAAGTAATAGAAAATACTTTTGTCTGGAGCTGCCTGGCATACTGTCTCTTATAGTTTATCAATGTACAGTAAGACTGTGGTTAGTGCTGATATGTTCCTAGAAAGTGAAAGAAAAAATTTTCTCATCTGAAATGCATAGTTTTCTTTGTAAATGTAAAGGAAACTATGCTGAAAACACAGAAAATTCAGTAAAAAGAGAAATTCTCATCCTTCTCTTCAGCTGGTTGACACCCTTGAGTGTTTTGTTGTAATAACTGTAATAAGTGTATGTCTACGCAAGCTCCTCCAGTCAACTAGTCCCAGTCCCTACATGCATCATTTTGAGCCAGCAAAATACACACATTCAGCCGTCAACATACAATAAAATATAAAGACCGATCAACTCACAAACCTCCCCCGCAACAGCACGAACAAGTTCATCATAACGGGTAAAATCTAAAGAAAAAATGCTATGATTAAAATAATATGACATTTTGTCAGAAAACAGATGACGTGTGTGTAACACGGGTGAAAGAAAGGTGCAAGAACATGCTGCTAGTTGCACACAACAGGGACACATATGTTAGAGCACGCACCCACAAGTTGCATGCGGCGGTGGGGTGTGAGGGTTATAGCAATATTAATGACAAAGGAAGGAGTTGTGCAATAAATAAGTGCGCTATGAGTGCTGTAACAAAACGGTGCTAAACAAAGCAGCATAAAGCAGAGTATTACTGAGTTTCCTGAAGTATCTTGTTCAGTGCAGTCCCTGCTGTCACTTAGACCAGCAATCATTTGACCACAATTCCATACACTTAACCACTGCATCCTGACTATATACCCTGCCCATTCTTTTCTCCCCTCCATCTCTCCCTAATGCTTCTTATTTACCCCTTACAGAGTTCAAAGAGAACTTTAAACTCAACATCAGCAGAGGCCACCGGGGCTTCAAGAGGGTTGTTCAGACTAAGGGAATCAAGTTTGAGATCATCCACAAAGGGTGAGTGGGGACATTCCCAGTATGTACCTGTTTATTCTCTTCCGGTCACCACCACTGTTGTTGTGCTCAGCTTTAGCAGCAGACTCGGGGGGGGGGGGGGCTTTTTGAAGTGGTGAGTAGATGTTTCTTTGCTCTGCAGTGGGTTGTTCAAGACAGACAAGGTGGTGGGCAATGCGCAGCTGAAGCTGGACTCCCTGGAGAGCCAATGTGAAATCAGGCAGTTGATAGAGGTGAGTGGCACCAGAATTACCAAACTACTGTCCACACACACACACACACACACACACACACACACACACACACACACAGAGTATACAAACACTCCCCCATGACTCATCTGATGTCTCAAAAGTGTCATAGAATCAGAGGAACAACACTTTGGTTATTAATGTTGCTAGTTTGCATCTGTAATTTAACACATACTCTTGTATTGTCAGGTGTTGGATGGGCGCAAGGCCACTGAGGGACGCTTGGAAGTGCGGGTGAAGATCCGAGAACCTCTCGGTGGTCCTCAGCTGCAGACCATCACTGAGCGATGGCTGGTTCTGGATCCGCCCAGCATGCCTCCAGTAAGAAAGGGAGGAGGTCTAGGTGCTTGGAAATGACAAGCTGTGGCAGTAGAGAATTTAGCAAGTTTTAGATGTTCTTCAAAGACTTACTGATTATTCTGTATTGGCACATTGGTGCAGCAGGTAACACTGGAGCATCACAGCTTCTGAGCTTTGTGTTTGGCTTTGGATTTGAATTCAGTTCAGTCAGTGTGAAGTTGTCAAGTTCTTTGTCTGTCAATATGGGTTTCTTCACAGAGTCCAAAGACATGAGTTTCAAGTAGATCGGTGACTCTAAATTGTCATTGTTATGTGTGAGTAAATGATTAAATGGTTGACCTGTGATGGAAGTATGTCCCATCCAGCCTGTTCCCTGCCCCACACTGTATGATTACAGGATGTTCCATGGACCACCATAACTAAGCTTTTAATAATGGACGGCTACATGTTAGCATTGTAGTATTTATGTAGATACTGCTGGTTATGTGTGAAATAAAAACTGTCCTGTTCTTCCCCAGGCCCCATCCCCCAAACCGCATGGTGAACATGTGAAAAATTCCAGGTATGGCTCACTTTTTGCTTCTTTCTGTCCATATTTTCTCCACTTCTGTTTTCTGGGAGGGCAGCAAGACCAGTGCAGCATGAGCTTTCCATGTTTCTGTCCCCCTTCCCAGCACTGTGCTTTAGATAGAAAAGTACCCCCCCCCCCACACACCCCTTTTAGTCAATCATGTGATTAGTTCAGAATCCATCAGGCTGCCCAGCCACACAGAGGGAGAGGCTAATGCAAGCCTTACGTCTCTGCTTGTGTTTATCCGTCCGTCTGCTGGCATGCATTTCATCTACACCTCATACATCATCCCTCCTTCTGCTTTCCATTCTGTCACGCACCCTCTCACTCTCTCTCCCTCTTTTCTCCATTTGTTTTCATTCAATTTTAAGATCCATTATCAGGCTAGTTACTCTGGAATCAAAAAGTAAGCTGTAATGACAAAGGACAATTTTGAATAAATCAGTAAATAACATAACAAATATAATAAATGCCTAATGAAAAAGTCTTACAGAGAAGGATGAAAATGTTATTAAAGTGCTTAAAAGCATGGAAGGTACATTTATGCAAGTAAGTGTAGATTGAGGGGCAGTGGGGTGGGCGACAGAGCAAAAGGCAAGAGCGACTTTCTTCATCTGGTTACCCTTTTGTGTTGCTGCTTAATGTATGCATGGTTAACCATAGAGAGAAACCCCAAAACCTGGTCCAGTAGATCAAACCCCACTCCCTTCCAATGAGTATGCTTTACATTTTCTGTCAGCTTTCATCAATGTTGTTTGGCCACCTAGAAATGATGACTGCGGAGATGGACTTGTTTAGTTTGTACTCTAAGCATAGTTTTATAAGATGATGAAATATCAAAAGTTTTCATGTTCCGGGTAACATTTCTGTGTTCCCTCTGTCCCTCAGCACTGCTGAATCCCTTTTTGGCATTCATGAGGTCTTTCAAATTCTACCTCTTTCAGACACAGTTCTATCCTGATCTCCTAACAGCTACATGGATTTGTGTCACATCATGATCATGTTTGTATTGTCGTCCGACTCAACTCTATAGGCAGCAAGCAACGAAAAGCATCTGCTGAGTGAATAAATGTAAATAACTTCTCACAACGTTATCAGAGCCACTGTGTACAAGTATGTGGCAGAGAAAGGGGTGCACATACCTGATGTTAATGTGACATGTGCTGCTCTCCCTTTCAGCCGCTCCCCTCCACAGTACAAGTTCCACAGCTTCAGCCTGCTCCAGTATGATAAGGATAAGGCTGAGAGGAAGGTCAGTTGATGTCTACATGCAGGTGTGAGTTTGGATGTTCCTGTAAAAAAGGCTGTATCAATCACACCCTTGTGGTGCGGGTGTGTTGTTGTCGGGTTATATGGTATGTAATGCTACACTGTTGTCCTTCTGTATCCAGATACTCTTTGACCTGACCTGATTTTCACAATGGAAGGATATCATAGAGTTGTAGCCAAATAGAAATATTATGTACAGTATACCCTGGTTAGCACTCACCATCTATTCCAATAATGCAGAGTACTAATTGAATTCTTTTTTTTTTTTTTTGTCTATATCTTCATTAACACTTTCATGAAATATGTAGGAAGATACCTGAAATGCTGAAAAGACATAAAATGTTACCCTCCTCAGATGGTTGGAATTCTCAGTCTTTGTTATATTACAGTAATTGGAAATAGTGTGTGTCCTCAACAACACTCTTGCCATCTTGCCCCAGTTCTTGCCATCATCCTGATCCAGCAAATCATACACATCCAAAAGATGTTCGTTTGTCAGAAAACTTAAACTCACAATAGAAGGGAAATGAGGGACACCTTTCCTTCACCCATTTTCATTTGCATATAAAATGGGTGAAGGAAAGGTGTCACAATGTGCTTCATGTCACCCTCCCTAGGGACACTTGAGTCACTTTATTTTGCTCTTCTGTCCAGTTTGTTCCATACAGGTGTTGCCCAGGTGCCCTCACACTTTTTTCTGTTACTGTGTTTTTTGTCTTGCCTTTGCAATTGTCTGTTACCTTCATCACCTGTCTCACTTGTGTTGTATACTTTGTACATGTTAATTTTTTTTTTTTTGCATGACATGCAATTCCCACCCCTGGAACCCATTGTACCTGCACCCCCCTTTGCCTCAGATCCTTGAGTACAAGCGGAACAGAAGGGAGATTCCCGCAGATGTACTGCAACAGCATAAGGAGATTTCTCACCGCATGCAGTGGCAGAAAGCACAGCTGGACAGAGCATCACCCACACTCATTGCAGGTATTCCAGTCCAGCAGTATCATGCTTCCCCTTTTTATTACTGTTATTTATTCATTTACCCAATTCCTTTGAAGAGACTGCACAATGTTAGGTTTCTACACAAAGCTGCTTACAGTGATTTACTCATTTATATACTGTAGCTGGGTAGTTTTTCCTGTATCGATTCAGGGTGAATAACCTGGATCATAGGTACTGCAGCAGGAGGTGGGATTTGAACCTTTCAGTGAAACGTAGTGGTTACAGCCACTAAGCAACTCACAGACCCCCGCGTTGCTGTTTAACGACTGTCATGTATTGAGAAAAATAACCACTTCCCATTTCTGTCTTTTTCGCTCTTGCCCTCTTGCTTTCTCATTCTCCCCCCAGAGTACGACAGAGCACTGCAGCAGCTCACCCAGGGCCTGAGTGAATCTGCAAAGAGATTGTCCAACCAGGGCAACAGGGTACGAAGGGGAGGGCAAGCTGGTCATGGATGGGGGGGAGATGGATCTCGCTGTAGTCAGAGAAAATGGCACCCCAGTTTGAGTCATGTTAAGCATTTGATTGGGTCCTGTATTGAGATAGTGAAACTGAACAGGTAACCCATGTCAGATGTGGCAGTTAAAGGTTGATGTTTTACTCAGGGAGGTTTGAAGAGAATAAGTCATTGCTCTTTCTTATGTACAGGATGCTGCCAAGGAGGTTCTCAGCAAGCTAAAGATGGTGGAAACAGAGGTGAGAGCTGGCTGTCCTTCCCTTCCTGCCTCAGGTTCCGCCCACCTCTCAAGACAGCCATGTCTCACCCCTGTCCTCTCATTACAGATGGAGGCTCTCAGGAAGCGACGCCCAGTGTGAGATGAGATGGAGGCATTGGAATGGGGAGCTGTAACTGGGACACAGGGATGCACACACGCACGCACACACTCCTACACTGTGTAGTGTATGCACTGACACACACAGCACTTTCTGCAACGGGCCACACACTCCTATACACTAACACACAACATACATTTCTCTGTTTTGATACACAGCCCCACTGTGCGAGTCACTGCTGAAACCCTGTTTTATCACCTTCACAGTAGCACTACCACAGCTCCACTCAGAATACAGTAGAGATGCTAATTCCTTAATAACTGTATGCCAGCACTGTGGTAAAAAGGAACTAAAATGGAAACATTTTGCTCTTCAGTTCTTAATGCACCAGTGATGGAAAAAGCTTTGCACAAAATATTCCTGTTGGGGGGACTTTAATCAAAATTCTGTCTTTTCTCCCAGTTTTGTACAATCTGTTTTGTTTTTCTTTACTTCCTTTAAACAAGTTTAAACAAGGGTAACATTAAATTTTCTAATTTAATAAGCTCAAGTGAGCTAAACAAAGGGTTGCTACATTTTTACCATGAGGCCACGCAGAGTGGATGATGAAGGAGTTGCCCAATGAAAGGCAGTGTCAGCATTTACATTGCTGTGGACAGTAGTGACTCTTGTGACCGGAGCTTGTCAGCAGCCACAGATTGGATCCTTCAATATCTGCTGATAGGATCTCCACTCACCATGAGGCTCAGTCCCACACTGATTGCGCAGCACATGTGAAACAGGGTTTATGCTTCTGGAAGGTGTGTGTGTGTGTGTGTGTGTGTGTGTGTGTGTGTGTGTGTGTGTGTGTGTGTGTGTGTGTGTGTGTGTGTGTGTGTGTGTTTTGGGGGGGCTGTTGTACCTTTTTATGTATGGTACTTCATCTAAGATGAGGTGTAATATTGGGATGAGGTATAAACTAGACTGTAAAAAAATCTCTTTGCTAGCAAAGGAAATTGTGCAAATAATAAGGAAATGAAGAAATGGATTCTACATGTTTCTTATGTGATTGGATGGATCCAATGCCCAGAATCCTTGAAGCCGGGTTTTGCTAGTCTGGTGGTTCTCCCATCAGGCTTCGGGTTTCTTCTGTATAGTACCCCCTGTGTCTTGCATGTCTTGGAACAAATGCGCCAAATTCTACGTAGGTTTTGCCGGTTGTGCAATTGGGAATTCGGCGTTCCTGTGCACCGAAGCTTTGCATACTTCCTACACTACGAAACATGCATCCCAAATGGACAGTTAGTCCTGTGCCATGGCTTTGGGGACAAAGGAATGCTTGGTCAACAGTGGGGTTTCACCTTATTCCAATAAGGAGTTGTGTGCAATAGCAGGGGCCTTGTTGCGCTGGGTTCACACTACCAGGAGAGTGTGGATGCTGACCCTGTGACTTTTGCTAAGGAGGTGTTAAAGGTTCTGGTGATGATGGTGGGGGGTTTCATTGTTCAGTTTGGTCCTTCTTACCTCAGGGGCCACCAGCAAGGTAAAGGTGTTTCCCCAAGGTGCACAGCATCACCCCAGGAAGTGCCATGGTTTAACCCAAACCTGGCTGTCCGGCTGTGGGACTCAATCACAGGTCACACCGTCCTGACCGGTCACCATTGTTGAGCTGCACCAGCATCACCCCTCCAAAGCTTTACCATGGCAACTGACTTAACACCCTGATGTGAACTACTAGGGGGGCTGCTATATATAGATATAGTGCAAATGACTAAAATATGTAACTGGTTTTTAATCGCACTGAACCCTGTGCACGATGTGTGGCTTTTGTGTATCTGCTAATGACATTCATCACAGACACATTAATGTTACTGTTGAGGATGATTTAAAAATGGAATTGTGGGTACCCTGGGTGGTGGCGTCAAGACTTGTTTACTTTATAACTATTGTAAGTATGGAAAATGAGTATATTAAAGTTAAGAATGATTCGATGTGCAGCGTTTCTTTCTTAAATGTGGTGGGGGCTGTGGGTTGCCAGATGTTGCTGAGCGAAGTGGAGGTCATTCACGCCATCGTGAGTAAAGCCGTATTCACAAAAAATGCAATAAAATGTCTAATGCAGCCACACTTCTATGCTCCTGGCGTTGCGGTGAAACTGCACATTGCCAGCGTTCCGAACAAAGGACGAGAGGAAGGAACTGGGCACGCACGCACGCACGCCTGAGATGCGTGAGACGTGGGCGTGGCCGTAGGGGGGGGTTGAGCTTCCTGCCGGGGAGGGACACGTGGTTCCGCGTCTCTCGGTCAACGTGCGCTTTCCGGGCGCTCGGCGCTCATTTTCCAGCCGTTCGTTTCGTGCGCGCGTCGCCGCCAGCCCCGCCCCCTCGGATCACTCCTCGCCGAGCTGCAAGCCCCTCTCCGCAAGCGCAGCGCAGTGGCTGTTGCCATGACGCTAGAAGCGATCCGGTACCGGACCGGATCCCTGCAGATCCTCAACCAGCTGCTTCTGCCGCACGAGACCGTGTACGAGGACATCGGCGGCGTGCGCGACGGATTTGAGGCCATCAAGTGCATGAAGGCAAGGCCCGGCTGCGTGCGCGCGCGCTAGCGTTCTGCGTCTTTTGTGTCGCGCGGCGGGCAAGGCTTTGTGCGCTGGGCGGGCGAGGGTGCGCGTCCCGGCGCGCCGCATTCGGCTGAGTCGATGAGCGACGCGCGCGTCCGCTGTCGGGCGGCTTCAGCGCAAAAAATATGCGCGGTGGCGCTGAACTGCGGACGGCGCCTCTCCGCGGCTGTCCACATGCAGCTTGATTTGCGCCCTGCTGGTGTGTCATTGACACACGGCACGAACGGCGGAAAGTCGTGAAGCGAGCGTCTTCGTGAGTGTCACGTGGCTCCGTGCATGCATGTCCTCGTACAATCCTGTGTGTGTTTATGTGGGCTGCACTTGGGGCGCAAACAGTGTGTGACCTTTCACTTCAGCAAAGGGGCTGTGATCTCATCTCAGCCTGGTGCCAGCCCCCTCCCTTACTGGCATCTGGGGTGTTTGCTGCGTGGATAGCAGGCGGTGTGGCAGTTAGCGCTGTTGACTGGCGATGAACGGACCTAAGTTCAGATCCCACCTCCTACTGTTGTACCCTTAATCACAGTACCTACCCTGATTTGCGATGGTTAAAATTGCCCTGCTGTATAACCGGGTAAATAGCATATTTTTCTGCCTCTTACACGTTTCCATTTACATATCTCCATATATAAATAAACCACAGCACGTATCCTTGTGGGATTTGTCCCGCCATCTCCCCCATTATACTGGGACTGTGTAATTAATCCTCCCTCGAACCTCTTGGCATCAGCTTCCCGCTGTTTAGTGATTAAACTAAAGGTTTTACAGGGTGACCATCAACTTCTTCCACACGCGTCACACTGAATGGGATTTGAACCCATAGCCCAGAGTCGGCCATGTGGGTTCTTTCCTCAGCGCTACGTGGTGCTACCTCACCCCCCTCTAACCCCAGTGACCCATCCCGTGCCGACCCTCCGCAGGTCAGAGGTGCCCCTGCCATTGCCATTGTGGGATGCCTGAGCCTGGCTGTGGAGCTGCACGCCGGTGGTGGAGCCGAGGACCCCGTCTCCTACATCCGGGACTCGCTAAGCCTCCTGACGTCAGCGCGACCCACCGCCGTCAACATGGGCCGCGCTGCCCGTGAGCTCATGGAGTTTGCCGTCAACGAGAGCATGGAGAAGTCACCGGAACAACTCAGAGAGAGGTAGGCAGGAAAAGGGGGAGGGGTGCCCAGGACTCGGCTCTCTTTTCCTGCATTATTTAGCAGCTCAGCAAACACTTTCATCCAAAGCAACAGACAGCTTAAAATAGTTCATTTTACCCATTTGTACTGCTGGGTATTTTTACCCTTCTGGCTCAGCTTCAGTACCGTGCTCAAGGGTATAACTGGGGTAAATGGATTCTCGCTCCATGGTAATTGCGTGGTGCATCAGTAAAGACGGTATATTAAAAAGGGCAGCAGAGGGCATAACAGTTAGAGCACTCAAATTGCACTTTAAGATCACAGGTTAAAACCCCACCTTCGTCTGTCATGCCCTTGATCGAACTACTTACCCTGATTTGGTTCGGTAAAAATCATCCAGCTGTGCAAATGGATAAATAATAATGATAAAAATAAGAGCCCTGGGAAAATGATGTTATTTTTGCTGCCAGTTTGAGTCAAGTTTGACTGTAATGCAAATTTTTAATCATTGCTTTACAAATCGGAATGTGATTTTGGCCTTATTTACACGGCACCGGTTTTCAAGCGAACGCGGTTCTCGGATGTCCTGCGAACTCATAACTAGGTAATGGCGTTGCTCCAAAAGTGCAATTGAATTGCAATTTTATATGATTAAATCTGCAATTTTTCAAAACATCAGGTGTGCTCAGGATATTTCAAATGTAGCCGCGCCGCTCTGTTATGTTTCGGTAGCGTCCTTTGTTGAAGTTAATAAACTCTGATGCTGGAATAATGGCGTGCAAATGATGATTGGTCAACTAATTTGCAGCGATAATTACAAGCATTTTATTTTAATATTTCTGCGCCAGATTGAATCTCGAATGTCATTAATCTGTGGTGTCGATATAACTTCATATGTAAAAGTTTTTTTTTTTGTTTTTTTTTTGGGGGGGGATGCTCATTCTAATAGAAAAAGAGTAAAGCGGTAGAATAGCAAGGAGGCTGTGGTTGAAGGAGCTGACCAATCACAGTGCAGAATCTGTCGCTCAATGCCCACCCTCTCTGGATCCCCTGCAGCGTGATCGGATGGATCGAGGAAATGTTGGAGCGCGACGTCAGTGACAACAAGAAGATTGGGAACTACGGGGCGCAGCACATCCTGTCGGGGGTGCCGCGGGACTCGGTGACCATCCTGACACACTGTAACACGGGGTCACTGGCGACAGCTGGCTATGGCACCGCCCTGGGTGAGTGATGGGACCCCAGCTGGGGCCTCTGAGCTGCAGAATGATCACGCAGTGTGACCTTTGACCTCAGTGGAGTCTGGCGATTGAGCTGTATTAAAAAAGATTGTGAATTTTCATCACATTTTTAAATTAAGTTTCACATGTCCACACAGCACATAGCATAATGGGTAGAGCCATCCATTTGTGGGACCTGGGTTTGAATCTCATCACCCGCTCTGGTACTTGTGATCAGGGTACTAAACTTGAGTTGATACAATAAAAATTAGCCAGTTGCAGAATTGGGTAAGTCATCATAAGTAGCTTAGTGTACAATCTTAACATTGTCATGTACTTGGGAGAAAAGCTTAAGATGGATGGATGAATGAATGAACAGTGGTTAAGGCTTTGAGGGATTTAAAAGAGTAGTGCCTACATGTGGTACAACCTCAGTTCCTCTTGCTGCAGGGGTGGGTTCATTTTAGCGTCACCTAAAATACTGCAACAATTAAATGTGAAACAATGGAAATTCACATTTAATAAATTGTGCTCACTTGAATATAAATCCTTATGATTTCTATACTAACGTGAGACTCGCTTCACTGTGCTCCCCCCCGACACTTGGCCTCCGTCCGCTTTGTTTTGTTCTAAGGCTTACTGTTTTTCATTACATGTTGGCAGCACCTGACTCCAGGGTGAAATAAACAGCTTGCAATATTTGACAGTATTTTCGGGATAAGTGTCTCACTTAGCTAATTTCAAAGGAAGTTGACAGGGACTCGAACCAACAATTTGCTGTCCGGCTAACATAACCTTTAAACAGGTAAGTTTGTGCGGTGGAATAGAAAACAAATGTACAACTTGTGCATACTTTGTGTCCCCGAAATCCCACTGCTGCATGATTTACACATTGTAGAAAAATATTTTTGAGTGTAGAATTTATGTTTAATTTGCATATGTGTCATGAGGGAGAATACTTCTATTTATAATGAAGGTCTAACATAGTCCCAGATTTGATGGTTCCCCTCTGTGCAGCTTCTCTCCCCGAGGTGTTAATTGCCTTCTGCGTACGCTGAAGATTGTGTTGGAGTCACCCTGAAACAGTTGTGCTATTTTCTATTATTGTTAGGTTTTGCTACTACAATTTTTTTCAGCAGATTTTAAATATGAGCGAGGATAATCCAGTAAAATGACCATTCAACAAAATCATAGTATTATACCATGCAAGGTTAAACCCACATAATCAGATCTCTGACAACTTTCAAAAGTGCAGGGTTGTTTAAAATCAGACCAGGCCTTTATATTAAAAAAAAAAAACTTATTTTGATGGGTTGGAGTCTTTATTTCCTTTGAAATGCAGTCCTTCAGGACTCGCACACTCCTAGTGATCCTTCCATCTCTGCAAACAGAGTCTTCTTTGGGAATTGTCATTAGCTGCTCCATTGCTTTTTGTTCTATTACCTCCAAGTTCTGAGATTGCTGCCTTTCAGCACCATTTTGATTTTTGGAAAAAGGAAAAAAGCATCAGGGGTCAATATGGGGTGAGTATAGAGGTTGCTGCACTTGACTCATGGGGGTTTTTTGTAAGGAACTCTTGTGAAATTTGTGACATGCTTATGAGGATGTTGTCACGATGAAGTTATCGTTCACCACGCTGTCACTTTGGTGGCCGTTTGTGGCAAACTGCATTAAATGGAAGAGAACACCCACTAAGTACTGACTAAGTAAAACACAACATGTTGTCTTGATTCTCACTTGAGGTGCTTTTTTTGAGTCTGGGGAAGAGGAGGTCTTCCACTGTGATGACTAGCTTGGTTTCTAGATCGTAACTGTTGTCCCTTGTGTTGTCGCCAGTTATGATGTTTTTCATTAAGTTTCAGTTATTTTTTGCATGTTCAAGCTCTTCTGCAATAGAAAGATGTATTTAGCAGCCACTTGTCCCATGCCCAAATTTTCAGTCATGATCATGTGAACAAATTCGACCGAACTGTCAACTTCAGATTTTCTGCGATCGGTTACAGCTGCCTCACAATCCTTCTCTACCATTTCGTTTTTGAAAGGACACAATGGACACTCATCACTGTCCATCGATGTTTGGGCCTCTTTGAAACGTCCAAACCCCCAAAAAACTTGGGCACAGCTCTTTGTCTCCTCCCAATAAGCTTTTTTTAATCACCTTGCATGCCTCAGGAGGCTTTTTGACAAAACTTGATGTAAATGTGCTGGACCGATTTTTCAATCATCATAACCGTTAAACACTACTGACCGCAAACCACTGCTCATCTTGACCGAATGTGAAACGTGACAAGCTTGTGACACGTGAAGTTCTGTTCTCTTTCTACCGCTACCACAATCCCGAAGCGCTACGCCATCTATCGGCAAAGCTGTCAGGTCCGACCTCGTATTTCCAAACAATAACCGTACAGGATCTTGCGTATCTTTCTGCGTTATCTGGCTGCGATATGCGGCATTTTCATTTTTGATAAATGAATATGCCAAATAATAAAAGATTTTGAAGGCAGAGTTGGTGCTGCAATCATTTTAAGAGCTCTCTGGCTTTTTGTCATTCATGGGGTTGCAGTCACAGAGATGTGACTCATGCAGTGATTAACCACTTCATTGTGTCATTACAGGGAGTTCTGTTAATTCGATTTACACTGCTGTTTACACCGCCTGTGTCATTTTACCGCATTTGATATGTGGTAATGTAGGGTGAATAAAGAGAAGGGCGTGTGAGCAGAGCCGGCTCTTCTAAGTCATGATTTGATGGTGTTTTGCAGAAGATGAGTTGATGTGTGACTACAACCAGGGTCCAGAGTCCAGTGAACTGTGCAGTTTGAGTGTAACTCTGTGCCTGTTTTCCCACGTTGTGTCCCTGTTGGGTTGCCCACGTAACTGTAGATGATTTTGCTCCCAATGTTTTGTCCGCATTGGGCGTCTGCATAGCTCTAGATGCTTTTGCTCTCACGTCTTGTTTGTGTCAGGTTTCCACACACTGCATGGCTGTATCTCAATATTATGTCTTTGCCGGGTGTTTGTGTTTACCTTGTGTCCATGTTGGATTTACCTGTTTTTGGTTGTCTGTGTTCCAACGTTCCCTCTCTGTTGTGTCTTCCCGCAGGAGTGGTGCGCTCGCTGCATGCGCTCGGCAGACTTAAGCGGGTCTACTGCACCGAGACGAGACCCTACAACCAGGGTGCGCGGCTGACAGCCTATGAGGCGGTGGCTGAGGGCTTACCAGCCACGCTCATCACAGATAGCATGGCTGCGCTGACCATGAGGGAACGAGGCATCACAGGTCAGACCGAGATGTCCGTTCTGTGTGTTTTTGTGTATGTCTGGATGTGCGTGTTTCTTTATCCCCCTTCTGCCACTACCCACCATTCTGAATGTTGGCGCTGCAGCCGTGGTGGTGGGTGCCGACCGCGTCGTGGCAAATGGAGACACAGCCAACAAAGTGGGCACGTACCAGCTGGCCATTGCAGCCAAGTACCACGGCATCCCCTTCTACGTGGCTGCGCCCAGCACGTCCTGTGACCTGAGCCTGGAGAGCGGAAGGGACATTGTCATTGAGGAGCGCCCCCCAGAGGAGCTGACCAGCATCAATGGCACACCTGTTGCTGCTCCTGGTATGAAAAGGGATGGGTTGGAGAATCTGTGTGTGTGACACGGAGTGCAAGAATGATGGGGCTGCATGCTTTTCCATGTTTGACATGAGGATATCTCAAGGACGGCTCCTTCCTTGCTGACCGGTTAGACTACCCAAGAACGGCAAGAGAGCAGTTTCCTTAATAAACCCTTCCCAGAGGCTCGAGGGCCCTGTCCCCCTGGAGAGTGAATGACTGTGCCTTAATTAAAATTGTTGAATTAACAGCCTCGTCTGTCCAGGGGGATTTAGGGGGCGAGATGGAGGGAAGAGCGGCAGACAGTGATGTCCCACAGGAGGTTAAGCGCTGCATTTGCTCCAGGCTAGGAAAGGGGGGTGGTTCTGCTGGAAAAGAAGCGGGGGCATGGCTGAATTTAAGCACTGTAGGCTGCAGGTAAGGTAGCTGGATTCCTTATCAGAAGGTTTCAGGTTTGAGTCCCAAGAGGGTCCCTGGTGTTATGCTCCTGCAGAAACTAATTAAATTGGTTCAGTGAAATGCTGTACATTCAGCTGGGTGTTACAGGTACAGCCATATGTATGTATGTATCTACACTGGCTCTTCAGCTTATGAATACAAATAGGACCAGAAATTTATAATTGTTATTTCATGTATAACTTCAAGTTCACTTTTCCCAATAACTCACAATAATAGTTAATGAAAAGATAAAAAGTATAATAATACATTTGTCCCTTCATTTATTCACTGTTTAGGTTGTGTGTGTGTGTGTGTGTGTGTGTGTGTGTGTGTGTGTGTGTGTGTGTGTGTGTGTGTGTGTGTGTATAATCTTTGGCTTGTACCTGCATTGAAATGAAAACTAAAAATAGTTTAAACCTAGGTTTGTCTTCATAAACTCTTGTTCATTGTCAACAGTTGACCAGTTTATCAAATAAAAAAGCAAAGGATTTTTCATCTGCTTATTGATCACCGGCTTCCAGGAACAATAGACACGAGCTGTAAACACTGTGCGAGTAAGTTAAATCAAGGCAGTCCCATGGCCTTCTTCTTTTTGCTGCCATTTTTTATCTGAAAAGGCAAACACAGTGTCACATCTGTTGTATTTAGGGCAAGCGTTGTCTAGTGAAACTCAATCTATAGCAACCACTCTTGTGACTTTCATGGTGTGTGTGTGGGGGGGTGCAGATTTAGTCAGCCATTGGTCTCTTCCATACATGCCTTGGATTATGAACATGGGGGGAATACGCAAATGGGAAAATATTTATGGTTTTGAAAATTCACAAACTTTATTCTGTACAACAAGAGGAGCCAGTGTATATTTTTACCCCAAATCTAACCCCCTGAAGCCATACATGAGAGATCAGTAATCCAGTGCCTGCAGGTTTTCAATTTTAGCTCAGATATGGAGGAATGAGTTCCTCAGCTCCTCTTTCAGAGCTGCTGGATATCTTTCAGCATTCATCAAGGGTCTCAAAACAATTCTCTTTTGGACCCACTTCTCTCCTGAACTTCTTAGATACTCAGTTAATTTGCATTACATCATCTGTACCACATCATCCGCATTACATCATCCATACCAGGTCCACTCCTTAACTAAATGTCTTCTTTGTCTTGTTGTTTCCTCCCCAGGAATTGAGGTATGGAATCCAGCATTTGATGTCACCCCCCACCAGCTGATCACAGGGGGAATCATCACTGAGCTGGGTGTCTTCTTACCCTCAGAGCTGCAGGCTGCACTGACTGGCCGCCTCACTGCCCTCTAGGGTCCCCTCCTGGCCACACTCTGCAACTACACCCACATAGCGCTCTCAAGTAACTATATTCACAGACACATAGCCAAACACTCATGTGCATCAGAGTTACATATTTACTTTTCAGAGGTGCGTACCATAACCCACACACACACACACACACACACACACACACACACACACACACACACACACAGAGCATCTCCTCATCCCTTTTGCCCTCTTCTCATCCCACTCAGAAACCCAGGACCCTTGTCGCTGTCCACAGCCATTGCTCTTGTCATTTTCCTCCAAGTGTGTTCTGCTGTCACACTTCCTGTGTTTGAACATCTTGTCTTTGAAACCAACTCTTTACCTGCTGCTCAAATAAGAAAACCTTAAAAATGCACACATCATTAGACCCTCACATCATAACTATATTCAATTAAACTGTTCAAAATGTATTCTACATGTCACAGTTGTTAATATATAACAAATTTAGCCAATTTTTTCACAGACAATGTGCTGACTGCAAACAAACACCCTTGTACAATATAGAAATAATTTATGAGCTGGTATTTCACAGATGGTAAGGCTACTCCATTAGGGCCAAAAAATAACTACGATTATGGGACACACAGACACAATGCTGTCATTGCAGCACATTTGTAAATATAGATTATACTATTCTAGTTTTAAATAATGTGCTGCAGCTCATTGGCTAACATACAAAGTACTTACTGTATGCTATTAAATGAAAGCTATTAAATGTAGCTCCTGCTGGTTACTGGTGGGTTTTGAGATAATTGTCAAACCAAAATGTTATATTAACATTTTTTTTTAATTTGTTAACTAGAAATTTTTCTGTACTTGTTTCAACAAGCAGAACATTTTAGATGTTTGAACATTTTGAACAAGTTCCATTAATCTGAGACTGCCGAGGGCTGAAAAAGGTTTTAAATAGGTGCAGTCTGAACCGAAGAACTTCAGACAGCCGAAGACACCGGTGTCCCAACACCCAGTGTGTTCCCTGTGCCGTAACCGTTGCCCTAGCATAGCCGCACCGCACCTGCCCTCCCTGCGCCACACACCGACCCACACACTGTACTGAATGTCATGGGCCCCTTCGGGGGCCGCCGCTGCTTCACTGCCTTACACTCAACCAGCGGAAACCACGAGTGGCAGATGACAAAAGAATAGATAAAGTGGATAGAAAAGGGAGTCGGCTATGTCACATTTTGTAGTAAATGTGCTGATGTGGGTTGGTGCCATAATTTGTCACCCCCTCTTCATGGTAATCAGATGGCAGTACAGTCCCAGTTTAGTTTAGTACCCAGTTAGTGGGTAGCATAGTAGTCAGAGATGCTGCCTTGCAACTGAAGGACCTGGGTCTGAATCCCATCTCCTGCTGTAGTCCTTTTGATTTAGGTACCTACCCTGAATGGTGCAGTAAAAATGACCCTACTGCATAAAAGGGTAAATCACTGCAAGTGGCTTTGGAAAGAGTGTTACTGGAGATCAGCCTGCATTCCTCTGTTGGCTGCTTTCTGGTGGTAACCCATGCGGGGTGAACAACCAGCAGCTCCTACATCCACACTCAAAACTGATTTAACTCCTCTGTGTGAGCAGGGTGCCATTTATGATGTCCCTGCTCTAAACCCAGAACCAGCACGGTACTTTCTAGATCACTCTTTCCAGGGTGTTCCGTATCAGACCCCCAGCCATGGTTAGCCCAGACTTCCTCCAGAATCAGACCACCCCTGCTATAACAGGCTGTGGTTTCCTGTTTGCTCGTACAACAGCAGAGGGTTTCAATTGACATGTGCGTGTTTGTGTACTTGTTTGAGAAACATTGGGATGAGGGGACAGGGACAGTTGAGAATAATGTAGCAACTTTGTCACCATCTGTGTACAGTAGGTGTGTCAGGTTTGTTTAATACCATGATGACTATTCTATGGCTGTGACTTTTATTTTTCCCTTCCTGTGATTCTTGGTGATGAAGTGTAACTTTTAGACCATGACTGATAGGATTCTCACACAATACTGACCAGCCTAAGGACTGTCTTCAAAAAGCCACTTTCCAGAGTCTTAAGATAATATATGAACCTGATTAATCCCTTTATTGCATTTCCTGTACATATGGGTGATTTATATATGTATATGTATGGGTTAAAACAGATTTATGATCCTCTGTTGAAAACATTGCCATTCCTACAGCAGTTTTTTCAGGGTTATTGGTGTCATGTTCGGCAGAATTTGGATGCCAAAGATGGTGATTTAGTCCCATCGTTGTTCATCTGCTTATCATAGTAGTGGGATCATGAGAAATCATGGGAATCAGAGATGTTTTCCTGTACAGCGGTATCAATGTAAATCCGTGGGAAGTGCAGTGACATGAGTGGCTGGCAGTGTTATGTTAGAGAGCCTCTCTTCAGGTGTCATTATCTGTCACATCATTTTTTAACCTGTGGAGATAGTTCAACTGGATGTCTTTTTAATATATCAGTATATGCTGTAAACTACATACATGAAAGAAGAAATGTTTTTTCTTCACCACAGATCAAATAAAGAAGTGGGAACAAATAACCTTTTTTGCTGTTTTACTTTTTACCAGTGGAGTGAATTTTTACAGAATTCCTTTTAGGGTTGCATTTTGGCATATATGTGCCTTGGATTTAAAGTTAGAATTTGAATCATTGGAGCAACAAATATTCATACTAAGAGTAACTTAAGAAATAAGAGGATACAGAAGAGTAATGATCAATTTGTCGTTATACTGTAAAATAAAAGAATGCCCAATGCCTAAAAATAAAAAAAAACAATCTCTTTTTATATAAAAATTATTGCAACATTACTCCTAAAAATTAGATGTAAAAATATTACTGGATATTACATATTCATGCATTAGATATCATTTCACAAAATGCAGTTTTATGCTCCTAAAGAATAGAGAGAATTTAAGTTATTAAGCTACTCAGAAACCTGTCGTATCACCTTTTGAAGGAAACTAAGAACAATGGAAAGAACACAACAAATCACTGCTTAAAGCTGCTAAAATGAACCCAACTCTAGTAGATTCTGTGGGCTGTTCTTTTAAAATTGACTGGAGAAAGAAAATGCAACTTCAGCTAAAGTCACGTTAACTATTATTACCTTTTAGGACAATGGTACTTGTCTACTTCCTGATGTGCTACAGTTGATGTTATTTCTCTGTGTTGGGGTTCTTGTCTCTGTGTTTCTGTGGCCCAGTGTTGCTGTTGCTGTGATGAAAATGAAAACACAGTCTGAGCCAAAGTCAAGTCAAGATTCTGGAACCAGTTTAAAAATACATTATCTGGATATGCAAAGACCATATTTAGACACTCACTGTTTCTGATCCCAGATCAGACCACCAAATATCATGCTTGTTGCTCAAGACGAGATAGGATTAGTTCACAGTAATACAAGTAAGATAAGCAAACTGTGCTTTCTCAGTACTTGAGATACAGTTATGCGTCCCCATGTTTTGGGCAAATTACATATGCAGGAAAGTATGACAAATAAAATGAAAAATGTGGACACTGAATATTATCAGTATCCAGTGTGGTCAAGTTCTGTATGTTCCTCTGAGAACATTCCGAGGTCAGTTAGTTCTGCTGTCCTTGACCATTTCCAACCCCCTTTCTGCAACACATCTCTGCCAGGATAATCCGTTTTTGGTATAAAAAATAATCCAGATCTCCACTTCAAAGTTCTGAAAAAGTCATTTACCAAAAGATCCACTCCAGCTGAAGACTAAAAATCTCCCGAGCCTTGTGCTTGCTGCCTGCTTATCATATGACTATGGTTGAAACCTGAGTAAGATTCAGAGTAATTTACCAGGCCGCCCCTGGAGAGACCCTTTTAGACCTTTTCAAAACCCTTTGCATGTCAAATACCAAACATATAAACCAAAAGTCAAAGTTCAGCTGGATAACGTTTTAAAAAAAAAAGATCAGTTTTTTTAACCAATCATTTAAAAATGTTTTTAAAACCCTGCGTATTTCACTATTATAATGAAGCAACCCTATATGCTCGTTAATCCTAATAAAAGATTATTATTATTATTATTATTATTATTATTATTATTATTATACTGCGTTCTAACAGGACCCCCTCCCAGTTTCCCACTATGCACCTCGGTTTTAGAGTCTGTCCCACAATTCTTTGCAAATTGAAGACGCTGAACGCGCAATCATGGCGCAGGGGAAA
Organism: Heterotis niloticus; assembly: GCA_018136845.1. Taxonomy (NCBI): domain Eukaryota; kingdom Metazoa; phylum Chordata; class Actinopteri; order Osteoglossiformes; family Osteoglossidae; genus Heterotis; species Heterotis niloticus. The sequence goes on along the minus strand of CM030890.1, from coordinate 13,646,254 downwards.
CAAAAGTTTAAAGCGCAGCGACCCGGAGGCGCTAAAAAACAGCAGCAACACAAACAGAAGGGTCCTAAGAAAGGAGGTAAATTTGCTCCATATTTTGATAGTTTATATAGTACTCTATAGGTAAGTTCCTTGAATATTGGCGTTAAGGTGACTGACTCTTGTAATGCTTGAAGCTGCCGGAAATAGGCGCCATTTTGGATATAGTTTTGCAAAGGATCTCATCGCATTGTGTCGTTCTCGCGTAATGTGAGATCCGCAATGGTGGGAGTCCCGGATGTTGGAGATGACGCGATCTTGTGTGATTACGTTAACTAAGCGATTTTAGCAATAAATGTATTATTCTCGCTGATATTTAAGCGTGCATATCTCGACTGTTTTATATCCATGCAAAATTTAAAGTTTCTGGCAAACACTCCTTTGAGCAGCCAAATTTCCAGTAATGCATCAATACATACGGAAGTTACAGGTCACGCATGCCTTGTATTTTATCTTGTGTTTCATATGTACTCCTAGGAAGAATAATTGCCCCTAAAAAAGCACAAGTGGTCCAGCAACAGAAATTGAAAAAGGTGAGCTTCTTGCTTGAAACCAAATAAAATACTGTGGATGCATTTGAAAATCATATTACCAGGACAAAAAAAGTACTGATATTTATAATAGTGTTTTTAATTAATTAATGCTGTGTAATGAAGAGCTGTGCGTGAGCCGGTTGAGGCCTCCTCTGATCCTGAAGGCTGCATGTCTTTCCTACAGGGTCTTGAGGTGGCGATACGGAGTAAGATTGAGCAGGAGGTTACTCAGAGGGCAAGCTCTTCTCTGCACAAGAGCCTGAGCGTGCTGAAGAGCAACACACCTTCAGGTCCCCCTGCCAGCTCCTCCAAATAGCCACATGGCTGCAGGCTGTGACTCCCAGCATCACATGGCTTTGTGTTTCTGTGACCCCACCTCCACCCACCAGCTACATGCTCATACATGTATCTGTGAAAACTCTTCTTCCACTACCTATAAACAAGCAATAAAGCAAGGCACACAATGCATATCTGTCTCTACAGCCAATATGAATGTAGAAAATCCACAAATGCAAACTGTACAACAGCTAGCAGCGGTATAGATACTGTATCCCAAGGGAAGTAGTATGCAAACGCACAAAAGAACATAGCAGTGAGGTAGGAGACAGGAATTTGCTAGCAGTAAAACTGCAAATAAATAAAAGCAGCTCTGAGAGCTCAACTTGTCCAGACCACCGCTGAAAAAGGTGGTGGAGACACAATGGGAGGTGGATATGGTACCTTCGATAAAACTTTCTACAACTTTTTTGCTTACTCATTGACTTGGTGCAGTTTTTAAGAATTTAACTTTCCCCAAAAACATCTATAATTTTTATATATTCATTTTGTTGAAAAAAATGACATCTCTAAATAAAATTGACAATTCAAATGTGCCCTCTCCTGTATTCTGGAATGAATTAATACCACGTATAAAAATAGGGTAACATGAACAGCTTTATAATGAACACTGCATGTTCATCAAAACTGCAGACACCCAGGTATGTGGGGCAACACGGAGTAATACATAACCCTATAACTTCCAGTCCGAAGACCCTGAGTTTGAATCCCTGCTCTCATGTAGCCAGCTTAGTCAATGTACAGAGCATGAAGTGGTACAGAACACTGTATCAGAAGAATATTGCATATATGTGTATATCATACACTACAAATTTGTAAATCACTTTGGAAATTGGACTTTTGTGCTGATTGAGCCATATTACCTTATTCACTCTGTATATAAATCACTGTACTGTATGTAAGTAACAGTAATGACTTCATTTTATTAGGCACATTACACATTTATTTCTGAATCGGCACGTTTCACTACATGGCGTAGTTGGTAACCATGTATGTGACAAATTCTTTTGATCTTGGGTTATGAAATTGTTACTATAATACACAGAGCAGCACCACACAGCAGCACAGTCAAAAATATTACAATTAAGTTACGCATTTGTTTTTTTCCAGACTTTTCGCTGTTATCCGGATACCTCCACCTTAGTGAAGTATAGTTGCGGACGGACTGTAATAATAATGTGCTTTGGTCCACCTTTACCACGTTATTTTTTGTACTTTAGACACATTCCTGGGGATAAATCCAATAAACCAAGTCCATTACTGCTATTGCTTTCTGCCTGAAAATGGAGGACTGTCACCAACTCCACTAAACTTCTGCTATATCTGCTAGTCTGCTGTTTGTAAAGGTTTTAGCACAAGAACCAGTTATAGATAAACTCTTTTGGCATAAAGTCACATGATTATATAAAGCATTTTGTGTTCTGGTAAGTTCCACATTATTATATTCACAAAAAGCCAGATAGGCTGGCACTAAATAAAAAGAAAATGTTTTTAAAGGTTTGGATCTGTAAAATTGTATATGTTAAAGCTAAATTATCATTAGTATCAGGCCATTTGAAAAGGATTAGAAGAGATAATTTTAGATTTCATGCACATAAATGAAGTTTATTTTTCCCCACAAGCACTAAAGATTATATCATTTTCTTCAGTTCTAATAGCTACAGTCCCAAATTTCTTGCACAACCAGGCAAAATCTGGAACGAACACCAACATGGATGCAGCAGTTATTGCTGAACTGCAAACTTTTTACACTTTGACAAATAAATTAAACCTACTCTTTAAACCTACACAAAGCCACACAAACATGTTGACTACATTTACGATCGTAGGAGGCATTTAGGGTGTGCAGTGACTCTTCAAGCTGCCTTTGCTCCTCCAACACGGCAGATAAAGGCTCTGTAACATTGGCACTATGACCTACTGACAGTAGGAGGAGTGCAGGAACCTTGGTAAGGAGTCCTTAGCCATGAGGGTGTATATGTGCTGCTGGGCTTCATTGAAGGTGTCATTCCTGGGGTCTTGAAGCATGTGAGTAATGGCCTCCCGTGTCTTTGAATCCAAATTCACCTACATTGTGATTAGGAACAGATCCTAAATAACAGAAATCTGGGTTCTTGCACACTCACCAACTCCAGCCCTGCACACCGACAGCACTCCGTTTACCTCCTGTGGAGCCTGTGAGTTGATGAACCGGTTGTAGATCCATTGAGCTTTGGCTGCCAGCTGGCTCTCGGCCATTCTCCTGTAGTCCTCACAGGCTAACCAGAACTCTAGGTTCTCCTTGCTGAACTCAGAGCACAGGAAGCAGTGGAAGGCCTTGAATCCCACTGACATGGACCATAACAATGAAATAAGACAAATTCATCAGTAGAAGTTAAGGTTCAAGTGGCATCTTAACTGTATTACCATAACCCTACATTCTGTATTTACAAATTCAGTCTTGCTACAAAAGCATAGTTAGATCCAATACATTATGAGGTTCAACCTCAATGACCCTGATTTTAACAAGCAGTTAGTGATAATTGATGGATGAATGAGCATAAAATAATGCAAATTAATGAAGAAGAAAGTCAAGGAATACCTTTACTTTTTAGCAGAGTCTCCAGGTCCCAAAGGATCTCCTCATCCTGAGCTCTGGACAGAAAGCATGAGATAGTGTGAATTTCATACATGCACACCAGCATGGTGATGTGTTGATGAGGTGTTAAGGAACACGTTACCTCGGTTTGTGAAACCGCTCCTGCTTCTCCGTCACGTGGCTGAACTTCAACCGCATGCCTTTTGCCCTGAAACACACAGGCAGAAACACTCATGGTGATATGAGCCACACACCTGGATTGGAAAATGCAGGTACGAACACACATAAGGTCAGCACCTTGGTTACTTACTTTTCCAGGGAGGAGAAAGGGAGCGAGGACCATCCCTTACACATTGGTGAAGGCTTCCACTGGGGAACAAACCAAGTCGGCTGACAAGACACAACAGTTTGATTTCTGTAAGTCCTTCAGTCGACTGTGTGGGCCTTTTAAATATGGCAAGTGGTCTGACAGGCCTATCAGAATACAGGAGGCAAGAGGGGTGCAGGTGGTGCTGAGGGTCATACCATGTCCTCTAAAAGCCAAAATGAACTAAACAATTTACATTGGGTTAGAAAGACCAGATCCTGAACAACAGAGCAATCAAGGTTTCATTTCTGTCTGTCATCAGCCTCCTTCCCTCCAGGTGACTGCCTTTTCACACCCAGCAAGGGCTTTGATAGCTGGAACAGGTGTGCCATGTACCACTATGATTGTAGGCAGGGCTTCTCATGCCACCTTGTACCTGGTGAATGGCCATCAGTTACACTGTCACCACTGTAATACCACGAGTCAATAGTACCATATTGTATTGTTCTAAGCTGCTAACGTTTACCTTTGTGTGTTGCTGTGACAAACCCTAGTGTGGAGCTGTTCAGCAAGATATTAATCTCAAATGGTAAAAGTATGCAGCTGTCCAAATTAGAACAGGATCAAACTGAAATATTCAAATTTATTCACATAAAACTTTAGGATCACCGTTAATTACATAGCGATGTCTAAAGTTAATAAGCACGTCCTGTTTGAAGGAGACACCTTATTTTTCACATACAGGCTCATAAACAGTTTCAGTGTAACCCAGAATTAAGGACTTCAATATTTTTTACATCATTACATGCTGATCTTAAGGTTAACGTTTTAAGGCGCACATTATTGTCATTCTGCCTTTACACAAACATATAAGAGAGGACACACTGTAGTTTCTCCTTGACCGTGGTGCACAGTACCACAAACAGACAACAGTGCCATACAGACAAGTTGAGGTAGACTATAGCTAAGTAGGGGAATATATGTATTTAAAAAGAATAAACAGATCAATAAATCATAAGATGTTGAATAGATCAGTAGATGCGTGCAAACCGAGTCAGTAGTATTGGTCACAATGATTCAGTGGGATGTGGTCGGTGGTGACCTGGAAGTCAGCAACCTGACAGCCTAAGAGAAAAAACTATTGAAGGTGGTCTGGATGGTGAATAGTGGGGTCCTGGTGATGGACTGAGTAATCTTCACTACCTCTTGAAGAGCTCTCCAGTCAGAGACAGTACAGTTCATATACCAGAAAGAGATACAGGAAGTCAAAATGCTCCCCTTGGAACATCTGTAGAAGCTGGAGAGGATTAGGGTTGGATGTCCAGTTCTTTACAGTCTCCCAAGGAAGTGAAGATGCTGTTGTGCCTTTTTCACCAGGTGGTTTGCATTGTAGGTCTAGAAGAGGTCCTTGGTAATGTGCACTCTCAGGAACTTGAAGTTGATATCTTGGAAACAAGAAAAATGGGCAAGCATGAGGATCTGAGCAACTTTGACAAGGTCAAAATTATCATGGCTAGACGACTGGGTCAGAGGGTCTCCAAAACGGTGGCTCTTGTGAGTCTTGTGGGGTGTTCCTGGTATGCAGCAGTTAGTACCTACGTACCAAAGTCCAAGGAAGGACAACTGATGAACTGGCGACAGAGTCATGGGTGCCCAAGGCTCACTGATGCACGTAGGGAGCAAAGGCTAGCCCATCTGGACCGATCCCACAGAAGAGCTACTGTAGTGCATATTGCAGAAAACCATAATTCTGGCCGTGATAGAATGGTGTCAGAACGCACAGTGCATTGCAGCTTGCTGCATACGAGGCTGCATTGACACAGACCGGTCAGTGCCCATGCTGACCCCTGTCCACTGCCAAAAGTGCTTACAATGGGCACATGAGTGTCAGAACTGGAGCATGGAGCAATGGAAGAAGGTGGTCTAGTCTCACGAATCACGTTTTCTTTTAGATCTTGTGGATGACTGGCTGCGTGTGTATCTTTTACCTGGGGAAGTAATGGCTGCAGTATGCACTATGGGAAGACGTCAAGGCAGCTGAGGCAGTGTGATGCTCTGGACAATGTTCTGCTGAGAAACCTTGGGTCCTGGCATTCATGTGGATGTTACTTTGACACATTGTTCAGAGATGATTTGAGGAACATGATAAAGAATTCAAGGTGTCATCTTGGCCTCTAAATTCTTCAGATCTCAATCTGATCAAACATCTGTGGGATGTGCTGGAAAAACAAGTTGGATCCATGGAAGCCCCACTTTGTAATTTACAGGATTTAAAGGCTCTGCTGCTAATGTCCTGGTGCCAGATTCCACAGGACACCTTGAGAAGTCTTGTGGAGTCCATGCCGATGAGTTAGAGCTGGTTTGGCAGCACAAGGGTAGCTTTAATGTTGTGGCTGATTGGTGTACCTTTATAGGTCCAGTCCTAGAATATAATACAACCCCATTTTTTTATGTGTAATTCCCAGAAAAAATACCACCTTTTATTCAGGCCAATATGGTAATTTACCCGTGTTCATTTTCTGACGATTCTATTATAATACTGATGAACGTGGAAGATATTTGCTTCCACAGTTATATTAAAAATCATGTCATTTTCACATTCCACGAAAGCCAGACCGAAGAAACAAATGTGTCTGCTCTTTGGGTTTTATTCACCCTGCAACTGCTCTTGCGCCACGAAATTATCCATCAGCACCTGCGGTTTTTTAAAGTTAAATTTGTCGCCGAAAGAGGGCGCCAGCGGACAGAAACAGAATGCGGACCAGCGTTTAGTGACAGATTGTAAAGATGATGACGATCCATCGATACATTGATTATTAATTGTAGGATCGATGCTCTTTGGGGCCAGAGGGGACATCAGTGCATCACAGGGTCCTTTCTGTTCTGTCTTTTTCGTGAGCGCACACACACACTCGCGTTTGGAAGTTAGCAGAATGCAGTTGTGCAGCTCCGGGTTTATTTGCCGTCAAGTCCTAACCTGGCAGCCATAACAAAGTGTTTACTCTTAGTCTAAAATTAACTTCCTAACAATCATCACATTTTTACATGCTTGCTTTCTGTTTTTATTTTACATTTTACTTGTTTTCGTTGTAACTGCTGTAAGAAAGTGCTATATTTATAAAACTGGGGCAAATTTAGTTTAGACTTCAGCTGGGAGTCCGCATAGTTGGCGATCCTCGCTGCTCAGCTGTAGCTCCGTTCTTTTTCGCTTTTGCTGCTTCCTCTCCTCCACTTCCTCGTTAGTTGCACCATGACACACAGATGCAGTTTTACCGAACCCGGCCGTGCGGGGGAGCTGGGCTGCGTGCCGCTCGCTGCTTTCAGCGCTGTGGTCGTTTCTCCAGCTCGACGGGCCGCGTCTCTTGTCGCTGTCACCGCTGCAGACTGCGTGTCGTGGGGCGGGGAGGGGGCTGCCGCTCAGTCTTCAACCGCCGAGCCTCCGCGCGGCGGCTGATGACGACAGAGCGCACGCTCCGCTGCGGTGCAGAACTCGCCTCGACTCGGTCGCGCTGCGGCGGAGCTCCCGCCTGATTCGGGTCCGCGTCCTGCTCGCCCGCAATGGGTCTCCCGGGGACGCAGTGCGAGGACAGCGACAGCTCGGACCCGGACCGGGTGAGGATGTGGACCGAGCTGTTCGAGCAGCTGGACCTCAACAAGGACGGGCGGGTGGACGTGAACGAGCTGCGGACGGGACTGGCGGCGCGAGGGCTGCTGCGGAGCAACGCCGAGGAGGTACCTGTCCTGTCGCCCCATGAAACGACCTGTTTGCACGGCACGTCTTACCGTGGTAAACCGAGGTAAGATCAGGGCAGCCTGATCTTACCGGTCCGAGCTATTAAAGGGGTTCACGCACTGCGGATGTTTTCGCCTTAGAACCAGGAACGGGCTCGGTCTTTGTGAAGCGCTGTGTGTGTGTGTGTGTGTGTGGGGGGGGTGGGTTTCATTCGGACCCTTGGTGACCGCGACTTGAGACGCTGCACGCACAAACCTCGTTCCCAGTTTGCGACCGTGAGTCGCCGAACGACAATGACCTCCGCAGCAGGACGCATTTTAATGAGACGTCAAAAGTTGCAAAGCCAAAATGAGTTTAACATTTTTTTGGTTAAAATGTGTCCGCATGATTTTGAAGGATGACTTTTCGAGAAAACACCGTTCATGTGCTTATTTTTACAGCAGTGTTTTTTTTTTCTTTCTTTTTTTCTTTTTCTCTGCAGCCATGAGATGGGGCTTTTTGCCTCGTGCTGCTGCTTGGTTTTATTTACTGCCCTGCCATAGCGCGATGAAATTGTACCCTGAATACAGTAACTTATTTAGGACATTAACATTAATTAATAAGGCTGGAATATGGAGCACCAAGAGTGCCACGTAAAAAGGAATTGAAAAAGACTAAAATAAGAAAGCAGAAAACTATACATGTTCTCAAAAGAAAAGCTTGCATTTTCCTTTTGCTGTTTTGTTTTTTGCTTTTGCACTTTCTTCATTCAGTTTACAGACTACTAACTTCCTTTTCAGATCAGCACTTTGTTTTGAGCATTTCCAGTTTGCATTGTTTTTCCTGATGCTTTACTCCAGGCTTTTACATTGTTTCTTGCTTTTAATGGAAGGGTGTTATACACAGTAATTCCTAGATATGAAATGTAGAATAAATGTGACATAGTTAATGAAGGCTTTTACTCTGCCAAGGAAATTATGGTTATAATAATGAAACTTTAATAATTGACTACAGATAAAGTGCAGTTTGTCACACACAGCACACATCCTTGCACAAAATATTTACACATACATTTCTCACCTTGACAATCTAAAATGTTTTAAGTGTATATCCTTTTGAGAACTGACTGATAACAGTGTTTAGCACTAGGCAGGGCAGCATTTTTGAAGGTCAGTCCATAATAAAAACATTTTGTATAATTTTATATGGAAAAATACTCTCACTATATGTTTTGCTATAGGACACACAGTGTTGGTGCTAATATTAATGTCAAAGAGGGGGAGGAATCTGTATTCTTATAGGGGGACCAGCATCTTCTGTAACAGAGATTCACGATCACTTGTAAGCCATGGACCCCATTGAGAGTCTGATCAAGGACTAAAAATGTCACAGAAAAGCAGAAGGAAAATATTAACTGACATTGGATTACTTTCACAAAGAATTATGGTATAGATAGTGATAACAAAGGAGGATTTTTTAAAAACTTTTTATTTAGTTACTGCTAAGCTGCACTGGACTAGCATCCTATCCAGGGTGTAGTTTCCTAGCCTAACAACCAGTGATTCTGGGATAGACAACCGACTGCCATGACCCTGACCAGAATGAATCGGTTAATGATAATGGATGGATGTATTTACAGTCATTTGAGCTATTTGGAAAGCAAGCCCATACTTTACAGACCTGATGAAACCTATGAGACACCCAGTGGATTCCAGACTGCAAGGTACGAACCCCTGCTCTATAGTGAGTAGGAAGGAGACTTTTTAACCAGGTTGTTGGTTTAATTGTCTTTTTTGGACTGGACGAGAGGTCAGATCTGGGATCCTGGGCACCTGGAGTCAATACCAGTAAAGAAGACCACCCTCATAGTCACACTTCATCTGGGTGCAATTGGATGTTTTCACAGGTGCAAATGAGAATATATGTTTCCTATGTATGTATGTGAATATCTGCATGTACATTCAGTTTATGGTAAGATTATTATCATAAATCATACAACTGAAAGGATAACTGAATCCTTTCAGTTGTACCAAAGGGCGATTATTTCAGTAGCAAACCTTCGATTCAGGGCAATAGGTTGGCTCTTACGGACATAGCAGGCAGTTGGATCGAAGACCCGAGAAGGGACTGCTATTACTGTAAGAAAATATCTAAGTAAATATAAAATGGAAATGTGTTTTAAAGAGAAGCAACAACTAAATGACAACTAAATAGTAATACCTACTTTAAAATTAGTGTGCAAGTAAAATTATGACCGAGCTGAATGATTACACTGAGGATATGCAGCAGTTAGAAAATTCTGTATTAGTAACCATTGCTTGCGAATACAACAGGGCTCTGTCATTTGTCTGTGAGGTTTATTTCACATACATCGAAATCAGTTATTTTACTTAAAATAATGCAGAAAATTTTGAATTTATTGCTTTTCTGGAGGAGTCAGTAAGACTTGTGTCATAATCTATAGTCCTCCTACACAGAGCCTGTGGATACCTTTGGATGTTCGTGTTTGCCAGGACTACTTAGAAATTATGTAAACATACATCAAGCATGTCAACGTAAAGGAGACATTAAACCATGTTTTTTTTGGGCAATGTCTAAAACCAGCAAGCCTTCAATTTTTTCCTATACCATTAATCAGTATTTACTTTTAGATCATGGTTGATGATGTTTCTGATTTTAGGAGTGATGCATTCCGTTACATTGCACATGCATACATTTTTTCCTCATGTTTATGTAACTATATATGTATTAGCAATATACAGCACCTTGACAAAGTGTAAAAATCATCAATATGTGAAGTCAACCAATCAGTAAAGGTTATTGTTAAAAGTGGGTGATGTTTGCGCAGTTTTTATTTATTTATTTATTTATTTATTTATCTATTTATACAGGTATGCATTACTTAACAACAGGGGTACGTTCTGAGAAATGCATTGTTGGGAGATTCTGTTGTTGCGCGAACATCATTGAGTGTACGTGTGACACATGTACAATATATAAGGCTGTTGCCGGTGTAACATGGCATAGTGTTTTACAGAAAAAAATTTTTATAAGTAGAAAGAGTACTCTAACAATAAAAAGTACAGTATATTAAATACACAAACCAGTAACATAGTTGTTTATATCATTATTAAGTATTATGTACTGTATATATTTTTATGGGACCGCCGTCATATTTGCGGCCCATTGTTGACCGATATGTCATTATGCGGTGCATACCTGTATTCCAATATCTTTCTCTAATTAATAATCATTTCGGTATTTTATACTGCATATCCCTGTATTTTTGGAAAAGGTAGAATAAATGCGGAAGATAATTCAGTACCAATTCGCATATGGCAGCTCATTGTCTTTATTATGCCTCGGAAATGAACTGAAAGGAGAACCAGCACGGTTCTGCTAAGACTGTTGTTTTAATAAGCGGATTAGTTTATGAAGGGTACACACCAATAATTCTTAGCACGTGTTCTGGTGGATCATGATGTGTGGATGATCTCAGTCTGCCTGGGCACTTAAGTGCTCAGCTGCTCTAATTGCTACCCTGACTTGAACTAATTTGGTCTTGTCTTTCTGGGCAGAGGCGGGTAGCAGATGACAGGGGAAGTGAAGCAAGCAAACCCAAGGCAGACCTGTGACCAGCTCATGTGGAACAGGGCTTTCTTCCCTTTGAAAGTTGTAACCACCCTCTGTAACTTCCCTTTCTTCCATTGTACTTACCTCACTGGTCTGGTTACTTTGGTCATTGAAGACCTCTCTGTTAACTGGTGCCATCTTTCCTCTTTTCACCTAGCTTCACTCTTCATGTTGTGAATAATTTACTTCTGTTCACTTGCCAAGACTGTGACTTTCTGTTTAGCTGTTGCAAGTGAAGCTGCACCAGCTTGAATTTCACATGTTTGTCTGGTTAGATACAGTATGTTTTGCTCCGATAGTCAATTTTACCTTGACTTCTCTTTGAATTTGATTTGCATTCTAGGGAAATGTTACAACCCCTTTCTTCTTACTTTGTTGGATAACCAACATTTAAGAAATTGATTTTAGTTTTAGGCATTTGTACAACTGGATCTTTTTGTTGCAATCCTTCATGTTAATTGAGGTTGTTCGAGCATACAGTAACATATCACCTCAGACTTAGGGGGGAAATATTCATGCTAAAAAGTGCTATCCTCAACTCATGATATTCTTCTAAGGGATATTAATGAGACTTGATCTTCTGACATCATTGACCCATGCTTGGCTCGTAAGTTTGTAGAACTGCTGTGGAGGCTTAGTGCGATATTACTGATACTGATGGTATTACAAGTGGTTGTGCTGGAATTTGTGCAAAGTCAGTTCGGATCCAACTTGAAAAGCAAATCCTGGTAGTACCTGATAAATTTGGTTACCAGGGTGACATATAAAGGTGTTATTTCAATGTCAACTTTTGGTCAAATGACTCCCATGTCAATTTCTGTTTAGAGAACGTAGTCAAGAATTCTCAACCACCCTGGCGCTCCTTGGCTGCAGAAGTGATAGCACCAGTTCAGAGGAGGGTGTGTCCCATAGCAGGAAGTTTTACAGATAAGGTCTAAGTAAATGTCAAGTTGGTAGTCTGTCCATATGAAGCGGGAGATGTTTCAGCTTTGCATGTTGGTAGTCCTTATTAACTTCTTTCCAGGTTCTTGCGGGGTGCCCAAGTGATTGTGATTTTCATTGGTATTTTAGCAGCCTTTTCTTTGAGAAGTTCTCTTTTGACCTTTGTTTGCCAGTCAACCCTGACACCGAGATCTTGTCCTAATCTTCATTTCTTACTCATTCACAGAAGGTCTTTTATAGGTTGTGTTTGGTGCCTCGCTGCAAAGTGCCTCACAATCCAAGTGGTGTATTCTGCCCAGCCTTCACCCAGAGGTGGATGTTGAACTTTATCTCTGATGCCTCCATTTGGGATCTCAGGACCCCAGAGGAGCTGATCATATTTCTGCTTGGCAATCCAAGCTTGCTAGCTCATTCTGTTTCACTTGGTTATGTGCTCTTCATGCCACCTATGTCCTCCACTGTTTATGTTTCCAGAACTAACAATGCCATTGGTTATTTGTTCCTCTTTTAGACTTTTTCATTATATAATGTCAGCACCAAGGGGGTGGTGTGTGAAGTGTTCTGTTACCTTCTTCATGCCAGGTTTGTTTGCCAACACACTAAAGCGGTCAAGGGCTCCCACTACCACTCCCCATAGTTTTGGTGTATTGTTCCTCAGGAAGCTGTTCTTACAAAAAACTTGATGTGTCTGCTAAAACAAGGCTTTTATAGTTCTGTTCCTTCCTCCTGAGTGACAGGCAGTGAAGGAGTTTAGAGTCCAGACTTTTCTCGGTCTCCCTCCCTCATTTGCTTTCCGCCTGCTTGGGCGTCAGTCCAAGTTGGTGAACTTTTGCAACCTACCCACCCCCTTCACCCTCCTGTGATCGTTTTTCTCTGTTAGAACACAGAGTCACCCATGGAATCTCTTTATCCCAGTTAAACACCCCCTCAAGCAAGTTAAACTCTCCTCTGGTTTGTAACAGGAACCTAGTGGTTAAGGAATTCCCAAGACTTGTTAAATGGTAGTAGAAACAGGTGGGCATTATAGCCTCCCTGGCTCCTGCAGTGAAGTTTTCTGCAAATGTTTGAGCTTCCACTGAAAGGCTATGTAATAAAAACATATAAATTCCAGGAACACATAATTTAAGAAAAATTCATGTTTACATTGCTTTAACACAGTTGATGCCTCTGTCTACAAGTGTGAAAACTTATAAGGCTATAATTTTAGAACTTTTTTTGTTCTTGGTCATTTATACTGTGCTGTAATCTTCATACCGTGTGTGTGTGTGTGTTTGTGTGTGAGAGAGAGAGAGAGAGCGAGAGACAGAGAGAGAGAGAGCAGTGTGAGAAGTTACTTATTTATTTAAGTGCCAAGGCGGAATTCTCATCGTGCTCAGACTTGATCTTGGGAGTTGTAGCACATGACTAGATTGGGGGGGGCTGTTCTTTAATCAGAGTTGAAAGTTAAGCTTCAGTTGCACAAATATATATGCAGTATATGCTCGATTTAACACACTGACTGGGGGGGTGATATTACCAGATATCCATTAAATCCAAATGCCTGTAAAATTGTGTCTATCAATCTGAAAGTGCATAAAATAAGAAATGATACACATTGTTACAAAGTATGTTTCAATACAGAATTACCAACATATGAACTTTAGAATTTGTTTGTAAAATCAAAAATCTGTTAAATTTGGCTTTGTTAAATCAAAGATGTATTGTTTTTATTTTCTTTAAGTGTATAGGCATGTGGATATATAGGAAGTGAACAAGTATGAAGAAACAAAAAAAGAGAAGGACTACACTGTGCCTCGAGAACAGAATCAGTTCTCTTACGAATTCTGACCCACATATGTAAACTGCGTAGTGGGTTTTTGGACCCCCCCCCCATCTATTTGTAAGCAGTGGGAAAAACACAGAGTATTATGCACAGGTTTCCCATGAATGTTCAATGATAAAATTTGCTAATTTGAAGGTATTTGACTACATCTTCATCCTTATGACTCTGTATTGTCCTAGAATATGAGGGAGTTTGAGACTGGAGCACGGGGGTGTGGATTCAATTCTGTTACAGTTAATTCTGTGGTTTAAATTTACATTTATTTATTTAGCTAAATAGTTTTTTTCCAAGTGATTTAAAATATGAAACTACTGACAGTATAATGATTTTCCCATGAAAGCAGTAGGGTGATTTTTATTGGAGCAATTCAGGGTAAATAGGGTTTTTAGGTATTACCCTAGCGTTGACCCATCCTTGCTGGTTCATATTCACTTCAAACTATATGGAGTTTGCATGTTCCTCCCTTGTTTGCTTGGGTTTCTACCAGGTTGCTCAAGGTTTCTTCCAAGGTCCGAAGACTGTGTGTGTGTGTGTGTGTGTGTGTGTGTGTGTGTGTGTGTGTGTCAGAGAGCCTCATAACAGACATAACAGGCATCCTGTCCAGGACATACCCTGCTTCATGCCCTGTGCTTCTAGGCTAGACTTTTAATCACCTCAACCTTGCACTGGATAAGCAGTTATTGATGGATGGAAGGATGGAGGGTGTATTTGCTCATGCATGTGTGTATCTGTTGATGTGTTACACAATCCACATCTTGATGGGTTTTGTTTTGTAACACTTTTCTTCATCACCTTTCACCCTGATTTCCTAACCATTCGGCACCCCCTACACCCCGATGCACCCCCCTCCCTTCCCCATCCTCCCCTTTCCCCATGCTCTTTCCATATTGCCTCTACCCCAGCAGATAGTACAAGCTGGAGACACCAACCAGGATGGGCAGTTGGACTTTGAGGAGTTCACTGAGTACCTGCGGGCCCATGAGAAGGAGCTCCGGCTGATGTTCCGCAGCCTCGACTGCAATAATGATGGTTTGTATTCTTTACACACACACGAGTGCATGTACGTACACACACGCACACGCACCTTATTCTCATACCAGCACTTTCTGCCAAAGGTTGTATCGATGTGTCGGAGATCCAGCTTTCCTTGCACAACCTGGGTGTGGACGTCACCGTGGAGCAGGCCTCCAGGATATTACAGAGGTCAGTTTGTGGGGCACAACAGGTCGAGGTACAGTTGTCTTCACACGATCCTGATCACCTTCTCTCTCTCTCTCTCTAGTATGGACAAGGATGGAACCATGACCATTGACTGGAACGAATGGCGGGATCACTTCCTCTTCAACCCCCTCCACAACATGGAGAGTATTGCCCTCTACTGGAAGCACTCTTTGGTGAGTCCATGTACACGCAGGTTCAGCAGGTTCAGTAGGTTCAGCAGATCATGTTAGGGTAGGGAGCACCTGCTTGAAAGGCAGATGAACCTCCATCTATCTGCAGGAGCCTGGCACCAGGTCTGGCATGCTGCTGTCTCTTGGATTTGTAGGACATGTGGAACTGGGTTTGTACATCTCCAGAAAGCAATGCGATACACCACAAAGACCTCACCTCTGACCCAAAAACCATGTAATTCTGCAAAATTAGTTAATCCCAAATCAAGCAGATCCTAATCCTAATGCTTACTGTCTGCAAAATGACCTTTCAGGAGAGCAGGCAGAAGTGACAGATGGGACATGGTAACACAGGACCAGAGATGGTTCAGTACCCCAGTCCAGTAGTGAGGTTCAAGTGAAGGACAGAATGGCTGAGACTAACTGTTGTAAAGCAGTATGGGCATAATGATTAAGTGTGGATTTTCTAGGAATGAAAATAAGCATTTCTTATATAGAGTATAATGGGTAATTTTTACTGCATAAATTTTGGGTAAGTATCATGGTTAGTGATACTAGAGCAGGATATATGTTTCAACCCAGCTTGTGATGTTGCTGTTTTTGCAGTTTGTGTGTGTACCATAACTGTGCACTTGCATTCGTCGTAGATGCTGGACATTGGGGAGCACTTGACTGTGCCAGATGAATTCTCAGAGCAGGAACGCAAGTCCGGCTTCGTGTGGAGACAGCTGATGGCCGGGGCGATGGCAGGCTCCGTGTCTCGGACAGGCACTGCACCCCTGGACCGTCTCAAGGTCTTCCTGCAGGTGGGTGTTTGTGAGCAGATTGCTGCAGAGGGTTTTGAGCGAAGGTCCCATGATATGGTGTAGGGGAGCTTGCTGTTGTCCTGTCACCTGGAGTTTGGGGTGTTTGAACGAGTACTATCGGCTCCTTGTAGGTTCACGGCTCCAACTCCAGCAGGGTGGGTGTTCTGAATGGTCTGCGGGCGATGGTGCGAGAGGGTGGCCTAACCGCCCTGTGGAGGGGAAACGGCATCAACGTACTCAAGATTGCCCCTGAAACTGCTATCAAGTTCCTGGCCTATGAGCAGGTGAACTCCTGTCTCTCCTGCCCAAATCCTATTGGCTCACTGTGTTTCACACTTTACCCAGTTCCTTCTGACTAAAAACTCCTTTTAACTGCCTCATTGTAGACTGACATCCTGTTCAGGATGTACCTTACCTCACGTTCTATGCTACCAACATAGGCTCTGGACCACAAGTCCCTATCTGACAAGTAGTTATTGATAACGGATGAATGGATTCCCTGTACTTCATATTTCTTTTGCCCTCCTCTAATTCCTCCAGATTAAGTGGTTGATCAGGGGTAAAAAAGATGGAGGATCCCTTCGTGTTCAGGAGCGCTTCATTGCTGGGTCATTGGCTGGAGCCACAGCCCAGACTGTCATCTACCCCATGGAGGTAAGACTCACCACTGAGCACTGGTATGTACAGAAAAAGAAGTGGCTGTAGAGCAGAGTCACTGCCTGGATTGTGTCATTGATACTGAAATTTGGCATCTAGCTTTGCCTGCACAGTAACAGCAGGGGGTAAAACAAATGCCATCCATTACTTCCCAATGAGCCATTGCCTTAATGTCACATGGTGGCTTTAAACTGCTAATAAGGAAGTGATTCAGTCTTCTTTAAACTTCCTAGAATGAATTAGGAATTAAACACAATTAATACAAGTTTAATGATAAAGATGTCCTTCAGTTTATTTACAGATTAGATTCTGTAAAAGAGCATCAGATAAAAACAAAAACACATTTTACAGTCCACCCTCGATTTTGTTGACTTTGAGTTTGTGAACCATCACAAATATTTTTCTGAAAAAAAAAAAGAAAAATGTATTTTTAAGCATAATATAAGGGAATTTTTAGCATTTTTGAAAAAAAAAGACTTTGATAATACATAAAATAATGCTTTTCACATGGCTAATACTGTGTCTCAGAAAAAGAACCATCCCGCCATCTCCATTGTTAGTGTGATGAAGGCAGCACAGCGCCCCTAGTCTCCCTGTAGCAGGGTCTATCTTCTGTACGTATGTATGTGTTTCAGTTACAGTAATGGCTTCATTTCATTTTATTAGGCACATTACACATACAGTACACATAACATTAAGGTATTAAAGTGTTACTGTAGTACACAGTACAGTACTATATATCACCATAGTAAAACACATCATGCTTAAGTTATGCTTTGCTTTTCCATATGTTCACCACCTCAAGATAGCCCCCTTCAAAATATAGCCCAGAAAATCATAAATGGACTGCATTTTGTCTTTTTTTTTTTTTAAATCAACATGAAAATTAAAACCTACTTAAATTTTGTGGAAATAACAATACCTTGGCTCCACAAACTCCTGTTCAACATCTCTTCTTGACTGAGTCATCCCACAAACATGTTCAGCCTCCCTTGTCTTGTTACTGATCACTGACACTCAGGAACCCCAGACGTGAGCCGTAAACACTGGAAGTGAGCTGAATGAACGCCTATTCTGTCTAGGTGTTTTATGGCCATCTAATCACCATGGTATGTAAACTGAAATCATGTTCACTCTGCTGTGGACAGAAATTTTACTCAACAAACAAGTGGAGAAAATGCAGGTTAAAAAAAACAATGGAAAATGTTTGTATCCTTGTAACCATAAATCAGTCATTCATAACAGGAGGAGCCAGTGTATTTGTACTCTCCAGCTGCTATTTTAGCTCTGCGATGTATAAACAAATCTGACGTGATGTCAGGAACCAGCTTTGCAAAGGGAAGTGTAAAAGCCTGTGTCTGTTTGTGTATATATATATTTTTTTTGCTTTTACGTGTAGATGATTGTCACACCAGAAATTTCTACCCTGGCCTGGGATGTTGCTTTGTACTGTCTAACTCAGCAGTGAACTGAATGTCTGTGGGAGACACTGAATGCAACAAAATATAATTCTGCTTTCCTTCTTTACTTAGTTGTTTTATTGTATTTCCTGTGTTTTGCTTTTCCTTTCCCTTGAGACCTTGTCCCATGTCAGCAAGCTTTGAGAGACTAGCCATGAGAGGTCGACACCATGAGAGGGACTTCTGTTTTTCTTGGTCCTTCCAAGGTGTTACAGTCCAGAAAGATAACAAAGCTTGGGCATTTATTCAAACATTGATTCAACGAGTTACATTTACTGTGATGGAAAATTCCTGCGTGATTTAGGTGTGAGACTGTTCCGTTTGTCCCTTTTGAGGGTAACCGAAGTACACCGTGTTAAAAATCAGTGGGAGTAACTCACGTGATACCTTCCAGACCAAAAAAATCCTGCCTAAAAATGCAACCCTGCCAGTCAGTATGAGCCACTTTTGACATTTCAGCTCCTGACACAGATGAAGCAGATGGTGCTGATTTTGACTTTAGAATTCCTACCTGCAGGCCTTACTGAATGATACAAGTCTGTCTTTACACACTAGGAAGTTCCAGCACCACTGGTTGTCTGATTTTTAGGGTGGCTCATCTTGATTGTGTAGAAGATACCCTAGCGTCTCAATCAGATAAGCAGCCATTCAGTTTTGTCCACTATACAGGATTTACATTTTTAAGAACACCTCCCAAACAGTACATGCTATAATCCAGAGTCTCAATGCACCTTACAGAGGACATTCGTATAAATGATGTTACATGTTCTAGGGTTGGGCCTAAACGATGTTGTAGGAATGCTGGAAATAACATCATAATTCGAGATTCTTTGATTCTGAATATAAGATTTCAACTTTCTGAAGAGTTCTATTTAATACCCAACTTTGACTCGTAAGGGATTTCTTTACAGGTGCTGGTCATAAAATTAGAATATCATGACAAAGTTGATTTATTTCAGTAATTCCATTCAAAAAGTGAAACTTGTATATTAGATTCATTCATTACACACACCGCATCGACTCCATGCCACACCGCATTGCTGCAGTAATCCAGGCCAAAGGAGCCCCAACTAAATATTGAGTGCTGTACATGCTCATACTTTTCATGTTCATACCTTTCAGTTGGCCAACATTTCTAAAAATCCTTTTTTTGCATTGGTCTTAATTGATATTCTAATTTTCCGAGATACTGAATTTGGGACTTTCATTAGTTGTCAGTTATAATCATCAAAATTAAAAGAAATAAACATTTGAAATAGATCAGTCTGTGTGTAATGAATGAATCTAATATACAAGTTTCACTTTTTGAATGGAATTACTGAAATAAATCAACTTTGTCATGATATTCTAATTTTATGACCAGCACCTGTACATCTGCAGTTTGGCTTGGGCTGCATTTTCTTTTCAACCTCCTGTGGAAGTCGGACACTGCAGATGGTCTGATGTCCTCAGTGCCGGTAGTCTCCTGACCTCTTTTTATGCTTTGCTATGAAGTACAGATGTTGTTATCTGGGGGTCTTGGGAACAGATTTACTTATTCCCAGGATGTGTCAGGTATATGTGTTATCAGGGGTTCTCCAGAACTGGTTTGTTTATCAGAAAGTCTCAATGATTAATTTTAAGTCTCAGCGAGTCTGGACTGCAGATGAAAGGGTGGTTCTGTGTTTTTTTTTTTTTTTAATTCTTATGTAAGCCCATCCAAAAAATGTCCTAGGTATGAGACATCTTAAGAATTGTTCTGACTCTCACCTGTGCAGCTGTGCATATAAAAGTCTGCACCATAGCATACACCTTGCTGTCGTCCTGTACTGTATTTGCACAACACTTCATTACCCCTTATTTGCCAGTGTCACCTGTTATAGTCTTGGGAATCATGGCCACTGTTTTGGAGTATGCAAGTGATTTTTATGAGAACTGATGATATTTTACCATATGTGGATGTCAGTTTTGCAGCTGAGGAATGCACACATTTTTAACTATTGAATCTAATGTGTAGCCATTCATGTATTCACCTTACAAAGGGTTTTTCAGGAAGGAATGACCTTTCTAAGATGGAAGAAGACTGTATGTCCATAACACTTGGCTTGGATTCAGAAGGATATGGGAAATTTGGTATCTTTGGTCAGATCAGGTGCTGCTGTGTACACATACACCTCCAGGAATGTATGATAAGACTAATATCTGACGTTATGTAGAGGCTGGATGAATTTCTGTTCAGCTACAATCTGTGCTGTGTTCTGCTGCCTTCCCACTTCTAACATCTGCATCCATTTGACCTTCGCTCAGGTGCTGAAGACACGACTCACCCTGCGGAAGACAGGCCAGTACTTGAGCATGGCTGACTGTGCCAAACAGATCCTCTACAAGGAGGGTCCGCGGGCCTTCTACAAAGGCTACCTTCCCAACATGCTGGGCATCCTGCCCTACGCTGGCATCGACTTGGCTGTCTATGAGGTGTGTGTGTGTGTGTGTGTGTTCGTTCGTGCATTCTATACTTTGCTGGGATGTTTTTCAGAAAAACAGCAACACAGGGTTAAGGAACCTTGACACATAGACCTTGTAGGTCCATTTTTTTCTTGTTTTCCTGCTGGGGTGGGTTAGGATTCAAACAGTTTCTACAACACTTGAGTAAATAAACATCTGTGCGCATGCTCACACACAGGTCACTTTGTCACCAACATGGATCCGCGCAGAAACACACAACCAAAACTTAAAAAAGGACAAACTGCTGTCACAGTAAGATGGGAATTTTAACAGCATCTCGTAACATCTACCATCGTTCAGGTCACAACAGTATTATTTTTATACAAATGTGTTGGCAGTGTTTATGAAGTGAGATGATGTCTTGAGTGTTCCATTTTATCCTACTGGATTATGATGTCATACTTCAAAGACTTCATAGTTGGGTGAGATGGAACATTCCTGAATTCCACATTTTATTTTGCTGGCAGGGAGATCAGACTGACTCCTTTATAACCACATCCTCTGTAAATACATCCTCTTAATTTTATATGACAAGTGTTGATGTTAATGTCTTGTTCATTTTTCCCTGCCCATTTATGACCAAACAAGGTTAAGTATTTATTCCTTAGTTATAAGAATACCAGCTTCCAAGTACAGTGATTGGACTCTGGAGAAATCAGTGACGGTCATAATGTTCCTATTTTTCCCCAGCACCATCTCCCTCCAGTATATTTCTTTCATATACATTCTGATTTCTGTGGTCTCTCTCTCCTAATTGCCCCCCTCTGATGACAGACCCTGAAGAATGCCTGGCTGCAGCATAACAGTGGCAGCTCAGCAGACCCAGGGGTCCTCGTGCTGGTGGGCTGCGGCACCATTTCCAGCACCTGTGGTCAACTGGCCAGCTACCCTCTCGCCCTGATCCGAACTCGCATGCAGGCCCAGGGTGAGTGATGCTCATCCAGGGATGGTTTAAGACAGCTGGGAGATGCACACAAAACTGAGAAAGTGTGGTTGGTTGTACAGTTACAGTACCACTCAAAAGTTTGAATACACCTGCTGGAAACTAATTTTGTTATAGTTGACAGTGTTGTCATTGGGTAAGGTGGGATTTTGGGATTTCACTCTGGGTGACAACAATTGTCATTGAGATGTACATGCTTTACATTTGATTTAACGTTTACATTTTTTAGATACCAAAATATATTTTAAAGCTTTTTAGCAGGTTGCCTGTCTATAAATCAGTGTTTTTCTAACTTGAATTTTGCTGGTGGATTAAAGGGTTTAAGAAGGTAAAAATTATACTGAACAGGCCTGGCCCTTATCAGGCTGGGTGGTATTTGAACAGCTGATTTAATTACCCTGTTGTTTATGTTTTTACCCTTGAATACTGTGCAGAGGCCTTTTCAGACACCACACATCTCCAAAACAGTAATTCTTAGGTTTAAATGGGGTACTATTGTTGAATTACAGTTTTCTGTAGTTTTTTTTAATTTCATTTTGGTTTCTGTTACATCTATTTTTTTTTTATTTAAACACAATTTCCTAAAGTGTAATATTAAAATATTTGGTTTGAAAAATTTAAAAAAATTTAATTTGTTTTCAGTAATTACTCTTAACAGTAGTAATTTCCTCTATAAAATGTTGAAGTAGCTGGAGACAATGTTGAATCAAAATTGAGAGAAAACTATATTAGATGAAAATTAAAAACAACAAAAAATTAAAACAATTAAAAAAAAAATTACGGACATTGTAATTGAATGCAATTCCATAGTCATACTTCAACATTACTATTTTGGGGAAGTGTGGGTACCCAAAAAAGCACCCCTCCCCAGGCATAGAAGGATGAAGTTAAAGGAGTTATTTTTTCACACCTATGATTATACATTTCATCATATTCTGACCTAAGGAAATTGCATAAAAATAATACTGGTGTCACTTTTTTCTACTCTACTAGGATTGACAAAAAAGAACTGATCAAATTTGTTGTCAAAAAGCTGCAAAAAAATTGAAAGGGGCAAATACTTTTTCCCCAAACACAGTGTGTTGTGGTCCCATAGTCTTGATTCTCACTTGTACCCTCTCTGTTTGCCTTCCCCCAGCCTCTGTGTCAGGTGCCCCTCAGCTCTCCATGCTGGGCCACTTCAAGAACATCGTTTCACAGGAAGGTGTAGCTGGACTTTACCGTGGCATCGCACCCAACTTCCTCAAGGTCATTCCCGCGGTCAGCATCTCCTATGTGGTGTATGAGCGCATGAGGAGGGTCCTGGGGGTTTCTGTGGGATAGTGTGTGCAGAGAAACTAGAAGAGGAGAGGAGTAGGTGGAGACTGAAACAAGGTGTGACTCCCAATGATAGATAAACAAGAGAAATGGTGTCAAAGCAAAGTCGCCCAGAGGGACTGACTGATTTCTGCAATCTGGAGAGCGGCAGCCTTTCAAACAGCATCCTCAGAAGGACAAATGTGGATTGACCGTAATGATCTATTTTTGTTCTGTCACGGTTACGCAATTTCAAAAAAGGTCAAAGTCATCCAGTTTGCACTCACGTTTCAAATCCTCACCCCAGGCAATTGAAGAATGAAACAATTCTTGTCTGCCACCTGCTATGTGGGAGGATGGGACATCTGAGACCTTGGTCCTGGAACTGAAGAATAAACAAATGTAGAAAAATACGGCACACTGTGGTGCTGCATGTGATGCTAAGAAAAAACTCAACTCAAGCCAAAGACCTGCAGCTCTTGGGAAAAAAGGAGACTGTAGGTGACTGAATGAATTAATCTGTACATGTCAGTTTCTTTCAATTCTGTAAAATTACACTGTTTTTGTAGTGGCTGTAAAGGACAAGAGTGCATACACTCCCCAAAAAGTTGTTGAATGGGATCCAGACTCTGGTGGAGAGCATGATCAAACTCTGGCATCCATTCAGTGGCATCAAGGTTTTGAGAAACAACACCAAGCAGCAATGAATCAAGGCTCATGGGCCAATGTGTTGAGTCCTGTAGTATGAAGCACATGCCGGAAAGTTTACTCTGTGTGTGTGTGTGTGTGTGTGTGTGTGTGGATTTTCTTTAATTTCAAGCCCATATTCTGTTCATCTGGTGGGTTTGTGTCAGTAAAACACAAACTGGGAGGTGGAGGCTCCTATATAATTAACTATTTAAACAAAGGAGAAAAATCTTTAAATTTTCTGTAAATGAATATAAGGAAAATAACTATTCATTAGCTTATCACAGATGTTTTCTGCTTATCTCTTCATTTTATTTTTATGAGCACACAGATAAAACACATGGCCTATGAGAGTGAAGGCACAAGCTGCTGTTGACTACTGTAAGCAATTTTGTATTCACTGTTGGGGTTGGAGGGATGTCATTATTTTTTATTTACAATGATGGGGAAGCAGAAAATGACTGAAAGCCAACAGTCCTAAAAAATATCGATCATATTCCTGCTATCTGAATCTTGTCCTCTAATACTTTGATCACTAAATTTAAAAATGTTCACGTTAGGTAAATGAGTTTGCGGTGTGTTGTACTGAGCTTGTTACTGTGCTACTGCTAAAAAAGTACCGTGGCTGCTTGTCCGTTCACACGTTGATTCGGTCACGATTTTGCCTTCGTGCTTGTCCTGTTCTGAAACAAGACTACTGAGTGGTTAAATGAGTGTTACCTCAAGATATTCGCCATACATGTGGGTCTATCTGCAGTAGCCACACCTGGTTCTTGCAAGTTGGATCACTAATGATGAAATTATCCTCATGATGATATTCATTATGAAAATAATGCCATTACAACAGTAAGAGCTGTGGTTGAGCAAGAAGCAGTGTATCACTGCCATCCCTGATGCATACTTTTATTCTGTGTAAAATTATTATTATATGCATGAAATACGTCTGAGTTTCATACACATTTGTGCATGTATATGGCGTTTTAAAAGCGTCAGTGAATGTTTGACTGCGTGTCGGCTGAATTGTAGCACACAGGACGTTGCATAACATGACAAAGTGTACAGTAATACCTGGATTAGCACTGTAGATGTGTTCTGGAGAAATGGAGCTTAACAAAACAGCACTATAAAAGGTCATTAATACAGCGTATTGCATAAGCTGAGCTGGAAAAATGCACACGTACAACATAACACAAAAGTTATACCTTTAGTAAAGGTGAATAAATGCAAATATGGCAAATACAAAAAAAAAATAATTTTTAAAATTTTAATTTTTTAAATTCATGGAAATTAGAAATTATTCAAAGGGTTAAAATAGCAGTGCAGCAATTTTTCAGAGGAGGTTTTTTTGTTTTTTTTTAAACAGGCTGTGAGTGAAATATGAAGACACTCAATTATTAGACAAAGCAAGGAAAATGGGTAATAACAAAAGAAAAAACTTCCTGAAACAGGATCCTTGGACCAACTTGAGTTATTAATTAAGACTAAGAATTAACTGAAGTTGGTCCAAGGATCCTGTTTCAGGAAGTTTTTTCTTTTGTCGTTACCCTTCTCATGCAGAAACAACGTCAGTTTCTTGGACTGTCAGTGTATCACTGCAGATCGAATCTATCCTACTGGCTTTTATCATCATTACTTAGGGTCATGGAGTCCAACACTGATAAGTTCATGAATGAAGCGAAGTGATCAAATTCATTGATAATTTATATACCACTCTGTCTGACTGGTGTTTTAATGCTATTTATGGAAATAATATGTATGCAGACAATGTTTTTGTTTCCTCCTTGCTTCTCTGATGGCTGTCTGCTGACCCACTTGCACTGCAAACTCTGACTTTAAGGGACACACTTCTCCTGAAGGATGCTGAAGATTTACATAGGGCAAAACACAGTGATACCTGCATTAATGCTACCTCCTTTAAATAATTCATCATAATTTACCCTGTTTTTAAATAGTAATTTTTAAAATGTTATGTGTATTTTAATGGACTTTTTGTTCATTCAATATTATTAAAAGTATAATTATTTTGCATTATGTTGCACGTGCACTTTTCAGTCTCCACATAGACAGCACACTGTATTATGGCGCTGTTTCATTAAGCTGGAGGACCACATCCGGAGTGCTGATCGAGATGTTACTGTACTCAAATTACAGTCAGTTTGGTCATTTGTGGCTCTTGTCTGTGCGAATGTCAATGGTATGACAAGGTTGTGAATAAGTTTATTGCCAAACCCAAAAAATGTTTATCATCTGATATCTGATATTGTCTGTTTGCTTTTGGAATGAACTGTTACAAACTATACACAGTCTAGAGTTGCTGAAAGGTGTTAAGTGATTCGTAAAATATTTCTTCTTGCTTCATCCTTAGACTCATTTTTTTGCTTGTCCGTGTCACACTTCAACAGAAACTGCAGGCAATTAATACAACCAAAATAGTTGATCAAAAGGCCTACATTAATTTGATGAAATGTCATTTGTTTGAAAGGACTTGAGATTTTATTTTAAAAGCATGAAGGTCAGGTTCTGCTTCTTGACTTTACTGCTATATTTGTATTTTCTTTCTCCATGGCAGAACAATTAGAATTTTCTTCATCATTTATAGCACAGTTTTAGAAATGTGCAGATGTGTCTGAGTGAATAAATCTGTGGCAAAATTATGGACTAACTGGATAAATTAAAGTGGTTTAGTCAGCAGGAGCAACAATAGCACAAATACACCCTGCACCCGCTGTTCCCTTTACTTACAGTATCATAGTATCACAAGGTTCAGCGTTAGTCTGTTCTAAAGTGTACCATACTGTCACTTCTGGCAGGAAATTCACACTCTTATAACCAGTGCTTGAAGCAGGAAGAAAAAAGTGCTAGAACCTTATTGGCATATTGGCTGCGTTTAAGTTACTGTCAGCAAACTGTTAAGTATTACATTTTGAATATCGGTGGTGAATAAAAGACACAGGGATTTAATGCTCATGTTCACAATATTTACTTGTTTAAAAAGGGGAAACAAATTTTGAAAAACTGATACAAAGGAGCACTTTAGCTGACTTGCAGTGCACCCTGGCTAATGAAATGTAGCTGTGAGGCTGTTATGAATCATTTCTCTGTACTACAGTTACACTGTTTTACTGGTAGAGCAGCTCAGACAGAGAAGTCCGGCCATTCAGGGGAAGAAAAGAGCATCAGGCGATGCTGAGAAGCATTCGTACACAAGAAAAAGTCCAGTTCTCCCAACAATAAAATGCAGAAGTACCAATACTGAGTACTGCTGAGTATCAGCCCACTTCAAGCACTGGTTGTAAGATGTCAGACTGTAACAAAGAGCTGGAAAATATTACATGGAAGTCTTCTGGCATTTGTTGTTTCCTGGAGCCACTGTATATGTGACAGAATTGTTATAACAGCGTTATGTACCTCTAGCTTAGGAGAAAGGAAAATTGTGTTTTATTCCAGGCATTTCTAAACAGTTGGCTGTGACTGCAAGTGACACTCGTGATGGGTCCTTCCTGAGATCTGTACCAAGCACATGGTAGCTGTATTACTGGGATGCTTTGTCTCTCCAGTGTTTAGTCTGGAGTTAGCTGGGCTGTCCAGTTTAAAAAAACGAATGACCTTCATGCTTACAATTACATTTTTGGCACATGTTCATTTATCTCATGGTTTTTTCCTATTTTACATTTTGTTGTACAGCTGGCTATATTACTGTAGCAGCTCAGGGTGATGACCTTGCTGAAGGGTACAGCAAAGTCCAGGTTGTCCAGTTAACTTCTTGTTTTGTGGTAGCGAAGAGTGGTCCTCAAACCTTCAGGTTAGAATCATTACTCTAGCTGCTCCACTGCTCTAAAATACCAAGATAAAGCTTGACCATCTTCATGGTTCCCTGTGCTTTATTTTCTGAAGAGTTTTCTGCCTCCAAATAAGTATTTATAAAATCTGTTTATTCCAGTACTTGAATATGCGACACGTAAGGATTTTATTAGATGTTTCTGCCACTTTAGCATTTAGGTCACTTGTGGTGTACCTGGTGTGTGTCTGAGAAAAATTTGTTCAGGGTATTGACTATATTGAGTGTAACACTACAGTGAGATCTTTAAGAATGTTTTATTAAATTTTGCAAAAATGTAAATTTAGTTCAAAGAGTGTTTGTTTTTGTACAGTTTGAAACGCAACAAACTTGTGTGTTTTTGATATTGTTGTCTTCCAGTTTTGCAGCGGTATTGGGAGGCTTTCAAAGGTTACTGCAATGTTGTTGTTGTTTTGAATGTTTCCAATGCAGCAACAGAGCATGATGGATACTTGACAAATAACCAATTGCCAAATGTGCCAGTTTTTGGAAATCTGAGTTGATGACTGGATACATGTTGGATGCAGAATTAAGTCTTATGTCACTTAAGGCACAGAATTAAGTCAGTGAATATTGTTTTAGGTGCATGATGAATAGTATACACATAAAAAACTGTGTTTACCTTTATACTGGTTCTATAACATAAAAGGTAAAAACTGTCAAAACTCCAGTTTGCCATGTTGCAGAAATGAGTGAAATTAAGGGATATTAACTCATACAGTAATGGATACTTGTGATTAATTTATGTGATGTATTTATAAAAGAGGTGTGAAATTAAACTATTTACTTTCTCTATTCCGTTTTTTGAGCGGTGTCTGTGTTTTTTAAGGGTTAGAAGCAGGGTTATGAATATTAATCTTTGTTCAGCTGATGTCTTCAACAGGCAACTTAAAATGTTAAGTTTACAATGATTGCACAGCAATGCAAATTATATTTTGTGAAGTTACAGCAAGTGCCTTGCTCATAGTCTGAAATTAATATTAAAATTTTTTTTAAAAAAAACTTATTATTTAAATGACTTTTTAAGAATCACCTGACTCCAGTTATGCCACCTGTTTGGCGGGAAACAGTAACCGTACTTACACCCGATGACCAATAGAGGGCGGACAGACAAGGTTTTGAAGGAGCAACGTCCTAGCTAATGATTTTGTTTTACACTTCTGTAGTCCTTCAACATAGCAATGGATAAGTTGGACAATTAACGTTAATAATTTCCTCACAAAATTCATTCAGAAAAAGCGTGGCAAGTGACGCAAGGAGGAAGCAGCACCATAAGATTACTTCCATTGTTCAACTTATTCCTACCTGAGACCCTTGTCCTATGCTGTGTGGTACGGTCATCATTCTTTACGTGAGGTTATGACCCCGAAGACCATTGGTCGTTTTAGCAATCCTTCAATTTGCGTACCTAAATTTTATTGGAACGATTATCAGCGCCAACCAGGCCTCCAGTTGTATTGGTAGCGCTCTCAGTCAATCTTAAATTTGCCTTCTGCTATTGGGCATACAATCTCTCGGGCGCCTGCAGGAAGTAGTCGCCTTGGCTGGAGTTCCTGAGTTCTGATTGGACAGCCAAACCGAAAGGAAGACGTGAGCGCGCTCCTCGAGGTGCCGTTTCCGCCCATCCCCCGCGCCACTTACTCTGCTTCCTTGTTCCTCCCCCTCAATCTTTGCTATCCCCGGCTTCCCGCGTCTGCGCACCTCGCCCCGGCCTAAACCGCCTGCCTCAGCCCCGATCCTGCCCCTTTGCGCGCCTCCACCATGTCGGAATACAGTTCGGTGCCGCCGCCCGGGGCTGGAGCACCCCTCGGGACCGGCGGCGGACTTAAAAAGGACGCCTTTGCGGACGCGGTGCAGCGAGCGCGGCAGGTGAGCGCACGCGGGCCACGGGCACGACGGCGACGCCGGCAAGGGGGAGGGGGGAGATGCGCACGCAGAGGCCGCCCCCCGAATCAATGGGGCCGGCGTGGCTCCTGCCGTGGCTGCGCCGCCTTGGAGACCCCCTGTCGAACCTGTTTTTTTTGTGTTTAGTCACATTTAATGGCACGATATCACCCGGTTCCCTTCAATCTCGTTTCTTTCCACCCCTCGTCGTTCACTCGTTCCGTTCCCTTCAGTTTTGCTCCGCTCCATTCGGTTGTATTCGACTGCTTTCCACTCCGTTCTGTCCAGTTAGCTTCGGTTTCATCACATTCTTCGTCACTGTGATCCATTCACTTCAGTTCCATTCTATTTCTTTCCATTCGCATTTTATTTCTGCTGTATTTGGCTAAGTTCTGTTCCATTCTGTCCCTTCCCGCGCTGTTTCACTCCCTTCATTTCAGTTTGGTTCCATTTTCTCCGTTCTTTCCCTTTTATTTTATTTCAATCCAGTTCAGCTCCACTCCACCCTGTTCCAATACATTTTGCAACATTTCACTCCAGTTTAGTTTAGATGTGAACATTTTGCTGTTTATTCCCAGTGACCATTATAATCTTTACTCATCAGTTGTTTTGCAAGAAAAAGTTGGATCGTTGCACTGGGCCTCCCTGTGTGGAACCTGGGTTTGATGTGGAGGTTTTTTGGGGGAATTTAAACTCCATATGATGATTCTCGATTGATCATCTGCTATTTGTGAGGCCTGGGGACCCCTGATGTCAGAGTTGTACTCGAAAGAGCAGCCAAGATCCCATCTTCGAGGGAGATGTAGAAGTGTTGATCTTCTGCTTCTCAGTTAATTTATTATTTACATCCATGAGCCACACTTCAGGTTCTTAGGAACAGAAACGTGGTCCTTTTGAACCAACCAAAGTTCGCACGGCCAGTTCTCAGTCTACTGCGTGTTTGCAGAACCTGCTTCCGTAGTCGATTGATCCGCTCTGTTCACCATTCTGTTCATTCTGCTGCAGCTGGGCAGTGTGTGTTGTGACCCACCTTGACTGGCTGTGTGTGTCCTAGATTGCAGCAAAGATTGGCGGCGAAGCAGGAGGAGGAGCCCTGAACAACAACAGTGGCGGCGAGAGCTTCCCTTTCCCTGCACAGAAACGCCAGCTAGAGGATGCAGGTATGGACCTAGTGTTCTCCTCAGCAAGCAGCAGCAAACAACTGTGGGAGGTTTACGTTGTGTTTATTTGGTTTCCTCTAAAGCAGTTTGAGGTACTCTGCTTCTTCAACTGATTTACCCATTAAACAGCAAGATAAGTTTTGCTGAGGGCACTACAGCAGAAGGTGGGATTTTTGAACTTGAGTGACAGCTCTAACCACTAGGGTCAGAGTGTTGTCATGATACCTTTTTCTTTTTGTATCTACCATTTTATCACAGTGGATATAAACTATGTACAGAATTGCATTAAAGGCTGTCTCCCCTCTGTTCCTTAGAACAGCTGAATCACTTCTAGCATTCACAAGAGGTTTCAAAACTTTTCTTTCAGACAAGTTTCTGCTGTGTTGTACATCACTTTGTGCGCTGAGGGTATTATAACAAGTCTAAACCTGTATAATAAATACACCCACTTTTTTATCCTTGACCGTCATGCAAATATTAAAAGCCAGTGATTTAAATAAGTGGGTTTTAACCATAAATGTTTGTTTCTATCATTGTCTAACGTGGTTATACCTGGTTTTGGAAACTAAAAGTGTCTGGCCTATTGCTTTTCAGCTTCAAGTTGTGTACATTTATTTTTTTGGCAATGGAAATACAAGTGCATTTACAACAAAAAGCTTTAGATACAGACCCAGCAGGTGTGTCAGATGCCACCATGTTGCTGGTCCAAATTCATCCAGTAACTGCCCACAGGAGAGACATTCAAACAGAAACATATAGGTGATCATGACCGATGGTATTGGACTCTTGTGGCTGTCAGGAGAGAAATGGCTTTGAAAGTGATGGGTTTCAGACCCTGCTTGAATGCTGGAAGTGACTGAGCAGCTTTGAGGCACAGAGACCTCATTGCACCACATTGGGACTTAAACCAACAACCAGAGAAATTTTGATTTTGAACCTCTTGAGAGAAATAGTTGAGTTTCTAAAGTATCTGCACAGGTGATTATCTGGTTTTGTCTAACTTATTTTTGCTGGTCCCCCCCCCCCCCACCTCCCCTTCAGATCAACCAGAGAGCAAGAAAATGGCCCCCCAGAGTGATCGAGATTCTGCATCTGCCCTGTGTAAATATCTGTTTTGCTGTCACCAACTAGTAGAAGTGGTCTGGTTTTATTGCCCACACCCCCAGCCTTTTCCTTTTCCTTTCTGTGTCAATAATGGTAACCAGATCCATGTCCCTTCTCTCCCCTTCAGCCATTGGAGCCCAGTTGGCTGCCATGTCCCAAAGGTGAGGCTCTGCAGGAGAGCGGCAGCATAAAGAGGAGCCTTGAACACTTTCCTGAGAATTGTCCTAGGTGCTCTTTAAAGAAGAGAGTCTGTACTTAAAGGTGCACCACCAGATGTTTTCCAAATAGTGGTGCTTTGGATGTATACATGTGGGTATGAAAGACTGCAGGTCTGATGAAGGATACGGTTTGTGATGCATATAAAATGTTCGTATTCGTCATGTTTTTATCTGTCCCTGTGAGCCAAAAATAACTACTGCCTTTTTTTTTAAAATTGAGTTTGAATTAAAAGTAGTCTAGTGGCATTCTAGGAATCATAAAAGTGAGTTAGGATCCACAAATGATGTAAAACAATGATAACTTCCCTTGGATGGAAGATTGGAGAATGGCTGTGGAGAGAAATTTTCAGGATGCGATAGAAACAGAGATGAGCAGAGTTTTTGTTTTTTGATTTGATGGAGTTCTTTATTCCTTGGTCAAATGATTGCTGTGGTGTTCATACTTGTTCCTTTGGTCCTTTTGCAGGTCACCCACTGTAACAGAGGAGTACAGGGTACCGGATGGCATGGTGGGGCTCAGTGAGTATCCTGATCATTTGCATTCAATTTTTTCCTTCTTCAGAGCCTGCTGCTGAAACATATTACACCTCTTTCTTCTCTTTGTGTCTAAAATTAGAATTTTTCACTTACTCATGTAATTAAAAGTCCTTTTTGCATTTGATATTTCTGGCATATTCAGTGCAGTTTGAACAAGAACATCAGTGTGGTGGAATATGGTTCAGTTGTGTAGAAGACCCACTGAGGGGGTTCATGGAAGGTTTACTTGTGATCTTGGGCACCTCTTGTTGAGCACTGAAGGCCACTTGCAATCTGAGATGTCTGTGAGGGCAGACAAAAAAAGGTTGTGACACAAATGGAACAAGTCGCTCTCCTGTCCTTTTGCAGTCATTGGCCGAGGGGGAGAGCAGATCAACAAGATCCAGCAGGATTCCGGCTGCAAAGTTCAGATTGCGCCAGGTGAGTTGGTTTTTTTTTTTTTTTTTTTTTTTCTTTCTCCCCTCTTTAATAGATTTTAGTAGGCCGTTTTTTTTTTTCTCCAGAAGTCTTCAATGGCATGTGTGTCTTTCATGTGAGTTTTAATGGGGTGCTTGTGTTTCCAGACAGTGGAGGACTTCCGGAGAGGAGTGTCTCTATCACGGGAACTCATGAAGCCATAGAGTAGGTGTTTTGTCCTGGATGTTGGTGCGATGCATCAGTCTAGTTCAGGTTGACGCCAAGCAGCTGACCTCCCGATTGTCTCTGAATCTCAGGAAAGCCAAGATGCTACTGGATGAAATCGTGTCCCGTGGCCGGGGTACACCTCCATCCTCCTTCCACGAATCAACCAATGGTCAGAGCGGCTCCATGCAGGAAATGATGATCCCAGCAGGCAAGGCTGGTCTGATCATCGGCAAAGGGGGGGAAACCATCAAACAACTACAGGTACACTTCAGGATGTCTTTGGCACTCTGGTCATCTTATGGTCAACTCTAGTGTCCTTTGTTAGATTATGGTATGTAACTGTTTCACAATCCCTCACACTAAGACATAAAAATGGCTCGGGTCCTTGTCTTTGGGTTTTTGTCTCATGTTTTGAGTGCTTATCTGAAGTCTTAATTTCTCAGTTCATTTGTTTCTTTGCAGGAGAGAGCAGGTGTGAAGATGATCCTCATCCAGGATGGATCCCAGGGGCCCAACATGGACAAACCCTTGCGCATCATTGGGGAGCCTTACAAAGTACAGGTAGAGGCGGTGACTTGGCTGCATGGCCCCTGACTGTCAACAGCTGCCTGTTTTCTCACAGACAAAGGAAATAAAATTATACTCTGCACAGACATTCCATTGCCACCTAATCCTGTCACAAGACCGTTAACCTTACTGTTTTTTCTGTCTCTGTAGCAAGCGCGGGAGATGGTACAAGAGATCTTACGGGAAAGGGACTATCCTGGCTTTGGGGACCGGAATGAGTATGGCTCCCGCATGGGTGGAGGCCTGGATGTGAGTATTGTCTTGTCACTTCTGCATATTCACACCCCTGCTATTAGCCCTCAAATTGTGATTTTTTAAAATTTTTTTTTTCCTTCTGCATATTAATAATGGAACCATTGGAACAATTTTGCGTGCTGAGCAGGCTGTTGGATCTTTTACTGCATCCTAAATTTGCTAATTACTTACCTTAACCAACTGTAGCTTTTATGTTACTGCTTTAACAGTAAGCAAAGAACTGCATGTTAACTGAGCATTAAGACTTGGGTAATGGTTTAACTCTGTTTAATTCTACACTTAATCACAATACTTTCTTACTGATCAGGTGCCGGTACCCCGTCAGTCTGTGGGAGTTGTGATTGGCCGGAACGGAGAGATGATCAAGAAGATTCAGAATGATGCTGGTGTTAGGATACAGTTTAAACCAGGTAATATTAACGTTCAGCTAGCGTCTTAAATTGGCAGTGCATTTTATGCTGTAAATCTGTTTACTTGCAGATGTTTCAGTACCTTAGCTCCTCATAAACAATCAAGTTTTGAATTTTCAAGAGAAGCCAGACAAACTTTACCTGTTGGTTCCCTGTCTACAGGCTGTGTGTGGCTTTGTGCTTTGGCTCAGCTAATTCAGTTGAAGTGTGTGAGTGTCACATACCCTAACCTGTCTACCACCAGTATAACTATGACTCCTGGAGTAGCGCTTACTGCTTTTGTTGCAGATGACGGCCAAGGGCCAGACAAGGTGGCCCACATCATGGGCCCACCAGACCGCTGTGAGCACGCTGCCAGCATCATCCAAGACCTCGTGCAGAGCATCCGAGTTCGGGAGGAAGGCCAAGGGGTCTGTAACACTGTGACTTTAGTTTCACGCTCCGCTGATGAAAATGAGGTCAGGCCACTATGTGATCACTGAAACCTTGGAATTGGGTGTATACTGGTTATTACAAATGGTTAAGCTTTGAATTTTTAGTGGTATTTCTTAGTTCATTTTTAAATATGTTTTCTGAAATGTAATCAGGAGCAAATGTATGCTTACTCACCAAGATGAGAAAAGTCCGTAAAGTGCAACCAAACAAATGCAGGATAGTGTAAATTCAACTCCCTGCCACATTGTTTACGGCTTAGAATAATCACACTAAGGAACATGCTACAACAGACATCCAACAGTTAACTCTGCACACATTAACACCTGTAGCATACCAGTTGCACCCTGTCATGTCCTTAATTAGCATTAGGCTCTTCTTTGGTATCTGTTTGATCAAATGATTTATGCCTGTGTTATCTGTAGGGTCCTCCAGGACCACCTGGGTCAGGAATGCCCCCAGGTGGGCGGGGGAGAGGCCGAGGCCCAGGCAGCTGGGGGCCCCCAGGCGCTGAGGTAACCTTTTCCATCCCCAGCCACAAGTGTGGACTGGTGATCGGCCGTGGAGGTGAGAACGTCAAGGCTATTAACCAGCAAACGGGAGCATTTGTGGAGATCTCCCGTCAACCACACCCCAATGGAGATCCAAACTACAAGCTGTTCACTATTCGAGGCACCCCTCAACAGATTGATCATGCCAAGCAGCTGATCGAAGACAAAATTGAGGTGTGTGTCTTTGTTTTATTTGTGCAGTTATTGTTGCAGGAATGTGTATAGATGCCTGTCTCCATCATGATTGATGCTCAGTTGTTAAATAGAATTTATTTGTTGTTACCAAGCTGTTGTACAATATACTAAACTATATACAAGCTATTACTGTGTACTATTTGTACATTAGAGAGATTTAATATGCACACATGTCTTTGGACTTGTTAGAGGAAACTGGAAAATCTGGATGAATTCCATGCAAACATGGGGAGAACATACAAACTCCCTGGAGCTGTGAGGCAACAGCACTACAGGCTTTCTCATCCCAGTGATATACACTGTGTTTTAGCTTAGTTTACATTTACATTACACCAGGAGAGACAGCTTAATTTCGATTACAGGGACTTCAGATATTGTTCCTTACATGGTGCTGAGACCCTTGTGGATAGCATTGAATTTTAGTATTTCACCTGTTGCCAACCTGTTTTCACATAAAAAAATTACATTGCTGTTAGTTGCAGAATTTCGTGTTTAACTCGCTTACGTATCAGTTTGTATGTATTGGTTGGTCTATACAGAATGCTTGAAACTTTGTGGTGAGTACCCATGTACTCTGAATGTCTGATGACATCTTTGGTGTAAGAATGTGTTGCAACAGTCAGAGACAAATGTTTTTCAACCAGTAATTTTAGAGATGTAGGATATAAAACTTTAATGCAGACCATGCAGGATTCTCTAGATTTCTCTAGGTTTTGTTTTATTGGGTCATGCATTAATTATACTTGTTTTTAATGCACCGTGTGTATGACATTGATACTGCTTCTTCCAGGGCCCATTGTGTCCAATGGGTCCCGGTCCTGGTGGCCCAGGTCCAGCAGGCCCCATGGGTCCATATAACCCTAACCCATACAGCCAGGGTCCACCAGGTGCTCCCCCACAGTGAGTACCCCCAAGATCCCCTCCCCTCCAATATATTAAGTAACTGAGGTGTACAGGATTCCAAGTACTGTCCACATTAGTATTTTAGATTTTACTTTTTGGGTTTATATTTAGTGTGCAGTTCTAAAATATTTATCCTCAAATTACTACTTCACAGTGGTGGCCCCCCAGGTGGACATCAGTACCCTCCTCAAGGCTGGGGCAACACGTACCAACAGTGGCAGCCCCCCAGTCAACATGACCCCAGTAAGTGTTGAGCTCATCTTCTGCTCTGGGCCCCCTCTTCTTCCTTCCTTCCTGTTGTTCAGCCCTGTGTCAGTTACGGTTAAGTTTGTTGAGTCTGTATGTTTTCCTTCTTGTCCTTGGTGCCAGGTGACATAATGGTTCACTGCAGGAAATTTTTTATATATATAAATATAATTTTTTTTTTTTTTCCTCCCCCTCCCAGATGTCTCAGTTGCCACATGTCTGACTCACCTTTCTGTTGTGCCTTGCAGGCAAAGCAGCTGCAGCAGACCCCAATGCAGCCTGGGCAGCCTATTATGCCCAGTACTACCAGCAGCCTGCCGGAGCCATGCCCGGCCAGGCACCTTCTGCCCCAGCAAGTGCCCCTGCACCTGCTGATCCGTCCCAGGCTGCTCAGACTGCTGGGGGCCAGCCAGACTATACCAAGGCTTGGGAAGAGTACTACAAGAAAATGGGTAACATGGCAAACAATCTAGTTTCTAAACCGTCCATATATGTCACCTTGGACACAGGTGTTGGCTTAATCATAATATTGTTGGTGCTATTCATTGAACCATTTGCTGATTTGATGGCCCTCACATTTAGTATTTGACTAAAAATCTGAGTGCTGTTTTCAAGAGGCAATGTGGAGTACCAACAGCAGCATCTCAGTTCTCTTTTGAAAACACGATTACTACTAAGTTCTTGTAGCATTCATTTCAATATATGTGGTAATGATAATGACACCTGATGAACACTTGGAAAACCTGTTGATCTGGATAAAAATGAGTTCAGTATATTTTGCAGACAGTAGCCAGGCATATTGTCCAAAGGATGTGTGCTATGCTGGTCTTGGGAACAAGTGGTTGTTGAAAAGAACCTACTGCATCACTAAAAATAAGTGTTCTTATGTAACACTGCATCTCACCTCTTGCTTTCCCTTCTGTCTCTCAGCTCAAGCTGGTGGTACAGCGGCTGCCCCTGCCTCCGGAGGTGCCCAGACGGACTACAGTGCAGCCTGGGCTGAGTACTACAGACAGCAGGCTGCTTACTACGGGCAGCCGGCACAGACACCAGGCCAGCCGGCTGCCCCACAGCAGGGACAGCAGGTGTGGTGCTGCTCTAGGCCAAACATCAGGACTGAACGTTGCTATTGTCTGTTGTCCATGTGAACATGGCCTAAATGCTTGCTTCTCTCCCTTGTAGACACAGTGAAACAGCCTTGGTTGGACTTGATTACACGGACCCCTGTTCAGGAAATCCAGCACGCTATCTGGACTTTTAAATGTTTTATTTTAAATTTTGTTGTTTTTTTTTTTTTTTTTTTAATTTTTATTTTTTTTTGGAATCATACTTGGAAGCATTGCTGAGGAAGGTCGTTGATCCACCTCTTTTTCTTCATCCACGCCATTTGAACATCACAAGGACTAAATGTCTTCAGATATGCTGGTGTAGGGTGACAGGATGTTATAAAACCTAGATTTTTTTTCCTTCCAGTTCCCTGCCCTCCCTTCCAATATGTCAACCAGAAACACTTGGAGTTCTGTAGTAAATAAACATTAAATTAAAACATAACAGCAATAAGATTAAATTACAGACTTGGTATATGCTGGATGTTACACATAACAAAATTTTTAATAAACATTAAAATGCAATGCCCCAGTTCACTGATCTGCCCATTGACCCGGATATTTTTACAACCTACTGAAAAGGGATTAGTCCTACTACCGTATCCACCACAATAAGCACTGATTTTACAAGACAAATGGTTGTTTTAGTTTTGGCAAACAAATGAAAAAAATATTGAATAAAATTGTTTGCTTTAGGCAAATTTTTATATTTTTTTAGTTGCGTTGTAACATTCCCACTACTGACATAGCATGTTTTCTGTCCATTTTGATATGGTTTCTTTCCTCCGTCTGTAGCTGAGGCACTTCCCTGTGTGCGTGTGTACGAGTGAGTCTGGTGTCGTACGATATGTGTATATTCGAGACTGCTGTGGGCATTGCTCACACAGGGTTCCCTGCACTAAGGCTCTTGCTTTTACTGCTGTAACAGCAAGGGGGAAGAGGTTTTGTTTTCAGTTTTGTTTCCCTTCAGTTCCAAGAAGTCATGTTATATATTCTATGCTTGGTTTTTACTTTGCTTGTTTTTAAAAACTTCACAATAAAAGGTGATCTCTGGACATCTCACTCCCTTCCCACCTGCCCTTACTCGCCCTGTGGATGGTTACTCTGGGTGTCAGTGAATTGGCTCCATGGTTGTGCTTTTGCTGGATGATTTGACTGGGTGCTACTGTGCAAGTGTTACTTTGCTCTTTTGCAGGTCAGGTGGACATTTTCCTTTCTCATGTGTTTTAGTTTCAACCTAAAGGAAATGTGGTATGCAGTTACTTAACCATTTGTTGGTGTGGAAAATAGTACATCTCCAGGCAAATGCATTAATAGATGTAGGTGCACTGATTTAATGGACTTTATTACCAATAGATGTTCCCACTGTTTGATGCTGATAAAAACCAAAAAAGTGCTTGACGCTAAAATGACATTACAAGACTTTTTCCCAGAAGAAACAATGTTAATGATGCCGTTTTTCCTGTTGGTTGCCTGCCAAACTGGTGTCAAAGAACTACATATTTCAGCAGTTATGTTCTTTCTATACAAGAGCAACAAGTGTCATGAATGTTTTAAAATTTACGATGCTTTTGCGATAATGTATATACATTAAGGTAGAGCTATGAACTGAATAGAGTAGCAGCAGGAGGAAAGTACAGTAAGGTAAAGCGAATGCGCCAGTACTATATCTAATGTACATAAAACGATAGCAAATTATTCTTGTTAATAAAAAATATTTGCTGCTGCAGTGGTCCTACTTCCGAATTAAAAACCGCCCAAAGTACGCTGTACGCTGTTCAATTAATTGTGCGCCGGAACTACGGCGCGCTGACGTTTCTTGTCGGGGACAGCCAATCAGAGGTGTCCAGTCGTTCACCGTTGCGGGTTCTTGACTTTGACGGACGGGTTTTGGGACAAATTGAAGAAACGTAGAAATTCGTAGAGCCAATGGGAAAGTAATTTGCGTTAGGAGGGCGGGCCAAATGAGGAAGCGCTAAGCGTCAGCGGCGGAAAATGGCGCCCAGCTCGAAATCAGAAAAGGATGAAAACAAACAGAAGAAACAGAAAGAGCATATCGTGAAACTTCTTAACCGCGGAAAGGTACACGGAGAACAAGTGAAATAGTCTGTCTCATTAGGCTTCATGAATTAACAGCGCCAGCTTTAAAAATCGAGTCACTGCTATGGCTTCGAGTTGTCTTAGCTTCTTTGCTATTCCTCTATGACGAGACGTTGCTTTGTTACATTAATGGGGGAAATAATCCGAACGAAAAACAGTCGCCACAGGTCGTCTTTGAAATTGCATTATATCTTTATTTTATCGTCAGACTCTTTGATGTCTGTGTTGACCGGTTGCTTTTTAGTTGAGAATCACCAGCCTTTATTTACGTTTTTCTTATCTTTTAATTTAACATGTTTTATCTAGTAACAAGCTAGTTATTTACCATATTTAGTAATGTGTCCCAGTGTTAAACATTTG
Source organism: Heterotis niloticus (assembly GCA_018136845.1). Lineage (NCBI taxonomy): Eukaryota > Metazoa > Chordata > Actinopteri > Osteoglossiformes > Osteoglossidae > Heterotis > Heterotis niloticus. The sequence continues at coordinate 13,606,141 of CM030890.1, read as the reverse complement.
CAGTGACCACATACATTGAAATTGCATTAAATTTATAGCACAACACCAACATTTTACTGTATAACATACATAAATAAAACCGAAACTAAGTTTTGCTCTCCTTCAAAGTGTAAGATTGCTGATATTTAGTTACAGAGGTCTATTTGTTCGTGCATAATTTAGATTTTGTTTCAACCTCATTTCTTCCCAGGTGTCTGCTATTCAGATATTTATTCAGTAAAATAATATTTAATGCATGAATTCCATTGTTACTTGAGTGTTCTGTGTTCTCCATCTACTCCGAAGTTATAAGAGTGTGACCTCGTATTCCACCATTGTCTCAGTTGTCAGGCCAAGTTTCACAGCGGTTGTTTCGGAAGCTTCCCCCTCGCGTGTGCGTGCCCCTTAAGACCATTGTCAGTGAGGAGTTCCTCCGTGCAGGGTTGGTGTGCCTCCTCATCTTCTCCCTTGCATTATCATGCCTGTCCCTCGACGTGTGTGTTTAAACATGTGGTGTGACGCCTTTCTTTGCAGGCACATCTTTCTGGGCTTCACCAAGTGCGGCCGCTATGTGCTGTCCTACACAAGTGACTGTGGAGAGGATGATGACTTCTCCTTTTACATTTACCACTTGTACTGGTGGGAGTTCAACCTGCACAGTCGTCTCAGACAGGTGCATTTTCGTCTGCATTTGGAGTTTGACTCTGGTTTCATTCAGCTTGCGTTCCTGTTATTCAGTTGCTGGGTTGTTTTTTCCTACCTGTGCAGGTGCACCACGTGCGCTTGTTTGCAGGAGAGGACATTTACAGCGACCTGTACCTCACCGTGTGCGAGTGGCCCAATGACCACTCAAAAATCATTGTCTTTGGCTTCAAGTAAGACCCCCATCCCCTACACACAGTCTCCGATCTGCTCCCCACATCACTCCGGTTAGGCCAGGCCTAGTTTCTAGTTTGTAGCCAGAAACCTCCAGAAGGATTCTGCTGTTGGATTTGTGTAAAAGATGCAGTAATACCATGGTTAAGCAATGTTAAAGAGGGTCATTATAACATTGTATTTTATTGGATAGATGAACATACCGATACAGTGGAGCAATACTTAATTTTTATTAAAAAATCTCATAGAAATTACACAAATAGTTGTTTTTCATTTTAATTGTATAGTATGCATTAATGAAAACGTAGGGGTGACTGAAATGCTGAAAAGACAGTAAAAAGAGTAAGATGCCAGTTCTCCTCAGCTGGTCTCCATCCTTGGTGTGTATTTTATTACTATAACTGAAATAAATGTGACCACAATTAACTCCTCAAGCCAACTTCTCTCAGTCCCTGTAAGCAACATCCTCATTCAAGCACACAAGTGACATTTATTTGTTAAACTTTTGAGATTAAAAGAAAATGGGCAATGTGTAAAATGGATGAAAGGAAGGGTTACTGGTATGTCATAGTTATTTTTATGCAAACTGATTTTATCCAGTAATCACTGCTTTAGAGAGCTGTCGCATCCAGCATATATTATACCAAGTCTGTAATTTTAATCTTATTGCTGTTAAGTATTAATTTATTTAATGTTTACCTTCAGAGCATTTTAGGTTAGCATGTCAGGTTTACACACAAGGTGCCTACAGTTATTTACCGATTTATATAGTTAAGGAAGCTTTAGGTAATTTTTTTACTGTATCACATATTAGTAAATGGGATTGTGTGTCTCAGTACACGTAGCTCCAGCTCAGTCCTGATGAACCTCATGATGAGTGATGAGAACAACAGGGACATCTATATCACCATTGCTTCCATGCCGCCACTGCGACCCTGCTCCCAGTGCAGTGCCCCCCCGACCCTGTCCTCAGGCCGAGCAGGTACCGAAAACTGGCTTTCATTCTTACGACCCATTCCTATTTGTCCTCATTTCACTTACGTCTGTCACAACCTCTCCCAGGTGCTGCCGAGTGCCTGGAACATGGCTATGTGCTCAACTCCCGGTACCAGGTGGTGTACCCCTTCCCTACCTTCCAGCCTGCCTTCCAGCTAAAGAAAGACCAAGTGGTCTTGCTCAACACTAGTTACTCCCTGGTGGCGTGTGCTGTGTCCTTCTGCCCAGGTAGGAGTGTTGTGGGGGTAAACATTCCCCCTGCAATGCCTGGATGAACAACGGAACAATAAACTACAGGTGCTGGTCATAAAATTAGAATATCATGACAAAGTTGATTTATTTCAGTAATTCCATTCAAAAAGTGAAACTTGTACATTAGATTCATTCATTACACACAGACTGATCTGTTTTAAATGTTTATTTCTTTTAATTTTGATGATTATAACTGACAACTAATGAAAGTCCCAAATTCAGTATCTCGGAAAATTAGAATATCAATTAAGACCAATGCAAAAAAAGGATTTTTAGAAATGTTGGCCAACTGAAAGGTATGAACATGAAAAGTATGAGCATGTACAGCACTCAATATTTAGTTGGGGCTCCTTTGGCCTGGATTACTGCAGCAATGCGGTGTGGCATGGAGTCGATCAGTCTGTGGCACTGCTCAGGTGTTATGGGAGCCCATGTTGCTCTGATAGTGGCCTTCAACTCTTCTGAATTGTTGGGTCTGGCGTATTGCATCTTCCTCTTCACAATGTGGTAGAAAAAAGTGTACAAGCAATAGGGATAACCGCACCCTGGAGAGGATTGTGAAACAAAACCCGTTCAAAACTGTGGGGGAGATTCACAAAGAGTGGACTGCAGCTGGAGTCAGTGCTTCAAGAACCACCACGCACAGACGTATGCAAGACATGGGTTTCAGCTGTCTCATTCCTTGTGTCAAATCTGTGGATTCTGTGCCTCTCCTCTCTTCCTCCAGACTCTGGGACCTTGATTTCCAAAGGAAATGCAAAATTTACCTTCATCAGAGAACATAACTTTTGACCACTCAGCAGCAGTCCAGTCCTTTTTGTTGTGAGACGCTTCTGACGCTGTCTCTTGTTCAAGAGTGGCTTGACAGGCCAAAGGAGCCCCAACTAAATATTGAGTGCTGTACATGCTCATACTTTTCATGTTCATACCTTTCAGTTGGCCAACATTTCTAAAAATCCTTTTTTTGCATTGGTCTTAATTGATATTCTAATTTTCCGAGATACTGAATTTGGGACTTTCATTAGTTGTCAGTTATAATCATCAAAATTAAAAGAAATAAACATTTAAAATAGATCATTCTGTGTGTAATGAATGAATCTAATGTACAAGTTTCACTTTTTGAATGGAATTACTAAAATAAATCAACTTTGTCATGATATTCTAATTTTATGACCAGCACCTGTACTTTACTAATGGATAACCTGGAAAATTATTCCATCTTAAATTCTAAACTGATCTGATCTGAAAATGAGGAGTCACTGTCATTACAGTAGTAAATAAATAGTTTTTTTTGTTGCTCTGTTGTTGTTTTTTATATATTTTTTTTATTGCTCTCAGTACTATTCTCATTTGGACATCATCATATTTTGTTTCCAGAAGGTGGGCAGGAGCAAGCAGAGCAGATCTTGTACAGAAAGAGGGCGTCTTCTCCCAAATCCTCATCCCTGGACCCTGGAGCTTCCTTTGCTGCTGCTTCTCCCCAATCTTTATTGCAGGGTTCACCCAGACCATGCCACACCAGGCCAAGTGTTGCTCCGCCCTCACCTGAGCAGTCACAAGCTGCTGCCCGAGCTCGAGAGTTTGCGGCGGATCTCTTCCGGCGGGCACAAGCAAGAGAGGGGGAGCAGCATGAAGATAAGGTCACAGGAGGAGACACTCAGCAGGAGATGCCTGGAGTAGATCAGTGTGATGGTAGTGGGGGACATGAAGAAAGAAGGGGGGGACTCAGCCCAACACCACAGGACAGCAATGATACCAGGAGGCAGAGGCCCAACCCCTCTTGCAGTCACCAAGGTAGCCAGACGAACTCAGATGAGCAGCCAGCAGTGATGCCAGCGTCCTCTATATCATCATCGTCGTCATCATCATCGCCTCGGTCCCCCCCATCCCAAGAACACAGCTCCCTTGAACCTGGCTATATCAATTATACCCGCCACAAGTACTGTCTACAGCACCCAGGAGCACAGGAGCAAGATGGGGGTGAGCATCTCTTCCTGGGGTCTTAAGGCTGCAAGTTAATGGTCAGGAGGGCCAGCGGGTGGTGTGCTGCTTAGAGATGTCACCTTGAAATTGTTCTTCTTATAATAACTAAGGTACTTACTGTGAATTTATGCAATTAAAGTAGCCTAAAATTTGATATGGCATGTGGCAAAGTTGGGGAAATAATTATATATGTATGTCTTTGTGTCATGATTCAAACACTGATTCCAGCACTATATATAAGTTGTCTATTATTGTGAATGAGATCTGTTAATGTACGGTTATTTCTTGCTGTTTGTTTAGCTCATATATGACCCTTGTTGTGTGTGAGCGTGTTTTGTGATGTTTGGAATGTGTCCCCGTTGAATGTTGTGTGCCTCGGTGAGGCCTGACTGGTTCTTCTGGTTCACTCAGAGTATGAGGATGACAAGGTTCTCCTCCCCTTCACTGTGACTGACCTCAAGGGTCGCAGCCTGCAGCTGATGACAGGGCGACAGCAGGGCCAGGTATGGAGGCGTGGTTGTGCAATAACGTACTATGTTTGTGTGAATAGTTTTGAACAGATATGTTGGTTTGTTAGAGCTGCTGAATATTCACTTTACTGGGTGGCATGATGCCACAGTGGGCAGTGCCACTGGGCTGTAGGTTCAAATTTGGCTTGTACTGGGTGGAATTTTCATGTTCTCCTTGTGTTGATGTGGGTTCATTGTGGTTCCTTGGCTTTCCTCTGATGGTATAAAGATATGTGTTTTAGTTGTATTTGTCAACCCAAATTGTTCACCGTGTGTGTGTGTGCACCTGCATATTATACTGCTCTGTTGGATTGGTAGTAGATCATTTATATAGTTTAATGTATTGGCTAAATGTATGTATAAAAGAATTAAAAAAGCTTTTAACTTGTGAAAATTTTGTTTTAGATAACAGATGTAAAAATAATAGGATACACTGGATAGGAATGTGTCATAAGAGGATGGTATTTTCTATCTTCAGCAGTATGTGTGTGTGGAGCAGCTCACCCTGGACTTTGAGTATGTGATCAGCGAGGTGATCCGTAACGACGCCTCATGGGCACCACACTTCTGCTCTTTCAGCGACTACGATGTGGTTATCCTTGAGGTGAGCCAGCAGTTCAGGTCCTGCCCTTTGTTGCAGCAGTACTGATTAACTTGCTGAGGTTGCTGATGATCTCTGGGCTGCTGTGACCCCTGTGTCTCTGTGGCAGGTGTGTCCTGAGACCAACACGGTGGTGATCAACATTGGGCTCCTGCTGCTCGCCTTCTCCACTTCTGAGGAGGAGCACTCCCGGTAAGGAGTCACGTTGACATGTCACCTTCCCTCATTTAACATCCTTCTAGGTATGTTCAGCACTGAAAGACGGGTTCTGTTTAAAGCTTGTGACTTGTAGCAGTTAATGAATTACTGTGGATCCTCAGCTTACAGAACTGAGACTGGAAATGTTTTCACTTCACTTTGTAATTCAAAAGTTGTTTTAACCACTGATTCAAAGTTGGTTGAATCTTAGTAGACACCTTGACTTATTTTTGGCTGAAAAATCTTACAGCTATAATAAATAATATTTTTGCCTGACAATTTAATTTGAATCAACATTAAATGAAAACTAATTGAAATATTGAAAATAAAAATGTTACCTCCACAAAGAAGTCCAACATTCCTCTTATCAGTTTATCAACCAGAGGCAGCCTGGAACATGAACTGTAAACACTGTTGAAGTAAATTGAATTTAAAGCAGTCTTACAATCCTGTTTTATTTGGGTGTTTTACTGCCCTCTGCTGGCTTGGTGTGTAAACACAAGGTGTCAGAAAAAAGATGTGAAGAAAATGCTGGTAGGAAAAAATGGTAGGGTTTTACATTTTGTAATTTGAACATTTGAAATGCAAAGAAGTGAAAGGGAAAAATAATTTATTCTGTTTGGGTGGCTAAACAACAAAATGGTAAGTACTGCCTTTGGCTGAGCTACTCACCGCATCTCTGTGTTCTCAGGCCAAACACCTACCACACGAGTGTGCAGGTGAGCTGGGACCTCAGTACTGGTGTGTGCCACACAGTGGGTGTCGGTGACCTCACGGAAGTGAAGGGTCAGACCAGGTCAGAGCCCCACATCCCATCTGCTGTCTGTATGCGCTGATTTTTTAAAAAAAAATTCTATTTTATTTGTGGTTATTCAGGCCTGCTCCTTGCCTGTGTTTACAGTGCGACTTAAATTAAGCACTGGGGTCTGTGCATGGTTCTGTGTGTGTTCTGTCACCGTGCCTGTTCTGAAACAGGAGTGTCTCTACCCACCCATTTCAAGGCCACATTGATATGGTTCTCTGCCCCTGTTTGTGTATATATTTAGAGAGTGTTTATGGTAACAGTTACCGATGCCACTTTTTGTGTGGGTGTGTTTCAGTGGTGCTGTATGGAGTTCATACAGGAAATCCTGCGTGAACACTGTCATGAAATGGCTGGTGCCCGAGAGCAGCTCTCGCTATATAAACCGCATGACCAACGAAGCTCTTCATAAAGGTGAGTCTGGGCGAGCACGCACACCATTAATCCCAAGACAGACCATAAGCTGGTGTATTGTACCCAAATGATGTTTTGGATTATGTTTTTAATGACGAATACACACCATGTTTTCTATTCATTGTTAAAGTGGTATTTTGACCAGTGATTTTTGTCCATCAGGGTCATCCCTGCAGGTCCTGGCCGACAGCGACCGAGGAACCTGGATCATTCTGTGACCAGAACTTGACTGCATGTGGAACAGCAGCGCTGGTGCACTTTCAGGACCCCCACAGATTTTTGTTTACCCGCTTTCCTGTAAGGAGCCCTCCCCAGGCATGTAGGTGGCCAGGAGGTGCAGTTTGTTGCCATGTTAGCAGTCTCTCATTACTGACATGATGTAAAGAGATCTTTTGTTGATGTGTTTGTGTATCACCTTGTTCATTTCAGGATGTTATAACAGGAACTGTTGAGAGCTGGAAAGAACTGTTGACTTGATCTTGTTCCCGCTTCCTAGTATGTGTCAGGGACTATGCTGCTTCCACATGATCCTCCCATCTCCTCAGTTTGCTTTGTTTCTCATAGCAACACAGGTTGATTGTTACCTTTATTGTTTAAAAGTGCAGGTGAAAACAGTCACACAGGAGCTCATGTCCACTTTGTCTCAGCTGACTGGACAGTGTGTTTATTTGACCTTGGTTATTTTTTAATTAAAATGACTCTCTCGCCATTCCACATTTCCCTTTAAGGCTCCCACAGCTCATGTCGACCTTGGGTCATACTTTTTTCTTAAGGGAAGTGAAATGTGGTAAATAGCTGTGCTTAGATATGTACTTAATATGTACTTTGATTTACTCTGCTGATGACCACTGTAATGCTCAATCTTTTAAAGGTAGCTTTTCTAAAAGCTCTTTTTAAATCGTCCTTCGTCAAAGGAAATGCTTGCGTTCTTGGTATTTTTTTTCTTATTTTGTCAGTTTTCTCTAAGCTGCTGGTTTTGTTCAGTTTTGAGAAACTGACAAAAACAAAGGGAATGCGCTTATCCAGGTCATTTAATTTTGTTCGTTTTTTTTTTTTTTTAATTTGGGGGGGGAATGATGTGGTGCTTAAAAATGTTAAGTTAGAAAAGTGTTGGGAAAAAAATTACAAGCACTGTTTCCACAACAGAATAAGCCATCACGTAGAAAGGTGTGTCCTGTGCCTCCATGGCCAAAGGTGCAGTGTAACAGTCGGTTACAAAAGGAAATTGTTTCAAACAGACAGTAGCTTTATACAAAGTTTGTGATTCAAAATGACATTGTATATTAAATACCAGTATGTTTAATAATAGCTAAATACATCAGAGTTGCTACGCTAACTGTTTAAATAAGGCCATGACGGTTCCAACAATTACAATATAAAAACAAAGCCACAGATTTAAACTGATATATGTATTTTCTAATAATTACATTTAAAAATTATATTTGTACGTAAATCTTTACATTTATTTACTAAAATCTCCCTTATTATTTGCAGACTGCAGAACAAACGTGTGTGAGAATGAGAGAGAGAGAGAGAGAGAGAAATGTCACACTGGTTGTAAAAATGCATCCTTTTGTGTCCTTTTGCATCCCCAAATGTGTCCCTATGTGTGAAAAGGCTGCAGAGGGACTGCATCCGGCCTGTGACCACCAAGGTGAGCGACCGTTGCTGATGGTCTGTGGGCTGTGGCTTCCTGCTGGTGCTGTGAGGTTTGTCCCTCAAGTGTGGGTGTCATGGATCAAATGAAGAGTGTGACTCAGGATGGTGGAACAGCTATGGAGATGGCTGGATGATAGCAGCAGATGTTATGTATGGCAGTTGTCCAATCAGTCTGCATCTCAGTGAGAGAACTCAAGCAACATGGACATACGGTCTGAAGGTTGGTTTCCACATACACTCTACTTGAGTAAGTCAGGGATCAGTGATGAAATTCTGCCCCTTTCATATTTGTTACTGTTAGTTTTGTTTAGTTTTCACATAATTTCTCTGCTGTGTGTAGAATATGCCATCCTGTCCTTTTAGTTTAAAGCTCTTACGGATTTTTTTTGTTGCTGAGGAAAGCCATCTTTGACTGGTTAACTTGCAACAGTGTCTTCAGGTAGAAAATCAAAAATTACAGTGAAATTGACAAGGCAATTTCAAAAGGTTTTAATTAATTTATTAATTCGCCAGAACACTTGCATTCTTTAACCTGCCTCCCAGTCAGCCGTATCCACACGCTTCTCACACTCGTACTGTTACTGCCGTTTGCTCAGTGAGAAAACAGGTACAGTCCTTAAATGCTTTGAAATCAAACACTGCTTGTATTAGATATTTCATTTTTAAAAAATGTACGTGGGATGCGTCCAGTTTTACCCTGGAGGATGAAGAGCAACGGGGGAACAAACCTGTAGCTTAGCTCTTCAGTTTATAAACTCAAATTTAAAATGAATGGTGAACATTTGTAAAAATGCTTTTTAATGGCAGAAATTAATGTTGTGACTGAAGGAGCTGAAGCCAGATTGGCTCTCCTGGGAAAAGCGGGAAAGGATGAAAATGACAGTGAGATGATGGTTGAGGACAGAGCCGGGATTCATCCATACCACTCGACTGTACTGATCTTGCATGTCAAAAAAGAATAATTATGGCTTCATATGCAGATGCTGCATCTACAATAATTAAGAACAGTTTACCTTCTGAATAACATTCAATTTTGTTTAAAATCCCAACCCATGAAGACTTGGTGCAACAGCCACATGCACACTTGTACACACCCTGCTTGTACAAACACCAGGTCACGTGGTGACCAACAGCAGGAGATGCTCAGACTGAACGCAATGCCGATCCAGTTCTGTCCATCACCTGTCTCCAGGGTCCCTCATAGTTTTTCAAAAAAGACTACAGGAACAGAGCCTAAAAGGTGGGCGTTTGGCACAGAAATGAAGATGAAATGTAGTTGGGACAGATGTAAAATGTCTGAAGGGTCTAAGGTCACCGGGGATCTTGTGAACAAGCTGAGGATGACTGAAAAATGAACATAAAATGTAGTCACATCCCTGGGCCACAGAACAAGACAGAGGTGGTGTGAGACCAGGGAGTGTGAGTAGAACTTCTGCTTTGGAACCCCACCTGTCGGGGAATGCTACCACCTCCCCTGTGGTGCCGAATCCAAAGGACAAAGCCAAATGTTTAAAAAGGGGGCTGTGATATTTGGGGCACAAAAAACATCTGTAGAATTGCCTGTTCAGGTATGAATACTGAGTACCAAGTACTGTAGTCCAGGTGACGCAGCCATTAATGCCAATTCAATATTGTTTGGAGGTTCACAGTTGATTCTTACTAGCAGAATCTATGATGTTTTTAAAACCACTGCCCCTCAGCCCTGCAGCACAGACTGTTAATGAAGAGGACCGTGCCCAAACACAGTGATGTGTATGGTGGTCAGAGTGCTGCTATGGCCCACCAATGGCTGCGGTCACACACACATCTGAAGGCCACTTCAATCTCGTCCCACAGACCAGTGGGTTCAGGGGACTTTGATAAGTGAAGCCCCTCCTCTGTGACTCCAGGCTTTTTAACCAGCACCTACTATGTGGTGTGGTATCTTCTACGTGTTGTCCAAGTGCTCCTTGAACACAGAGGCCTCTTAGGAAGGACTACACAGTGTGTGTGTGTGTGTGTGTGTGTGTGTGTGTGTGTGTGTACGTTCATTATCCTAGGCCATGTGCTGGCTCACTGTTAAAGTGTCCATGTGCCTGTATGAGAGCTCATATGTGTGTCCTTATTAAAGAGCAGATGCTGCTGCATGTAGGTGTGTGTGCTACTATCAGTTGTCGGTGTGGCTGGTATTGAACAGCGCCCTGGGGTCGGTCCGGGCCAGCTTAGCAGGCGGCTCCAGCGACTCCTCCCCGATGCCGGTTGAATCCGAAGGGAGGGACAGTTCCTGGCACTCATCCTCGCTCTCCTCTTCCTCCTCCTCTTCTTCTTCTGAGACACACACACAAAAAACGGGGGCTGAGGGTTAGCAGGAGGAAACTCGCACCACAGGAGAGAGAAACAAAACCAGGAAGAACACCGCTACACACCTTTGTCAGGGTCCAAAGCATGGAGGCCTCTGCCCAGACTGGCAAACTGAGGAGGAAGTACAGACAATGTCAGTGGAGCCCATAACCTACCGCCATATCACTAGCAGGTGTGTCTGCTGGAGCACTACCTCTCCCATGACAGCGATGGGCGTCTCTCCTTTGGCCTGCGCCACCCTGTGCTCAATCAGGTAGTACATGTACTCGTCGTACAGGAGGCGGATGAGGTGGAAGGAGCCAAAGCTAGCGGCGCTGCGCAGGGTCAAGTCTCGGATCACCATCGAGCTGCCAAGGTAGGGGCAGAGGGGTAACCGCAAGGGCAATATCCAACAAAAAATGTGGTGTAACAAGATTAGAACAAAGATGAAATCTGAGGAATAATAATTTCATCCATCATTATCATTAGCCACATTTCCAGGGCAAGGTCACTAATCTACCAGAAACCCATGGCTTTGGACTAGACGAAAACCACAGCACCCACATAAATACAGGAAGAACTTGAAAATTGCACAGACTGAGCTGGACTGAAGGCCACAATGCAGATGCTGTGAGGCACAGCAGGTGGCGCTCTTTCCACCCCATCGATAAGGACACCAGCAGTAAAAGCGGCACCTTTGTAGGATGTGGACTGAGGAGCTCCACTCTCACCTATAGAAGGACCACTTGAGCAGGAACAGCTTGGCTGCCTTGGGGAAAGCGGGGCTCGCCTGGTATGGCTTGAGGACCTGGGAGACAACGCCATCGAGCCACGCCGCCCACTGCTCCAGGGAGTTCTGCTGCTGCAGTGTGAGCTTGAAGTCCTGTTCAAGTCGCTGCACCACGCGGTCCTCGCAGCGGCACACCCACGACGCCTGTTCCTGGGGGTCCCGAGAGCAGGGTCTCAGTGCTGCTAATATGCTAATATGCTATTTTAGAGCTACCCCATCCTGCTCCTGGGAGATAAAAAAACATCTGAATGTATGTTTACATTTATTTAGCTGATGTTTTCCTCCGCTTTCAATGTTGAGCTGCTTTTTTTTATTTAGCTGCTCATACAGATGGACATTTTTACACTCAGTTTAGGGAAAGTAACTCTCAAGAGTAATTTAGGCCTTCGCAGCTAAAGGTGGCCGCTCTAGCCACTACGCCACCTACTGTGCTGATGCTACCGCTACAGGTGCTAGCCCACTTAGCTATGGAAGAACTGCCACTAACAGCACGCTCACCAACATGGCTACCGCACACCTCACTGGCCAGCTGCTAACCACAGCTATCATTTTACTACCAGAGTACTGCCCACGCACCCCAGAGACCTGCTCCTTACAGCCAGAGACAGAGCTGGAGAGAGAGAGAGAAGCATCAGGTGCTGGACACCGGGGCCGCCACTGCTGCAGGGAGGGGGCGAGGGAGGGCAGCCCGGAGAGCGCGGCACTAACCTGCACGTTGGCGAAGTCGACGCGGTTCAGGTCGCTCAGCATCTGGTTGATCTGCGCTGTGTTTTGCAGAACGGCGCGTGCCGCCTGAGCCAGGTGGTTGAGGGATGTGTACCTGCGGAGGGTCTGTGCAAACGCACTGGCAGATGTCACCTGCAGGGGACATGCGGTGCGGGCCGAACGGTCAGAGCTGTCAAGAAGACCGTGTGTTTGACTTCTAGAGTTCACAATTGCAGTTGAACCAAATAATTTGCCTGATGGGATTCCTAACCTAAAATAAACAACACAAAAAATTTGATTTTTGCACGTGGGATTTATACCTGGACTGCAAGGCAGCGGCTCTAACTACTACGATACCTGTTGTCCTTAAAAAAGAAACACCATGAACTCAAAGCTACAATAGGTTGTCAGTTTATGAAAATAAAAGTTAATATATATAAAATAATATGTAATAGTAATTTTATGCATGTAGGTTGAATCCATTATGCAATGATTTTGAGGGCAATACTATCCAATATATTTGTGATTTCTGCCTTATGTGTTCGTTGGCACTTTTTTCCAAAGTGAATCACGGTGTTAGCTTTGTGCATTTGCTGTGTGTGCGCGTGCATGCGAACACGTATGTATAACGGACACCTTGACTCGGACCATCTCCTCTGGGATGTTCATCATGGCGTTGGTCAGCCAGCTCTCCAGGCTCTTGGCGAAGTTGCGGATCGCTTGTGTTAAGGCACCTGCATAGAGGAGGGGAGGACGGTGGGGCTGTAAGACGACACGTCGTGACTACGCTCTGACGTGCTAGACAAGTTTATGGCACTTACTGGGGATGGGCCGCAGCACATCAGGCACGAGGATCTCCACTAGGCCCTGGTACAGTGTGTTGTCGCACTGGCGGCTCCAGCGCAACACCGGATCGTACTTGCACAGCAGTACCAGGCACGCTTTGGGCAGCCGCTTCTCCGACTCATCGTGGCTGCAGGAAGACACCAGGTTTCGCATCACCACTAGTGGTAGGGACAGGCCAGTATAACTGTCCATCATACACAAACATGGCTGTTTTCAAGAATGTTGTTCCTCCGCTCATAATTTTTCACCGTAACTAACTACTGCAGTAACAATCATGGCTTCTCGTCTTAAACCACCAGTGGCAGCAGGTAAGGCCAAGAGTAGCTATAGGTCTCCGCAGCCAATAGGACACATTTCACAGATACGGTATCCAAGCTGACCTCAGGAGCAAGAGTTCATGAGGTAATGAGGAACCGTCGTAATTAGATCCAACAAAAAATGTCAGGTCAGTATTATGCAAAAGGCGTTTTATGCTGTGTGACAGTATGCTACTTACACACTTAGCGCATCTGCCTCGCCAGATGGACTCTCGCTGAACCTCCAGAAGGTCTTCCACAATGTCTCCACCAGGGTGAACTGTAGGTTGATCATCACATCCAGAATGGCCTGGTGGAGAGGGTGACACGGTTGCGGAACGTTACTTTTGGACTACTTGTGGACATACAGCCGAATCACTGGCCTGTACGCTTGTTGCCATGGAGACATTTGCTCTGCTCAGCACCTCGCAGTGTTCCCGGTACAGCAGCTGATAGCTCTTGATGTGCTCCAGTGCTATCCCATCAGGCAGTGCTTTGCCCTGGAGGTCAATCTCAGAAAACTCAGGCAGGGCACGAGAGGCATCTGGTGAAAGAAGAAGGAGAATTTGGTCAGTTTTACTGGAGCAATTAGGGAAAGAACTTTGCTCAAAGATATTACAGTCTTGGGCCTTTTGGGTCTGCAGGCAATGGATCCTACCGTGATACCACAGTAAATACAGGTATCCCTCTCTTTACACGTGTAATACATTTTTGGAATCAGCAGAAATCTTGTAAGTTGGAGAAGTAATTACCATTACCCTGTAAACTTTGAAAATTCCTACATACAAATTTTATTTTTTACGTAAAAACTCAAGGACACTCGTACATCAAAGGATAAATAATGCGCTCACCAAGAAACTGCTGGTACTGGTGCACCTGAGAACTTATGTCGGAAAGGCCACCCCCTTGCTGCTGCACCGTCCCTTGGGCCAGACCATTGGTCATCCCCTCCACCTTCTGCATCGGTTTCAATCTTTGAAGACGTAGTGAGAAAAAAGCAAAAGTCACTCAAAGAAACAAAAGTCAATGGTGGCAAAGGGACAGCAAAAGACCTGCTGGGAGCAAACCTCTGTTTCTGGGAGAAGGGCTGCTGCCGCATGGCCAGGTGCTGCTGGTCCTCCACCAGCCGCAGCAGCGGGGAACTCGCCTTGATGCGCAGACCATAGTAGTGGTACTTGGAGTTGCCCCTGAGATAAAGATACCACGTCAGCATACCAGTGCGTTTCAGCTGGGTAAACCCTACGGTGTGTATGAGTCTGGGTCCCCAAAAGACGGCCAAGGGGTGGACCCTTCCCCCACCATTACAGAGTAGTTATTGTTTAAGCCCTAGTTTTTTCCATTTGGATATTTATTCTCGATATATGGAGATCGAATACATCTATATATTTTTCCATGTATAATTTGTGCGTGTAAGAATGTCCTGTTGATTAACTCTGTTGTCTTTGTTTACAGAATTGGTTGTTTTTGTTGTGTATTTTTGTTAGCTGTGAAACTTTTTGTTGCAATATATGGATTCATTAATAAAGTAGGAAAAAAATGAGTGAGCTACTTTACCGCAAGCGGTTATTGAAATAAGGTATATGAGTCACTTGCACAGATCCCAGCATAAACAATGTTCGGACCCATCAATGAGCGCAGTGAGTGGGGTCCCCTACCGGGTGCCCAGCCTGCGTGTCCGCAGGCCCATGAACACGGAGCGGATAAGCTTCCCGAAGGAGGCTGCGTTCACCGGCTCCTGCTTCTGCTCCTGGCAGTGCAGCAGGTAGTGGCAGTAGAGCGTGGAGCGCGGAAGGCTCACCCCTTCTGCCGTCTCGTAGTTGTCCAGCAGCCATTGCACCTGAGGGGAGGATGG
Source organism: Heterotis niloticus (assembly GCA_018136845.1). Taxonomy (NCBI): domain Eukaryota; kingdom Metazoa; phylum Chordata; class Actinopteri; order Osteoglossiformes; family Osteoglossidae; genus Heterotis; species Heterotis niloticus. The sequence continues at coordinate 13,591,064 of CM030890.1, read as the reverse complement.
AGTGTTTAGTTGCCTACGGCTACACATGCAGACAAAAGCCATTCATCCACTCATTCACCAGCTCACTTGTCCATCTCCCCATCCATCATAGCATCCGTTGGTCCTTCTAGCAATCTATTCCAACCATTCATCATCCCATCTGTCTATCAGTCATGCCAATGACTAATCCATCCTGCAGTCTATTCACCAATCTATTAACTCATTTATCAGTTGACCTGTCTATCCATCATATTGTCCTCTGAGCCATCCACTGGGCCACTTTTAAGACCGCCACGCAATCCGTCAGTCCATCCACTCCTTCTACGGTCAACTGACTGATCCAACTGAATTGATCATCTGTGAATCACCAACCAATTACCACCAATCGCTCCTTCAAGATGATGAACAGTCAATATTGTAAAAATTTAAGATGGGGCAGACTGGTTGCACATTATTGCTGGCCAAACCCACATACAGTTGCAGCCCCATCCACAGCTTCATTCCGAAGAGCAGGAGGAAACCGGAGGCAAAGCACACAAACATGGGAAGAACATGCAGACCCTGCACACCCAGAAAGGGCGTTACTCACCGTGGCGGGTGATGCACGGATGCTGTGGGAGTAGCTCTGGTTGCTCGTGCTGCCGCTCAGCATGTAGTTGCCCTGGATGACATAGCTGCCTCCGCTGCTGCTGCCCCCCGCTGCACCTCCTGCCCCTGCTCCCGCCCCACCGGGCGCGCTGCCCGCAGCCACCGCCACGGTGCCACTTCCACTGGTGCCCGACGTGGCATTGGCCACAATCTGGCCTGTCCCAGACACAAACATAGACACGGCACCCCCGCCTGCTGTCACTGACACGGTTTGCGACGTGGCTGGCGCAGTAACCTGCGTCCCTGAGGCGGGCGGGGCTTCGTAGTAGGTGGTGGCAGCAGCGGCAGACTGGGTGTAGAGAGGGGTATCTGTGTAGGTGTAGCTCCCGGAACGTCTGCAAAGGAGGGATATGAGGTCAGGGTGGAGGAGCAAGAGATGTCATGAGGGTGGGTAAACATACGATGCAGAAAATGGCAGAAGAAAAAAAAATGATGACCAGGAAAAGAGATGTGTTTGAGAACAGCTGACTGGAAAGCAATGGCATCCTGACAGCAGTGGAAGTCACGTGGTGGAAGTCATGATGGCCACTCACATGGTGCTTGTGGTGTAGCTGGCATCTCCGCCCTCCACATACTGCACCTGGCTGGAGTAAACATGCTGCACGGGGACCTGCTGGAGCTGCTGCTGCACCTAACATGGGGACATGTCAGCTTAGAGGGAGGGAGTCCTGCTGTGCCATGACACTAACTGCTGACGTAACCACATCACGTTACACATCTCAGTGATGTGTCGGTTGTACAGCCAGGGTGAGGTTTGGTTTGTACTCCTACATAATGGACCTTGTGTGGCTCACCTCCTGAGTCAGGTGAACTGGTTGTAGGTTGGTGACATTCAGTTGGTTGTTCTGTCCCGACTTTGCCGCCTGGGAAACAGTCTGCACAACTGATCTCTGCAGACAGAAATACAGCAATACTAAAGAAATTGATGCTTAACGCTAGCCCCCTTCTACTTGTCAAATGAACCCGCTAACGCTAGCCTTTTAGGTCAGCTGTGTTAAAGCTACCTCCTATAACCTATTCAGGTGAGTTAGCCAAATCTTGTCTCTTCATTTAAGCAAGCACCGAAAGCTTCAAAAAACAGAAAAGAGCGCTCAAGAAATTTTTGTATATGTGCTTTGTATTTCAAACGCATGATACAGATAGTGGGATTAATATTAATAACATTTAAAATAACAACAGTCCTCTCATGGTGTAAATGAGTGCTTTTGAAGCATCTCATAGTTGTTTCCTCATACAAAGCGGTGAGATTCATTGCAAGCGCTAACTGAACGCAGCAAAGTACAGTTAAATAATATTAGCCATCCTTTGGAAAGCATACAGCTGAGGCGGTTAAATCATCATACTTCAACTTTCTCATTACATATATATTCCTGTTAAACAAGAATGTGCACATTTGTTGAGGTAAATCTCAAGTGAAAAAATTAATTTTTCACTACAAATCGCATATTAATGGAAGGAACCACAGACCATTTTAATTGTACATAAAGCCTATGTAGTGTTTGAAAACATTACATAATCTTAGACAATTACATTACACAAAACAAAATATTTTAAACATATTATTATTATAAAAAATAGAAAGGGGTTAATTACTATCAAATTACATTTAAAGAAAAATTCAAAATGTCACTATTTTGGTGAATATCTTAAAGCTAGCTCTAGCATCATGCTTGTTAATATTTATGAATGTTGGAAAATGAGCCTCAGGGATTTCAGCTAGAACACATATGCGAAACCCCCAGCGGAGAAGGTGAAAGAGTCTGGAAAAGCCATGTTACTGGAGTCTGGCGGAGTGTGTCGACGTGGTCATACCTGCTGGCCTGCCTGCACCTGCTGCACCACTTGCGTGGGAACTCCGGTCTGCACAACGGGTGGTGGGGGGCTTGAGTCCGACACCGAGTCACTGGAGGGCAGGGACCCCTCTGGTCAGGGAGAGAGAGCAGTGTGAATTTCTTCATTGCAACACCTCTCTTAATACACACACACACACACACACACACACACACACACACACACACACACAACACTATAATAGTCAATGCAATCACTGTCTTGATAACAAGCGAGAGAGAGAGAGAGAGAGAGAGAGAGAGAGAGAGTGAGAAAGGGGGAGGGAATATATATGCAGTCGAATCTCCAAAAAAAGGTAATATCCCCAAGACAGACGTTAGTTGCCACGGTGAAGTCTTGCGTGAGGGACACCCCATCCAGTTACACCTGCCACAGGTATATCTAGCTGACTGGGCGGCTGCCAGACCCACAGCTTGCCAATCACGAGCTGCCACTGGAGTCAACGCGGCTGCCAAGGAGCAGACGGGGAACCCGGCCGAGTCACTTGTACTCACGGGGGCCGCTGTCCAGGCTGTACAGCCAGCTGGAGTAGTACATGGCTGTGGGGTGTGTGCCTGCCCCCCGTCTCGCTCCCGCTCCCCCTCAGGGCCCTTTTATCACACAGACTGAAGGCAGCCTTGGACAGGTAATCTCTGCAGATGGGAGCAAAAATCCCCCTTCATATAAACACGGGTATCATGTTGGGCAAGGAGATGCGGGCGAGGCAAGAGTACCATGTGGACACGGTACATTTCACTCGCTTTTCCTCTTTTTTTTTATCATTTTACTCTACTTGTCCACAAAACTACATGTTAATGTTGAGTATGGTCAAGACAGCGGAGGTTCGAGTTTATCATAATTATTAACCTCTATTTATATGACACCTTTGTTCAAGGTGATTCAATGTTAGGTTTGTACAAGACAGTACTAATGTTTTCCCATTTATACAACTGGGTAAATTTACTGCGTAAGTACCGTGGTGAAGTGTACTATGTCAGCAGGGGAGATTTGAAACCAGGCCTTCTGACTGCAAGTAACAGTTCCACTACCTGGTGCTTCCATTTATTTTGTGAAACAACAAAACAAATGTGTTTCTTCTGAGGGATTTGAATCCTATTTGAGTAGCATTTGAATACCTATAAATACTATTAAATGAAGGAGGAAAAACAACTCATAGTCCTCTAACTATAAGCCAATGAATAATCTCAAATGAATAATCTCCAACTATTTGATTCTGCCCACTGTAAAGAACAATGGTTTCAAGCATACTGGTCTCTCCCATATTGTACAATCCTGACTCTTATTGTACCTAATAAAGGACATTCTAAGGTTGGGGGGCAGGCCTTGGAGAATTTTTTTTTTTAAAAATCCAAAAAACTTTCATTGACAGGTGTTAGGAGTTTAAAATATTAAGGTAAAAAGACATTTTTAACAGGTTGACTCAGAGCTTTAGTTTGAAATTTTGTAGTTCAGAGCGTCCGGCTTCTCGTTCAGTCCCTGAAATGTGACACTGCTGTTACGTGACATGGATCAGGTTGCTCCGCTTATAGACACCCCTGAAATAAACACACACACACACACACACACACACACACACACACACACACACACACACACACACACACACACACACAGACAGCCCCTGTGTGTTTTGCACCCAGGAAGGGGGGGGGGGTGCAAAACATACACAGCCAATTGACATGGTAAATGTTTGTTCCAGCTGATCCCACGTGGTCTGAGCAAAGGCAGGGCAGGCTTCCCATATGGGGCTAACTGGGCTGGCAAGATAGCCTGAATCACAGGAAGGAAACAGAGGAAGAGGCCTGGGTGCACCATGTTAGTGTGACACTGCCGCTTTACACAGCTGGGTGGGAGATTTCCTCTTAAAGCGGCTGTTCACATTACGTCCTTCATGGAGCCAATGTGAAAATCCTATCATCCACATACACTCCTTCCTTGATGTTTCAGAATATTCCAGATACGGCACAAGTCTGGAAAATCAAAAGCATAATTTCAGTGTAGTATTTTTTACTAAGGCGCTGTATAGCACTGCACTGTGTGCAGTAGCAATATTTTTATAACTTAATGCATAATGAATTTGTAATGCACCTAATAAAATTAAATAAGTCAGTACTGTAACCAAAACACAGAAAATACACGCATTGTGGTAAATTATATGCATAGTAGTAAATAAGGTACTGCTACAGGGGGACTAAGGTGAAATCTTCACGGAACTAACAGTTGGATGGTTCTTTGAATCCCAGTATCAAACGTATTTGAAATACTATTAAATACATTATTTTTTCCAGAAAACAAAAAAATGTTGTTTTCCCTTATATTATGTTGAAAATAGTGTTCAAATATTTCAATATTTATAATTGCTCTAGTTTTTCTGGAATATTTTTCCAACGGTCCAATTATTTAGCTGACACAAATGCATACTAACTACCGTACACCGATTTACCTTTTTATACAGCTATAGCGCCGTGATTAAGGTGAACTATAGGAGAAGCAGCAGCAGGGATTTGAACTTAAAACCTTTAAATTGCCATACAGTAGCTTTTACCACTGTGCCACTCGGTGCAATATCTGTCCCTGCAACCCACTTGCAGCACTGCAATTTTACAGCAGCATCTGAGCCTGTTTCTGGCACATCTAGCTCCGCATTTTCACAGATGTAACACAGAGATCCTCCTCCCACTAAATCACGGAGCCCCAGATCTTTCACCGTCCCCCCATTAATCTCCTAAAAATGTTTTCATAAGTGACACAATCTGCACAAAGTAAATAAAAACACCTTTGTTAGTGCTGTGACCCAAATAAACACCTGGAGACGTAATTTACACCCTTCCACCAGTAACAGCCGGTTACCTCCTTTTTTAAATTTATATTTATCAATTTATCACCATTTTCTCCAAATGAATGTCTCTTATTGTCTGTGAGACCAAAAACCAATTTATTTAGTTACTCCTGGAATCTTGGGAGCAGTTGCATAGCAGTTGCAACCCCAACTGAATAGTCAATCTTGTTACTTCATACGCAATAACACACTTCTAAACTAAATGCTAAGTGTTTTTTGAAGGGATTCTTAATTTTCAATGACAGCTTTCTGCTACAGAGCATTTTGTTTGCTTCATCTGGATAAAATTAATTCCCTAAATTCAAAGCTTACATTCTTCAATAACCAGAATGAGTTAAAAGTACATGAAAATTGTGATAAATGCTCATTTATAAACTATAACATTCAGAAAGAATCAAACACTTTCATAAATGTATTACTCAGTACCTAAGTATCATATGAACCTGTGGTCTTTACCTTTTTTCCAGATTCACGCACTTAAACATTTCACACATTTTCACCTTAAATTAGTTTTATTAGATTTATTAAGTAGTTCAATTCTTTTTTTAATCCCTCAGTATTATTGTGCATATGGACAGTGCTTCGTGAAGATATGTGAAGATCAAATATAATTGTGTAAATGTCACCGGACAGTTGTGGTGTGATTCTGTGACCGTGGCATGGCAGCGATAAATCCTGCCAGGTGTGTTCCACTGACCAGGTTTTCTTAGTAACATAGACCAGATCATCTACACTGTACACTGGGGGATCACATGCTTTTAGGCGGCATCCGATATTTTTGGCTAAACATATATATGTGCGGTTTCTGTATAAATCAAAATAAGCAGAGCTTCTATTTCTATTGGAAAATTGTTTTTTTGGAAAAATCTGTAGGACTGTATATTTAGCTAACCAATACTTAGAATGTAGGGTTTGTACACAATGTTACTTACAATGATTTACTGATTTGTACTGCTGATTTTTGATATGATTCAAGTATCTCAATGAAGGAGTGGGGATTTGAACCCACGTTCTGTTACTGGAAGGTTGGTTTGGGAAATGTCAGTTGGTTCCTTGGCTGCTCAATATATGAGGCCATAAAAATTTTACTGCTACAATTAGCGTGTGAGCAACAGGCTCTCGCCCGCAGCATTGACCCAAGATTCACTCCCTCACCTGTGACTGTGACCACGATGTACTGTGGTGTGTTCTGCCCGTTGCTGGCCTGTGGCGCCGAGCTCTGTATCTCCGCCGTGACATACTGTGTCTGGCCAGTTGCGGACTGCGCGGTCACCACCAGGGGGCCTCCTGATTTCTGTGCTGTGGTTGGGGGAGCCGGGGCCGTGCCAGGGGGCGTGGTCTGTCCTGCAGGTGGGGCGGCAGCAGGGGGTGGAGTAGCTGTGGTCTGCAGCTCCGCCAGAAACACAGTAGCGGCTGGAGCGGTGGCTGGTGGAGGGGCAGGTGGTTGCCCTGGTGCCACGCTCAGGGCGCCCCCTGGTTGCTGCGAGGGCTGCGCCAGCTCCTCCACGTAACCGGGAGTTGCCATTGCCACAGCTAGGGGTCCATATGAGAAAGGGAAAAAAATGAATTAACACACTATTAACACTCTCTCTCTCTCTCACACACACACACGCACACAGAAAATAACTGAGGCAAAAAAATATGTAACAGGCAAACACCAAAGAAAAACAAGAAAATCTTCCACAGTAAATTAAATTATGTGTTTGTGTGGGTTTCCTCCAGATGCTCTAGTTTCCTCCCACAGTTCAAAGATACGTGTTCCGGGTGAATCGGTGATGCTAAACTGCCCTCCACGATTCTACATTAGACGAGTGGTTATTGGTGCTGGACGAATAGTATCATAAAGGAAACAGCATGGAAAAATACTTTCATTGTGGTGATAAATGCTCATTTATAAACTATAACATTCAATACATCCCTGGATTTTCTGGGTTCCACCAGAATTTCCCTTTGACAGTAACATCTCTGACATCGGTTCCAACATCCTCTACGCTGGCCAAACACCAAGAGCTTTTAAAGTGCTTTGTGGTGTGTAGCTACAGTGTCTGCAGTAAGAGTACACAGCAGGGGAATGCAGAAAAAACAGCAGTGGAAACTTTGGGTGTGTGCCATGTCAGTGTGGGGTCAGACCTCTGTGGACACACAAAATAGTGGATGCTTTGCTATGGAACCCATTTCACAAATGCAAATCATACAACACATTATGTATTAAAAATATTAGTTCCACATCCCCGACTGCCCTATAAACACCACAGTTTGAGCGGCTGACTGCAGTAAATCAGAAGGTAAAGTTATGGCAGCTGCCCTTGCGACTCCAGCTCTGGTGCACATGGGTAACATGCAGTAAAGTGAAGGTAGGGTTCAAGCTGCAACCTGATAGCAGGTGCTCCCTGCAGCATTTCAGGCATGGTGGGTGATGACTGCATTCAGCTGCTGGGTTCGTATTTCCGAAATTGTTTTTCTTCATCGCCTGAGAAGCGTAGGGTGGGGGTAGGAGTGACCTGCCACAAACTACTTACATGATCACTCAAACATACAAATAATACAGCATGCTGATCTGAAAAATGCCGCACAACTGTCTCTTCCAGCAGAACTTGGAAGAAATAACAATGTTGCTGCTATTATTATATGGAGCACCTGATCCTGATCAGGATTAAGCGGTTAAGGATAATGGATGGATGACTACTATTACAGCCCGCTGGGATTTGCTTCATTTTCCTGCACCACCTTTAAAAAGTGTGGCCCTGTGCTTCTGCGGTGTGGATCCCACTTCTACCACCATTACAACTTTTAATGATGGCATCCCAAGGTGAGCTCCTGAGGCAAACACTTGTGACACTACAGCCTTCTGTTGCCAGGTTACAGCACACTGTCTCCCAATGAGTCGGTCCCCTGAAAAAGACTGCAGTCCGCTCACGATCGAACTCTGACCGAAACCAAGGTAGCCATTTGGCGACCAGTACAGTTGCTCGCTATCAAAAACAGCCAACAGAGCCCAGGTGTGGAAGGAAGGTCCAAAATAGACTTTGACACCAATTATCTCCAGTAAAAGTAAGAACACAGAGACTGTAGCTTTATTGAAGCCTACAGTCAAAACTTTTCCTTACATGTATATCTCAGTTACATAGATGTGATAGCCAAATTCACAATAGCAAGTCATTTAGCTGGGCTGTAAATTACTATTGGAACACAGCGGTTCCTCAAACAAGGAAATGCTTCCTTCTATTATTGTTGTTAACCACATTATCTTGGTCAGAGTGGCAGTAGTCAGGAGCTCCACCATGTCACCCTAACACCATTCATACTTATTTATCATTGTTTTAAAATGAACGTGAAGTGCAGCAACCATGCTGTAAAAAGTCAGTAACTGACAATGATGCTGAGTGTGCAAACACAGTAAAACTAACATCACTCTCATGTCACTACCCACTTGTGTCTTATTCACAACATGTAATGGAACCACACAACTGCAGCCCATCCCAAATACATTGGTGGTCTCTTTGAGCTATTGCAGTTGCCATTTGTTCACAAAGTGTGAAACCAAAAAGCAGCAACCCTGAAGGCAGGGCATCTGATGCGGGGTTTTGTTTTTCAACAGAAAGGCCACCGAGGAGCTTCCTGGCAAAAGACGTAGTACAAAGTGTGGGTGTAGCACAGAATTCTGCAGTGTGAAAGCTGAGATGGCCACGTTTCCCTTCACGCATCCAGAAATTCCATGTGGGGTAAATAAAAAACAAGGCCTCTTGGCCCAGTACACAGTGCAGTTAAGGAACTGGGTGCTTAGGGTCAGCAGAGTAACAGACACTGCTGCAGGACTTTATTTTAAAACTATTTATAACTGCTCTTAATAAATAGGGTTTAAAAACATTCAGCTAATACTCAATGAGTTATTATACAGACATATTTTATTCAGTAAATATTAAATGGACAGTTTTAAATGTTAATGTTGTTGTGGAACAGTTGAGATGAGCATTGCTTTAATGGCTGAATTCACACACAAGAGTTTATTCATTTAATAACTTCCTGTAATACAGCAATAAGATCTTCTGCTCTGAGGGTCAAGGCTACTTTTTTTTTTTTACCACTTTTGAATTCTGAAAATAACTCATCTTTGATCTTCAATGTGCAGTTTCCTGTGTCGGTTAGTCATTTTCTTTTCTAGGAAGGTGCAAAAAATACATTGAAAAAATCTCCTTTTTAAAGGACATCTGTCCTTTAAAACAATAATGCATTGCTGTCGACTGTAGCTTGATTAAGGATTACTTGACCTAACTGACACTGATTCTTCATATAAGAATTAATCTCTGTAACATGTAGACAAAACCAACATTATTATATTATACTACATTTTTATACTACATATTTTATGCTACATATATAGTAATAACTTATACTTATAAAACTTATTGTAAGAGGCTTCACTGCCCCTGGCCACCTGCTCCCACCCCTCCAAAATCTGTGTTGCTCCTGGTGTTGTGGTATGATCTTCCTCTGGCCCTCAGAGCAGCTGAATCCCTTCTAGCACTCCAGGAAGGTCTCAAATCCATCTCTTTTCAACCCATTTCTCTGCTGAGCTGCCATATCCTTTGTAAGTAAGTCCCTCGCTACCTGCTACTTTTTACCCACCTATTCTCCTGTTTGTACATGACTTCAGGTAGCTACCAGAACCGGTGCACCATGACAACAGCTGTATCCAACAACATTGGGCTTCTATCACTGTGTGTAAGTACTTCAGTCTGTTGTTGGTGCGCTTTTGTTTATTCTGAGCTACACACCACTCTGCAAACAAGCATCTGCCAAGTTCATACCGGTAAAAATAAATCTAAATACAATCGTAATTTATAATCTAACAGTTTGAAGGAACAGTATGCAGCAATAAAGATTTGTTTTAGAAATGCTGGGAAATCGCATCAAACCTTGAAAGCAAAACACACCTGACAGTCACTTCTCAGTTAATACAGTATCTTCTTCTGTAACTTCAGGTGCATAGCACCCCACTAAAACATGCAAACATGTGTGTAGCTTCAACTTTTACACATTAAGGAAAACCGCAAACTTTAGTAACGGCAACTCCACACCACTTCTGTGGGGTTTATACCTGCTTTTATAAGACTCTATGGCATAAAACAGTGCTTATACCCAGAGGGCCAGTGTGTAGACTGTTTTCCCTTTTTATTTGCACGAATCAGTCCGATTAGTGGTGAATAGTTAGACTTAAGACAAAAAATATTTATGTCTGGCCATCTCTGTATGTTGACATATGACTCTCCATCTGTATGGTTTGCTTTGCTTCAAATATAGTACGCAAAATGCGATTATTAGGACTCGGTGAGGAGGATCGTTTTAATGCATTGTGTACGTATTGTTACTGTTTCTTTGACCACTCTGCGAGAGCCTGCAAACAGTCGTTCTTCTGCAGCAAGTCGGCAACTTTCGTGAACTTTTATTTCGTATTTACATGTGACAGGGAAGAACATGGGCGCGTTCACAGTGTCGGCAGTGAACACAGGCATCCGTTTCAAGTATTTTCTAGGACTACGTTTATATAAACGAGCATTTCGGAAACGCCGAAAAAGAATTGTTACGTGTTTCTCCACCTTGTTCAAAAAAAGCATTAAGATGTTGCTATACTGTTAAGTAATTGTCGTCTTGTTTCGAGTTCAATCCGACTGATTTTGCCAGCCAGAAAAACTCACTGTGGTGTTAAAACGGCAAAACCAGAACTCTGAATAAAAGAGGCGTGCCCATGTTTGCTGACAAATAAATGTAAAAGTTTAAATACGTCCCCTTTTTAAAACGGTCATTAATTGTATTAATTTTTTTCTTCTTCTCCTGTTAAGGGCGGGAGACCATAAGGACTCCCCCGCACCTTGGCCGCTTTCCTCCAACGACGGTGCGTGGCGCTCAGTTCCTTTCACTTTTGCTAAGGATCTTAAGCGTCCTTCCTCATTGGTCAGCAGCGATGTCAATCGAAGCCGGCGCCGCTTGGCCCCACCCAGGCCGTCACGCTGCCTTCCCTCCCTTCCCCTCCCCACTCTGCCCCTCCCTCCCGTGACAGCCGCGGAAGATGATCTGGCGAACCATATGCTCCGACTTTCACCGATTGAGACAAAAAAAACTTTTTCCTTAAAAAAACCTCCTTTACAAACGGACACATATCACAATATAAGAATGTTTGCATGAGCTGGAAACACGGATACTACGTCAGCTGAAAGTGAAACGCACAAAAACGGGGATTTCCGAGTCAAAAAGCGTAATTCCGCAACCGCGAAAAAGAACCCATTAAACAGCACGTCGCCTTCCTCCACTTTTACTGTCGGCTTCTCCAGCCTTGGATCGAGTTCTTGCAGCCTTAACCAAACACACACACAACTACCTCGCTAAAACAAAAGTGCGTCGACTGCATATATTCCAACACCCGCCATTTTGTACTCCAATCACGGATTTGACATCGTCATAACAACCGCCTGCGATTGGGACGCGGCCTCGCGCCGCCGCCGTCGCCGCGCTCGCGCCCCCGCCTTGCGCCAGCTAGCTATGCGATCGCGACTCCTCAAACAACGGACGACAAAAAAGACAAGAAGAGCAGAATTTCTTCGCGTTTTTGTTTCAGACATTGCACGGCAGACGAATAAAGTTGCTGTTTTTTCACCTCTAGTCTCCAGTGGGGGGGTTCCCTCGGGATTTTCGGCGTTGTTTTTTTAATGTTCGGGTTGTTGTTGTTGATTCTCGTTGCTGGGTTCTTGTCGCCAGGACTACCGTGGCTATGGCGCTTCGTCCTCACCGGGGCAACTGTTGCTACCCACCCGCTTTCTTCCCACCCTCTTCTTTCTTTTGATTGGCTATGCCTGGCAAACAGACCCCAACTTGTCGTGCTACTATTGGATAATTTTCTTTTCAATAAAAAAGTCCTTGTTTTATTCGTCGAAATTTCCCGTCAATCATCTGCAGGAGCTACGCAATTTGAGTGCATCTTATATTCATATTCAATTGGGTAATTTATCTGTCAATCAATCGTGCCTAATAACCACTTGACAAAAAACACAGTATCGTTGTATTTTTGTCAAGACTGACAAAAATACAGTTTTTCATATTTGTATTTACTGGCCGGTCTTGGTCCCCGGACTACTGTTGAACGCTTCTTACTGAGTTACAGCTACTCGTTAAATACAACTAAGTACTCTACTAAAAAAGTTGCATTTCGAACCTCTCGCACACCTTTAATTCAAAAAGAATTTATTAAAAACACAAATTGTAAAATGGAAGTCTGTTATGTTATTATTTGGTCTTGTTAAAGAACAAATTGGCTAATATCAGGTTTTCTCTGTAATTCTGTGATGAATTAATTTCCAGAAATGAATACAATTTGCCTGAATGCTAATATCTTTCTAAATTGTACCATTGAATAACAATTAAAAAACTAAAATGTCATGAATGAACTACTATAAAGGCAGCACTAAAAGCTGCATTCTTGTGTTTTCATCCACTGGTGTCAGCAGGGTTTTTTAGTTTTAATTAATTACATAATGATAACACCTTTTTCTTGACCATTCAAACTGTCAGGTTTCCTAGGGTTTTTATATTCCTCCCACCCTATACTTGTGATAAGAACCGTTGCTGCAAAATATTTCAGTCCCAGTTGTTTCCATTGTCATCCACCACTTATCCAGCATAGGGTTGTAGTGGTCTGGAGCCCTTGCAGTGGCATAAGATGTGAAGCAGGGTTGTTTGGATGGGATTCCGATTCCAGGCCTTTGTGAGCCGATCACACACCTGTCAGTTTAATTCTCTCTCGCTCTCTCTCTCTCTCTCTCTCACACACACACACTCACACACAGAGGAAGGAAAATTTGTAGCTGCTGCTGCAAAACAAGTCTTTATTAATTTCCAGAAATTGTTGTTTAGCAGCAAATCCTTCATTGACTTTATTCAGCACAAAGTCAATACGACGTCCTCTGTATAATTAACTGTGCCACGTCTCTTTTATAAACACAGTTTAGCGTCCCATATTGACATGTTTAGCATCCATTCAAATAGAAGGCCTGCTGTCATGTCTCTGACCAGCACTTATTTTTTAAATGTCAACACTATGAATTGCTTAACTTGCCCAATTATTCATGGTGGTTATGAATATATCTTGCTCACAAAAATAGAGCAGAAACCTTTAATTTGAGTGCCATTCTCTTAAGCTGCCCACTGACTGCTTCTGCACAATCTGTGGATGGCCGAGGCACAAAATTGCCAGGTGATGTGTGTCACCGTATCAGTGAGGGTGGCCCTGTCACTTGCCAGGTGCTCGCAGATAGTACTCGGGCTCCGTTTTTGGCGCTTTGCTGATTATCATCCATATGCCCTCTTATCTGTGTTTTGAAATGTCAGCCGCTCTCTTCCTCTAGCTACCTGGCTCATGGGGGTGTGTGGGTATGATGACTGTCTTGCCATCACTCAGCTCCTCTGCTGCGTCATTTGTGGACAAAAGAGAACACAAGGTAATATGAGGTGAGCATGCTGTGATAGCGACTGCTGGTTTGGCTTCCGGGATGCTGGGGCTTTTTTTGTAAGTAATGTCTGTATTTAGTCAAACTATACAGGTAGTGTAGTGGTTTGAGCTGCCATCTTCAGACTCAGAACACCCAGGTTTAAAGAGGTTCTCCCGCTTTCTATTGTAGGACCCTTGAACAACGTAAAATCACCCAACTGTACAAGTGGCTAAATTATTGTACATAATTCAACCCTGTAAGTCACTTTGAAGAAAAGTATCAGCTAAATGAAAAAATGCAAATGTACAGACAATGTACAGCAAGTCCCACTTCTTGCTGCTGAGATCCAGGTACTGTTTGGGGTTCAGTTGGTTGAACCTTGTAAATAAATCGTAGTTTTTAATATCAAATTAGCTGTTGCATATCAGTATAGAAAGTGTGCCATTACCTACCAATACACAAAGTTTATAGGTGTGAGACACCCTTGTTTGCGACTATACAAAAGAGAATGTAGCTGCTGTGTCTGGCTGATGACTGGAGAACCAGGATTCTAGTTGACAAAAATGATATAATCAAGTAATACATCTCTGAACTAGTGCAGTAAAAATGACCCACCTGAATAAATGAGCAAATAGCTGAAAGTAGCTTGGCATATAAACATAATAATGTTGTCTGTGAATGTATTGCGATTGTTTTGGAGAAAGGCATCACCAGAGAGAATAAATAAAATCATGCAGAATAATTTTCCATTTTTAAACCAACAGATGTAGTTAGTTTTAGATATAGTAAGAGTAAAGCAACTGGCAGTTGAGAAGAGGAAAATAAAAAACTCCCAACTGCAAAGAATTGGAAAAAAATTAATCTCTTTGGTTCCAAGTACCTGCGGATGCCCATCCCTCCTGGACATTATATTGTACTTTAACAGTTGTCCCCCACTGTTTAACCTGCTGCCATCATGCCACAACTAATGTGTATAAATGAAGTCAAAAGAAGTCAGGTTTTTAGTTGTTATTGGATTTTTCAGAAGCCCATGGTCCTCTAAGTCCAGAAGTGAAGGAACTTTTGGTGGCAAAAAAGTGAAATATTGTACATAGAACGGCTTGGAGACCAGCAGGCTGATACTCTGATTTTACAAATTTCAATAATTCAAAATCAGATTGTCTCTGTGTTATTTTAATGGCTTTGCATCAGTTTCTCTAATGATGGCTCTTGTTCCCTGCCAAGCAGCAGCTAACAATATAGTTAAAATGGCTTGTGTCATCAGTCACCACCACATGCTTCACAGATGTGAACAAGTGCAAGAAAAAATGTAGCAGTTTTTCTATATTCTCATATGATTTCTAACAAATGAAGAGATTAATGCTAAATGTTCAAAAGCAAATAAGACCGCCAGGTTGCCAAAAGCCGGGTCACCGGGGGAACAGAAAAGCATTATGTTTTACTCATGAGGAGTCAAAACACATTAGTGAAAGCATTAATTAATAGAAAAGCTATACTTGGGACTAAACATTAATACCAGTATTCAAATACCCATCCATCATTATTAACATTTGACTGTCTGAAGCCTTTCCCAGATTCATTGGGTGCTAGGCTATGAAACACTCAAGAGTTTCTATATTTTCCTGGAAGAGGAACACGTTGCAAAAATGTATAAGCACTCTAGCAGTGAGTGCAGAAGTCAGAGTTATCACCTTCTTGTTTAAAAGAGCCAGGTTAGGATATCAACCTGCTGTAATATCCTTGATCAAGGTTCACACAGTAAAAATTCCTCAACTGTATAAATGGGTAAGTAATTATAAATACTTTAGTTTGCAAACTTATCATTGTTAGCTTTTTCAGAGAAAAGTCAGATAAATGAATTTATATGGGTGTCTGTGTCTCCTTAGCACATATATATGAATATGCAAAAAGATGGAGAGGGGTGGATGGATGGAGAAAGGTGGATGTGGAGGACAGCAGCCGGGACTTTAGGTAAAGGAAAGGTTATCTGCAATCAGATTATGCGCCGTACGACATTGCTGGTCCGTGAATGTGCTGTTAATTATGACACCTTTAGTCCCCACATTGTCTTTGGAAAGGTCTCAGCTTCTATCTCGCATGGGTATCTCAGTACATGGGTCATGCGTCATCTCCGCAGGGCCACCGAACCCCTATATAACTGGGGCCTGAGGGGCAACGAGATCCGCAGCAGTAGCTGAGACCACAAGGGAGAAGCACAGGAACATCCTCCAGCTGCGTTTCATCTGTCCCCCACGGCTCTTGTTTGGTGTCCTCACCACCGTCCCCTGCTGGGCCAACCATGTGGAAAGCTGCAGTCCTGGCCGTGTGCCTGCTGGTTGCTGGAGCGGAAGCCACAGACGGACATCCAGCCTATGGGGTCAAGCTGTGTGGTCGCGAGTTCATCCGCGCTGTCATCTTCACCTGCGGGGGGTCACGCTGGAGGAGGGCCGTCGACACAGCGGGTGAGACGTGTACCCTTTTGTGTAACTCTCATCGTGTGCGTTTGTGTGTTTGACTCCCCTTTCTGTGCTGGCTTTTCCTCTGTCTCTTCTTTCTGCCACTGGTTTGAGATGTGTTTCTCTGTCTCCTTTGGTGAAACTTGGTCAGACTTTGTTTGTCTTTAATCATAGCTGTCTCTCTTTTTGACAAGTGTTTATTTCCCAGGTTGACACGGTGGTGCAGCAGCTAGCAGTGATGCATCACTTTTTTCCCATAAGGGCTGTGGGTTCAAACCTTGTTCAGCCTATGCTAGGTTATTAATAATAGGAAACATAGAAAAAGAGGTTAAAGAAAAAGTATGTAAGTCTACATTAATCAAATAAACAAGGTCTTTGTTTAGGTTCCTCCTTAGTCCTCTGGTTTACACCCAGAGTCTAAAGATATGTTTTACTGGTGAGCTGCATGTAAGTGTGAGCAAATGGGTGGATGTGAGACCGCCCTGTCATGGAATGAGGTCCCAACCAAGCTCTTGCCCAATTCAGCACTCTTCTCAAAAGCTCTGACCATTGCACCCCTTTACTGGACACATGGTTATTGATAAAGAAAGAAATTATATCTATTTTCCTAGAAAACCTCTTGTTGTCATCAGCAGTTTCCAGTCACTATAGCTAATTGTCTAATCCAGTTATTCATTAAATGAAATGTGTTTCCATGGTGGCATCTTTACAAGATATAAAGAAGATCTTTTCATCTACTGATAGTGAGACAGGTGATCATGATTTTTAAGGACTGACAACAGTACCGCCCTCTTTTCCAGATGAAGTCCCTCAAAACCCCTTTTCTTCCCGTCACGATGAGGCCTCGGAAAACTGGAGCCAAAACTCCCTTCTTGGATTTTTGACCCAGCAACGCCCAGAAGTGGAAACCCCAGACTGGGCTGCGGAGAGCCATGACGGCATCGCATTTGTCCGGCCTGCTCGCTCCCTTATCTCAGAGGAGGTGCTGGAGGCCCTGCGCAGTGCTGACCGCAAGGGCCGCGATGTGGTTGTGGGGCTGTCCAACGCATGCTGCAAGTGGGGCTGCAGCAAGAGCGAGATCAGCTCTCTCTGCTGATGCCTCGCAGCTGCATGCTTTACTCTCCATCTCATTCACCCCTTACTCTGTCCCCCCCGAGCTCCTTAGAAGGCTCCAGAAGGTTTGCTGATGGGTCAACAGCCCCTGCATCACAACTCCAGAAACCTCAAAAAGCCAAGTAGAAATTCTTTCTATTATAAAAATCCTTCAAATCCCTAACCATGTACATGTAGATTAATTTTTGCTGTGGTTTCCATAATGCTGCGATATTGAGAATTTGAAATTTGTTTGACACATTTTAATAAAGGTTTTTTTGCTGTAACCTTTGACTTGCTGCATTGTTTAATCCAGGAGGTCACTGCTTTCATATAAATGGCTGGAATACAGCAAAACCACATCATGTGGTAAAAACACCAAGAAACCTCTAGAAGTCTGGAGACATGAATAAAAATCTAAAAGAAATGCATGTGGCCACCTCTGCCCTGCATTGGAAAAGCAGGTATTGATATGGATGCATGGATGGATAAGTGGATAGAACAGCTTGGATAAAACATAGCCTTGATGAATCTCAGAATACTGATTTAATTACATTCTACAGTCACTGGTCACTTTATTAGGTACACATGGCTGTTTATACACATAGTTTTCCTGCGCAGTGGTGTTGCTCATGATTGTCAGTATATAAAGCACACACACAAGTCTAGAGGTCCAGTTGCTGTGTGAATGACTATCAGAACATACAAGACCTGTTGTCTATGTGGATCCAAACATTGGTGGTAGTCATACTGGCTTCAGCATTTCAGAAACTAAACTTGTGGGATTTTTGCTTAGTTTCACAGATATGACAATGGTCTTACTTTCCTCAAGCACCCTGTACTGCCCTACCTCTGAAACCAGTAGCGCACAATTAAGTTGTGCTGAAGTGTTATGTGAACAGAATGAATGGGCCATCAAAATACATGCAGATACAGCAAAGCTGACAAACAACCATGGGCAAAAAAACCCATCGGGGAACATGTATAGTGCCTTGCTATCGTGTTGTTCTGCAGTCAAAACAGGATCCTGGTAAATATGTGTGCCTAATAAAGTGGCCAGTGAGTGTATGCTAGTCTACGCAGTAATGTGTTCATATTTAATTAGATCCAAACCAACAAAAGGCCAAAAAGAAAATTCCAATTTTACAATTTTTGTTATATTTTTTAGTTTTTTAAGTCTGTGTGTAGAAATATATTTTCTTGGCGTAAAGCAGTTGGAGCATAAAGATTAATATTGTAATGGCACAGCCATACATGTAAATAGTTGTCTGGGTGTTAATTGTTTATAGTCCTGTGTTTGTCTGTTCGTTGTGTGTGCGTTGCTGCCGGGGTGCATCCTGGGATTTTGGCGCGAAGAGCGGGAGTGAGAGTGAAGGAGAGTGGTCATTTTTCGATGTTGTTGTTAGCGGGTTTTTGGAGAGCTTTTTTGCTGTGATGGAAGACGAAATAAAAGGACAGTTTCCTGGACTCCTGACTCCCGAGTCTTTTTGTGATGGCGCCTCTGACAGGCGCTACATTGGTGTCAGAAGCGCGGCGGAGCGGAGATTCAGCACACCGAAGCAAACAAGTCGCCGCCAGAAGAAAATGCTGGTGGAAGAATACAGCGCTCTCCAACAGCAGACGGAAGAGTTAATCGCTTCACTCCAGCGGCTTTGGGAGGCTTCGCCACGGGATGCGCCGCGGAGTGTAGTGATGCCCGCAGACCCCCAGCCGGTGGCATCGAGGACCCGGGAAATTTTGGAACCCCCGCTAAATTCGTCGCCCCAGCCGGCAGTGCGCCTGCCCCGCTACTCCGGTGCTGAGTTGTGGGAGACATATCCTGCGCCTATCCTGACTTTCCAACTTCCCCAGCTTCGCCTCGCAGTGCGCCACAACGGATGGAGTGAATCGACAACAGTGACACAGCTGGGGCTTGCACCGGAAGGTAAGGTGCTGACCGTTCTGCTGGACATCCCTCCAGAGCAGCACGACGACCTGTCTGCGCTGATAGCTGCCCTGAAGCGCTGTTTTGAGCGTCGCAAAGCACCAGACCACTACCGCGGGCAGCTTGAGAATAGGTGGCGTGGAAAAGGGGAGTACCTCGGCGCGTTGGCCACGGACATCCAGTTGCTGACATGCTGCGCCTATCCTGACTTTCCAACTTCTGTCCAGGGTGAGCTGGCATTAGAGGTATTCCTTCGCGCTCTCAACCCGGAGCGCCTCCAACTGCATGTCAGACTGGCAGCACAGACTAGTTTGGGGGCTGCCTTACGGGAAGCAGAACGTGCAGAGATAGCTTTGGGGAGCATGGCAGAGCCAAAGCGACATTGTCGAGCTGCTGAGATGAGTGACAGTGATTAACCTAGGGAGAGGGACGAGGCGGTCACCTGCCGGGTGGAAGCGCCACCCCAATGACGGCGCACACCTATCATCTGCCATCGCTGCAGAAAACGTGGTCACCGGGCACGCGACTGCATGGCACCGGCCCCCATCCCGAGGCAGGGAAACGATACCGGGGTGATGCCATGAGGGGGGCTTCATCCTGCACTGACACGCCCCCTCGCTCTGTACTGGCACAGATCCAGGACCCCTGTATCATTGGGATGGACTTTCTAATGGAGATGGGGGCAGTACTTGACCTGAGCAAGGGCAACCTTCACCTGGGGGGGGGAGACCATTCCTCTCACTCCACCCGTGGAACAGCAGGAGACAGGTCGAGTGTGCAGCGTGCAAAGGGGTGGGGCTCCAGCCAGCCAAAGTACCACACCGGAGAAGGGAGATGACCCATACGAGCAGGGCAACGTGAGTACTGCGCGTGATTGTAGCCCCTCCGCTGTGATGCGGGAGGCGGTGCATGCACTCTGGCAGCGCAGCATGGCCCAGTTGGAGGAGCAGGACCGGGAAGAGCTCTGGGGACTGTTGGAAACATTCCAAGACATCTTTGCGGCTCGGGATGAGGACTGCACCCGAACTGATCTGGTGCAGCACCGAATAGACACTGGGAATGCAGCGCTCATCAGACTGCGACCGCATCACATGGCCCTCGCCAAGCAGCAGATTGCAGAGGAGAAAATAAAGGAGATGGCTGCTGCTGGAGTGATCGAGCCCTCAAAGAGTTCAAAGAGTTTTATTGTCACGTACATAGTAACCGAGTATACCATGTAGTGAAATGTGGTGCCCTGAATCAAGAGGAGACGTGGTTACATTCCAGAAAAAAAGAAAATTTACGAGTAAAAAAACAAACAACAGAACAGACAGTCAGACTTCATAGGGTACATTTTCAATACATTTACATTTTCAGCCATCGTGTCGGCGCCATCTTGGATTATACGAGATCTATAGAACAGTAAAACACAGGATGCCACAGTCCCCCACGTCCCGCAGGAAGATCACTGCCTCTCCCAGATCAGCCAGGCCGCTCTCCGACGACTGGACGTTCGCGAGCATTATGGGGCGCAGGTCCCCCGATGTTTCTTGTGTGCATCGCCCCGGGGTCTCTCGGCCGCGTCCCCAATCGCATCACCGCGGGGTCTCTTGGCCGTGTCCCCAATTACCATCCGCCATCCGAAGCACTCCAGCAGGCCACGACGAATCGGGCCCAAAGAGCACCGGCGCGGGTATCCCCGAGTCCCGATGTTTCCCTATGAGGCGCCGCGCGGTCTCTCGGTCGCGTCCTCAATCGCCATCCGGACGAATCCGACTTGAGAGTTCAGAAACCACGTAATCTGATTTCTGATTTCCATACAGTAGCAGTCCCATTGAAGTGTAAGGGAGTAGTAGGTAGAAATTAAAGAAATTAAAGAAAAGTAAAGAAATTAAAGAAAAACGCACAGTCCGCCTGGAGCGATCAGGTAGGCAGCCATCTTGTCGGCGCCATCTTGCCCTCCAGCAGTCCCTGGTCAGCACCAGCGGTCCTGGTCCGAAAGAAGGTTGGTAATTGGCGGTTCTCTGTTGACTATAGCCATCTGAACGCCGTTACCAAGCAGGACTCATACCCACTGCCACGTATTGATGATACCTTGGACAGGGTTGCCGGTTCATGCTGGTTCAGCTCGCTGGACCTAAGGAGCGGGTACTGGCAGGTTGCCCTGGCCCCGGAGGCGCGCGAGAAGACCGCATTCACCTTGGGACAGGGTTTATGGCACTTTATAGTCATGCCTTTTGGCCTGTGTAATGCCCCTGCCACCTTTGAGCGCCTCATGGAGCGAGTGCTAGCTGACATGTCCCGGAGCCGATGCATCGTCTACTTCGATGATCTCTTGGTCCACGCTCCCACATTCCAGTCTTCTCTTGAAAACCTGTGGGAGGTGTTTGTCGCGATTCGCAAAGCAGGTCTGAAGCTCCACCCAGCAAAGTGCAACCTCCTTCAGCGGCAGGTGAAGTTCTTGGACCATGTGGTTGACGCGAGTGGGATCTCGACTGACCCGGACAAGGTTGAGTTGGTCCGGCTCTGGCCCACACCGCGGAATGTGTCGGTGCTGCAGAGCTTCCTTGGGCTGGCGTCTTATTATCGCCGATTTGTGCGTGGCTTTGCGGATATTGCGGCGCCCTTGCACCGCCTTACTGTCAAGGGGGCGCCATTTGAGTGGACCACTGAGTGTACGGCAGCTTTCCAGCAGCTGAGGGAGAGGCTGACGATGGCTCCTGTCCTAGCACTTCCGACCCCGGGAAAGCCCTTCATACTGGACAAGGACGCCAGCGACCAGGGAATTGGTGCAGTGCTATCACAGGCAGGAGATGAGGGGGAGAAGGTGATCGCATACTACAGCAGGAGACTGAATCGTGCAGAAAGGAACTACTGTGTCACCTGGCGTGAACTCCTTGCAGTAGTGGCAGGGCTCAAGCACTTTCGCCCCTACCTTTATGGCACCAAGTTTCTCCTCTGGACCGACCATGCGTCACTCACGTGGCTTCTCAACTTTAGAGAACCAGAGGGGCAGACGGCACGGTGGATCGAAGCACTACAGGGGTACGACTTCGACATTCAGCATCGCCCAGGGCAACTACATACCAACGCAGACGTGCTGTCTCGTCGCCTCTGCAGCATAGGCTCTTGCAGGCACTGCGAGCGGCTGGAGGAGCATGCAGAGGAGACAGCAAACACGTGTGTGGCTGCAGTAATAGGAGGAGCAGAGGAGGCACTGGATGGCGAAGCAGACCGGTTCCGAAAAGCTCAAGAAGACGACCCAGAGCTGGCCACGGTGAGAGGATTTCTGCGCTCCGGGCACCACCCCCCATGGACAGCCGTCACGCCTCATGGGCCTACGGTAAAGTCCTACTGCTCTCAGTGGGACAGCCTGGCATTGCGACAGAGATTGCTGTACCGCCGGTGGGAAGGACCCGTACGCGGGCAAGTCCAGTGGCAGCTCCTAGTTCCCCGTAGCCTGAGAGGGGAGGTGTTGCAGCAGGTGCATGGCTCTGTGGGCTCTAGGCACTTTGGAGTGGCGAAGACACCGCACCGACTGCGTCAGCGGTTCCACTGGGCTGGTTGCCGCCAGGATGTGGAGCTGTTTGTGCACTGCTGTGATGTTTGTATGGCAAGAAAGGGCCCCTACAACCGTTCACGTGCCCCCCTGCAGAGGCTTCAGTCTGGCGCTCCAATGGAGCGCGTTGGTGTTGATATCCTGGGCCCGTTTCCCCGCACTGACCGCGGTAACCGCTATGTGCTGGTGGCTATGGACTATTTCACCAAGTGGCCGGAGGTGTACGCTGTGCCAGACCAGAGTGCTGTCACCACGGCAGAGTGCTTAGTGGAAGAAATGTTTTGTTGCTTTGGGGCACCAGAAGAACTGCACAGTGACCAGAGCAGGAATTTCGAGGCGCAGGTGATGAAGGAGGTGTGCGATCGTCTGGGGGTACGGAAGACCTGTACCACGGCCCTGCGTCCACAGAGTGATGGGCTAGTGGAGCGGTTCAACAGGACACTGACTGTGCAGCTGTCCATCCTCACCTCCAAGCATCAGCGCGACTGAGATCGACACCTACCCCTTGTCCTGTGGGCATGCCGCTCTGCAGTCCAGGAGTCCACCAGCTGCACCCCTGCCTTGCTCATGTTTGGACGTGAACTGCATACCCCAGTGAAGTTGGCTTTTGGCAGCCCACCAGAGCCTGAGATGAGTGGTGATGCAGGTTTGAGGTATCTGCACCAGTTGCGTCAACGATTGGAGTCTGCGCACACATTTGCTAGGCGCAACTTGATGGAGGCGGGGGGCCGGCAGAAGAGGGCGTATGACATGCAGTGTTGGGGTCGACCGCTGAGCCCGGGGGACTGGGTTTGGATGTACAATCCCCGACGAAAGCGTGGACTTTGCCCCAAACTTGCTGACAGCTGGGTCGGACCCTGTGTTGTTCTGGACAGACTCTCAGATGTGGTGTACAGAGTGCAACCGGGGCACGGGCGCCATTCTGTGGTTCTGCAAAGGGACCGTCTAGCACCGTATCGCCCGAAGGAGTCTATATGCTGCTCCCCTGATGAGCCCGCGTCTGCCCCCGTGGTGGCACCCCCCAGCGGCAGACCGAGGAGGGACCGCAGACCACCTCCACATCTCCAGGACTTCGTTCTGAGGACTCCGTGAGTCGCCAGGGCAGTCAACTCTTAAAGGGGGGGCAATGTAACGGCACAGCCATACATATAAATAGTTGTCTGGGTGTTAATTGTTTATAGTCCTGTGTTTGTCTGTTCGTTGTGTGTGCGTTGCTGCCAGGGTGCATCCTGGGATTTTGGCACGAAGAGCGGGAGTGAGAGTGAAGGAGAGTGGTCATTTTTCGATGTTGTTGTTCTTAGCGGGGTTTTGGAGAGCTTTGTTGCTGTGATGGAAGATGAAATAAAAGGACAGTTTCCTGGACTCCTGATTCCCAAGTCTTTTTGTGATGGTACCTCTGACGGGCGCTACAATATTTTACCTTAATGTAGAGCAGGTGAAGATACTAGTCTTAGCCCATAGAGCAATTTTAAATTACTGATAATAGCCCAGCTGTATAAATGGGGAAATCATTGCAAGTAGCTTAACATTGCAAGTCACCTGGGAGAACATCCATCAGCTAAATACATTAATGTAAATGTAGTTTTAAAACATAGCACTATTATAACAATATCACAATAATATTTATTCCACAGGTTTTATAAACTGGTTTTATTCTTGTTGCTTCTGCTGCAGATTATAAGAAGCCATGTTTCACATCGAAGACCACCATTTTTGCAGGGGCTTTCGGAGTGACTATGGGGTGTGGACAAATTTCAATCCCAGATTGCTGATGTGGTGCCCACTGTGGCACAGCGCTCCCACCCTGTAATCAGCAGCCAAGAAACATCCAGTCACACACCACACCAGAGCATGTGTTTTTGTCATTCTTCCTCCTGCCTCGCAACTATGGTCATCTTCCAAATGCTCTCTCCTGAATATGAGTGTGTTTGGAGTGAATTTGTTGGGTTGGGGGCTGGGGGTTTAGAGAAATATACTTGGTGTCTAGCCTGCAACTGCTGTTCCTCAGCGTACTTCACCATCCTTGATGTATTGACAGTTTCTCAGTCAGAACACCTGCCATTAGTCATGGCTCTATCTATCTATCTATCTATCTATCTATCTTAAATTGTTTTCTTTAATAGCAGCTTGTTTTATTTACAATGTATGATTTGTCTGAGACTTTTGTCAAAAGCAACTTATAAAGTTTCTTCATTGAGTGGCTTACAATTAATTTTGTATTTACACCGGCTAAATTTTACTATGGCATGTCAGGGTAGTATGACTGGAGAGGGGGTTCTAACCAAACAGCTTTTTGCACTATATCAAGCGGTGCGTTGTGTGAAATAAATCGCTTGCCCCCACAGTAACTCAGGGCAATGGCCCAAGATGAGGACCATGAGCATCTTCCAGCTGTGTACCCCTAAGGAACCAACCAAATCGTGTGTTTTACCACGTTTAACAGAGTAAAAATACAGACCAGGGTTTATACTTCACATACCTAAATGTTCCATGCTTCCAGGCTTTTGTTGTGCAGAAGTACTCAGTGACCTACTTCAGAGCATCTGCTAGACCCTTGAAAAATCCCACTGAATTTAATTTTTTTGCAGAATAACACCTTTAAACATGTTTTTCCAATAATACAAGTGTGATAGTAACTTATTTCCATGTCATATCAAGCAAAAGTAACATTAATGTTAAAATATTAATGTTAGTTACATAAGTTAGTATAAACAGATGAGTATGTATTATGCTGCTAATAAAAATATGCTATTTTTTGATTTGACTTGACATTGTGGTGCTATTTAACATACATTTAAATCCCTTCAGTTTGGGGAAATAAAAATAGAATAGATTTTACAGCCATTCAGGAGATCAAATTTAAACATCTTAAGCTAACTAGCATCAGGTAGCTAATGGTAGACACATATTTTGTTATGCTACACAACCAAATAGCAAACATAAATTGAAAAGTAACATTATTAAGATTAACATAAAATATCTTAATCATCTGATAAAAGCCAGAGAACAGTGATAATTTGCAAGATGCTTCTTGCGGCAAATGAAAAACGGAGGCCCAGAGTATATCTTCTGCAGTCACCTGCTTTTTAACCTGCTTAGAGACAACCGGACTGGCGAGTTATAAGTGATTTGTCTTCTATGGTGAACAATGTGTGTTGACTGCACCTGGAATTGTGCATGTGGAGCAGGACACGTGAATAAAGCAGCAGAACTTATCATAAAACAACTATGAAAGCAGTCTTTATACGAGAGTAATTCAAAAAATAAGGCAATTTTTATTCACTCACCACAAACAATTTTGAATGTATATAACAGTTATATTATTTTCCACAGTCTTCTGGATTCCAACATAGAATGTATTCATTTTTTTCCAAATCAACATATGTATCATCTCTGCATCACTTCCAAACTAGTGCCCCTGTTACACCTCTTTATGTGGATTTAGAACATAAAAACTGTATGGTGTAAGGTTGGGACTGTGAAGTCATACTGTTACTACAGCCATACTGTGCTAACATTCTGCCCTTCTGCCCAAAGAAATCTAATTTTGTTGTTGAAGGATGGTACAACCAGAAAGAGGAGTGTCCATGTTTATTCCATCACTGCTTCAGACAGCCTGGCAATGCATGTTCAAACCTACCACAACTCAGTTTCAGCTGGTTGTACTCAGCTGTTATCGTTTTTTGCTAAGTGCATAATTTAAGAATTGCCTTTACTTTTTGAGTCACCCTTGCATAACAGTGGTAACACTATTATCAGATTGTTATTGCTATAATTTTACTGCGGCCATTTTCACCACCCTCCACATCTGTCATTTCAGCTCTCCAAAGGTTGAATAGAAT
Source organism: Heterotis niloticus (assembly GCA_018136845.1). Lineage (NCBI taxonomy): Eukaryota > Metazoa > Chordata > Actinopteri > Osteoglossiformes > Osteoglossidae > Heterotis > Heterotis niloticus. Next base: position 13,564,415 of record CM030890.1, on the reverse strand, counting down.
TCAGCTCTGAGGCACCCCATCATACTGTTCGACTGAGAGAGCAAATAGCCTCTTCTGGGGTGCTGCAGCCATGATTTTTATATCAATTTTTAAACAAGGGCATAAAATCAAAGGCTCACTAAACTGGAACCGGCACTGTTATTACTGCCTGGCATTAGTGCACTCTAAATACAATAAATGTGTTTTTTGCGCATTAAGAGCTCTGCCCTAAAGTACAATGGCATTCTGACCAAGGTGTGCCCTGTCTCACTCCCTTTAGTTCCAGGATAGACTCTAGACCACCACAACCCTGCCGTGGACATGTGGTTATTCATAACTGATGACTCAGTTACTGAATTGTGAGTTTTCTAAACCCAAAGTAACACCTGAGGATGCCTGGCTCCTGTGCATCTTTCTCCCCCTGCAGGTGACTTTAGAAAATACATATTCAAGTAATGACACTGAACAAGATTATATTTTGCATTTACAGATTACATTTCGTTTTCCATTTTGACTGCATTGAAGCATAAATGAATAAACAATCACTTTAGTAGTGCACAGATGCAAGGGAATTATATGTGAAAGGATTCATTTTTCAGATAGCACCAAAAACTTGGGTCACAAATACAACCCCAAATCAGAAAATGTTGGGACAGTACAGAAAATGCAAAATAAATAAATAAATAAAATTAAAAACCGCAGTGCTTCTTACATTTACTTTTATTTCATTGTAGACAGTATGAATCCAAGCTATATCATGTTTTGTCTGTTCAACTAACATTTCATTTGTTAATATACATCCATTCCTGCATTTCAGGCCTGAAACACATTCTAAAAAAAGTTGGGACGGTAAAGCATTTACAACTTTGTAATGTTTCCATTTCTTCTCACAACACTTAAAAGATGGTTTGGCATTGAGGATACCAAGCGATGAAGCATTTCAAGTGTTATTTTGTCCCATTCTTCTTGAAAACACATCTTAAGGTGTGCAACAGTACAGGGTCCTCGTCGCATTTTTTGTTTAAAAATTCTCCACACATTTTCTATTGCAGACAGGTCAGGACTGCAGGCAGATCCATCCAGTACTCATACCCTCTTCTTCCACAGCCATGCCTTTGTAATGTGTGCAGAATGTGGTTTTCCATTGTCTTGTTGAAAAATGCTTGGACGCCCCTGGAAAAGATGTCATCTTGAAGGCAGCAAATGTTACTCTAAAATCTCAATGTACTTTTCTGCATTAATGCTGTCATCACAGAAGTGTAAATTACATTTTCCAAGGGCACTGACAACCCCATACCATGACAGACCCTGGCTTTTGGACTTGTTGCTGATAACAGTCCGGATGGTCCTTTTCATCTTTGGTCCGGAGTACACGACAGCCATTTCCTTCAAAAAAGATATGGAATACTAATTTGTCTGACCACAATACAAATTTCCATTGCGTGATGATCCATCCCAGATGCCTCCGAGCCCAGAGAAGTCGACCCAGCTTCTGGACGTAGTTAACATAAGGCTTCTTTTTGCACAGTAAAGTTTTAAGTGACATTTGTGAATGTAACTCTGTATTGTAGTGCTTGACAAAGGTTTGCCAAAGTAATCTCTTGCCCATGTGGTTATATCAGCTATTGATAAATGCAGGTTCTTGATGCAGTGCCATCTGAGGGATCGGAGATCACAAGTGTTCAGCTTAGGCTTGTGCCCTTGCCCTTTACGTACTGAAACTCCTCCAGATTCCTTGAATTGTGTAATGATATTATGCATTGCAGAGGGAGAAATATGCAAATCCCTTTCAATCTTTGAGGAACATTGTTTTTAAACATTTCAGTAAGTTTCTCATGCATTTGTGGACAAACTGGAAATCCCCTGCCCATCTTTGCACCTCAAAGACAGCCTTTCGTGGATACTGCTTTTGTACTAAATCACGATTACAATCACCTGTTGACATCATCTGTTTGAAATCACATTATTATTTTATGTTTTTACCTCATTGCTAGCTCTAAATAGCCCCTGTCCCAACTTTTTTGGAATGTGATGCAGGCCTGAAATGCAGCAATGGATGTATATTAACAAATGAAATGTTAGTTGACCGGACAAAACATGAAATATCTTGGGTTCATATTGTCTGCAATGAAATAAAAGTTAAAGAAAATGTAAGAATCACTGTGTTTTTTTATTATTTGGATTTTCCATATTGTCCCAACTTTCTCTGATTTGGGGTTGCAAATGTGGAGGCTTTAGTGGTTTCCCTGGAGTGCTTATCTGCGTCTTTTATAACCAAATCATTATTTATACAAATTAGAATGTGCCACATTTACACTTTTGGATCTATACTTGTGTAATTGTACAGCACACATTCAAGAGATCTATTTCACAAAACTCACACAACGTATGATTGCCAGCTGTGACGTATTCGTTTTGTGTCATCGTGCCTGGTTGGTTTATTCCCTGAATTCCAGTGTCATTCGGGGCAGATAGACTGTGGCTTTTCGATCATCAGGCTCATAATTGTTTCTGCTGCAGAAAATGATTTAAATTGTCAGCTTTATAATGCTGTATGTAGCTAAGCTATTTCAGAAGGCATTATACAAAGCTGCTTATCATGTGGCTTAATGTGGTGGTTTAATTTGTTTCTGAAGCAATAATAATAATAATAAGAAGAAGAAGAAGAAGAAGAAGAAGTGGGTTTCTTTGTGGTACTCTGATTTTCTCTCATAGCCCAGATGTGAGGCCAGTAGGGTGATTCTGAACTGTTCATGGTTGTTGTTAGTAAAACTGAGCTCAATAAAATTTTGATTAATTTATTTATAATTTGTTACACAGGCACTGAACAAAAATGTCTCAAAAAGTGAAGATAGGAGGGTCTATGCCAACCTGCCAATGAAAAATAACTGTGCAAGACAGAAAAGGAGAGAAAGAGTAAATTGACCTGCAGTGTTTAGTTGTGTTTAGCAGCCTGCTTACTCAGTTGGCACACTGGGCTGGATGCTGGGCAACATTCATGAGAAAACCTATCAAGAACTGAGAGAGACTGTGAAGAAGAGGGGAGAAAGATGAAAATGAGGCCCAAGGCAAAAGCAGCAATGCTATTGTATGCCTAAGACGCATTTCTACAGTATCTTTCCAGATTACTGGTTCAGGAAAGGAAATATATTTACAAATGATGTACTGGTTTAACAGATGCTCCTTTCCAAAGTGACTCATGTGGCCATCACAGACATGACAAGATCATTATCATTATTATGACAATTTAGTTGAGTAGCAGATGCTTTTATCCCAAGCAAATTGGGCATCTTGACCACTTTATACATCAGATATTTACAGAGCGGGTAGGATTTCACCACTTTTTTATGTCACAACAGTAGGTGCTGTAATGCAATAAACATGTAATGTAATAAACTATAAGCAGTGATATACTGACAATAATACCATCATGTGTATCTGATTTTGGATGATGAAGAATATTAGAAGGCACAAATAATCATAGTTAATCTTGCCCGTAGAGCAAAATGTCACGTCGTACAAAGAAGCGTACAGACCGTTTTTAACACAAAGCAGCTCAAAATTCACAGGTTTTCACAAAATGTATAATTAAACAACTTTATGCATTTATGTGCACTATATTTTTGTACCTTCATATAGTTACAGATGTGTGTAAATGAATGGATTAAATGACCTTTCCAAATAGTGACAGACGCAAGTTTTTGGCAATACAAGAACATTTCAGTTGTAGCTGAACATTAGCTTCATTTTTACGGCAGTTTTTGGCAATACAAGAACATTTCAGTTGTAGCTGAACATTAGCTTCATTTTTACGGCTGTGTCGTTCATCGTTGCATTATGCATACCAAGATGCACTTTCACAACGTCTCGTTTTATTTCAATGAACGTAGCGGAAACTGTGAAACCCAACTCTAGGCTGAAAGATGCCATTTTCACATGGGACGGGGGCCGAAAGAGCCCAATAAAGATTAGCAAGAGAAACGTGAGCCTTCGCGCTTTCATACTGTAGATACAGCGTGACGGTGGACGAGGACCGCGGGCAAAGCGAGCGGCCACTTCGTCGAGGAACCGAGGACCAAAAAAACATACCGCAGTCATTTAGTCGAGTTTAAAGTTTATATTAAAGCACGACGACGCGACGATTATAGATTTTGAGCGGTCCGTTCAGATCAGGTAAACGCTGTGGACGGCTTTCTAGCAGCAGGGTTGGCTAGCAGCGTGACAAGGACAGAAAGGAACCACCACCCGATTTCTTTTTTTTTAATCAAACTTTAAGTTGCGTATTTACTCTTGTCAGTGGTTTATGATAACTGCAGGTACGAGTATATTGTTAATCTTTTGGGTAAATGCTTGTGCCGCTCGTTGGAATGTCCGTCATGGTGTGGGGCATTAAGTTAGCAGAACGGCTAGCCGGAAAACAAGAACGAGGCCGCTGTGGCCTTTTCGGGCGCGGAAGCCTGGGAGTTGCCTGAACTTCCGCCCGGCATTGTGTGATCGCGTGCTCGGCCTATGGTGGTTCGACCCCGCCACTAACGGTATCTCGTTAGAGAAAATGAACGATTTATAGTCGCCGCACAGATAAGAGAAATTACAGTGAAAATTGATAAATTAAACTCTACTGTGTGTGTTTTATTTGCGAAGGAGCTGTGAACGGACGGTACCGACAGGCCAGCGGGATTAGCTCAGGGAAACCAACCGAGAGCTCACTGCCGTGTTTGGGGTCATTTATTTTATTTAGTTCATCTCCTTGTTGGTTTTAGCGTTGCTTGTAAACAGATTCAAGGGTTGGGAGAAACGCAGTATCTTAACATGGTCAAAAACGTGGTCACACAGATTGCGACACAGCAGTGCGCTAAATTCTTCTTTCCTCTTTTCAGCTCATTTTAATTTGGGCTGTCTGATTTTATTCATATTTTCCAAACGTTATTTTGTAGCTGCATCGTTTATAATATTTTTATTTAGTCATTTTGTGCAAATGACACTGAAATGAGTGCGTTATTTAAAACAACTTAAAATGGAGGGGTGATCAACTTTTCGGTGATTTGCCCATTTGTACAGCAGAATGTTTTACTCTCCTAATCTGGAATGAGCAGACACCCTTTTCTCTGCTCACGGGTACTAACAACAGAAGTAGGATGGGAACCTTCAGATTACTATGCTGCAGCCCTAAACACCAGGTTGCCTCTGTCATGTATAGGCAAAGAATTAGCTGAGCTTCTGTAACTGTGCTATCTGTCTGTTTCTGTGAATAGGATGGAGTGGCAGCCGGACGAACAGGGACTTCAGCAGGTCCTCCAGCTCCTGAAGGATTCCCAGAGCCCAAACACAGCCACGCAGAGAGCTGTGCAAGAAGTATCCTCTCAAATTCTGCCTTGCTTGGTTGTGGTTTTGGGTTGGGGGCCAGGGAGTCATCTGAATGTGTCTGGAAAGTAATGGTTACGAGTTTGCTTGATGTGAAAGGCCTGCTAACCACCTGACTCATAGCAAAGTGTCAGCTAAAGTTTACATTTATTTTAATTTTAAGTTTAAATGTATTAAATGTAGATGCTTTAACCATAACTCTCACAATAATACAAAAGACTTAGCTTCACTGAAGCATTCAGTTAATGTATTGAATTTCAGGTTTGCTGTTTTAGATCTGAGACTTGTTTTGATCTATTGTGATGTCTGTGTAAATGGTTTCTGAAGTAGAAAAAGATGCCACATGTGTTACTGCTTTTGTCACCTTTATACCTTTTTGTACTTAATGACTTTCACTAGAAACTGGAGCAACTCAACCAGTATCCTGACTTCAACAATTATCTCATCTTTGTTCTCACAAGTCTCAAATCTGAAGGTAGGACAGTTGTCAATCACTTGCGTGTGTGAGTGCTTTTATGCAGTCAGAAATGTTGTGTTTGTTTGTTTGTTTGTTTGTTTGTTTATTTATTTATTTGCTCTTCGCTGTAATGATTGAGCTCTGGCCTTGTGAAGGGGAGCATTTGTTAAACTGACCTTTATAAATCACATGACTGTCTGAGTAAATTGGGTACATAGGGCTTTGTGTATCATTGAAGAAATCACTGGATAAAAAAAAAAATCAATGCTTTAGAAGTGGGTTTATCAAACTAGTACTATCTGATGGGACTAATTTGCTTAGTTTCTCATCAGGAACTTTAAAGAAAACACTTCTGAGCTTCCTCAGTTTTGGCACCTGTTTTAATGAAGTAAATCTATGTTAAGCAGTTTTGTTCAAGCAGTTAATATGAGATCCTCACAGTGGACTTGAACTTACAGCATTTCCTAACACACCCAGTCCGATTAGTCCTGTGGTTCTGGACATTGTCAACTCACTCTCTCTCTCTCTCTCTCAAGGAAAACAAATGCAGTACATCTGTAGATGCCCCTTCTTTATGACTGTGGTTCTTTTGATCAACATTTCTGCTATGTGTCCAGTCAAAGGCTGTGGGTTCTGCAGCTGCTGGGCCCCTTATGACATATCTAGGGGGATTGATCTGTAACAGTGATACGGTGCAGAGTTGTGTAGTTGCACATTTTGTGTAAGCATTCACTTTACAATAAGGTTTTACCTTTGCATCTGTTTTTCTGCCAAGGCAATTTGGTGGAAATTTAGCTTTCATTTCCTGTAGGAGCAGTGAGTATTTTAGTGTGTGCCCTCCCCTCCTCATGTGCGTGTTGACATTTTCTGAGACCAGTGCTTCTGTCAGTAGCGGTAGCCTCAATCCTTACAGGGCAGGAGGCCAACTGGCTCTGTCTCCTGATTGAGGATGTTATTTTTTTAAAAACTCAATATGAACACAGGCTTACTGAGTGGCTAAATAAAACCAGCAGTCTAATAGCTGATTACATTAGGAAGAAACATCAGTTCTTAATGCAGCCATTGACTCCAGTATGGAAGGGAACTCTTTAATGTCCATCATTTGTAAACATGGAATCTTGGTTTTGGACAGAAGGCTGTGTCCTTTTTGCTGGGTGGGTCTAGGCCTTTAGTCTCAGTTGGAAAACTGCACAGACTGAACCGGATTTGTACTCAAATCTGAAACCACAACCCATAATGTGTTAGGCGCTGTACTTCTGTGCTACCTGTGGCTGGTATACATGAAAAAGTAATGAGGTCCGGCAGAACTCTGTCTCCATTAAAAAAAAAAATCAATGTACCTTGAGTGCATCAATTGTTCCCAATTTATAACTGGTTATGGAAGCCTTTTAGACTACTTGTGCACTTCTGGCATTCTTCCTCTCCTATTTGTGACTTGTTGACCTCTCGCTCGCTCTCTCTAAAACAGATGAACCCACTCGTTCACTCAGTGGTCTGATCCTGAAGAACAATGTGAAAGCCCACTACCAGAACTTCCCTCCACTGGTGGCAGACTTTATCAAACGGGAATGTCTGAACAATATCGGGGACCCGTCGCCTCTCATCCGAGCTACGATTGGTGAGTCAGTGGTGTCACAGTGGGTGGGTGGTTGTGGGATGTGTGGGTACTTGTAAGCAGGTGGGTGTACAGATCGCACTTTCTGGACATTTCTCTGCCAGTAATCCTTCTGTAGCTCGCCAAAGTGGTCTACAGTTCTACTCACAGTGTGGGGCACAGTTTTCTTCTTCCTTATTCTGCTGATTGGCATTTTGCTTCTTATCTTTACACACCTACGTGTTATTTTCCTTCCACCTTTCTCTTCCTTTCTGTTTTCTTTCTCTCTCTGGAGATGATAGTTAATTATTGCTGAAGGGCAGTAATGTTTGTGTTCATAACACTCTTGATTCGGGGCTTTCAGAAATAATCATCTAAGCTGCTCTCTTTTCCACCTGAAGCTACAGGGCTCCTCCAAGAGGAACCTAAAGTCTCATTAGCTGGGACACGTTTGCTTTTTCTTATCCCTGTAAACGCTATTGTTGTTCCTCTTCTCCCCCCAGGTATTCTAATCACAACAATTGCCTCCAAAGGGGAGCTCCAGATGTGGCCAGAACTGCTGCCTCAGCTTTGCAATTTGCTCAATTCAGAGGATTACAACACATGTGAGGTTGGTACCATGTCCATCCTTTAGTTGTACGATTTCAATTTTTTTTTTTTGGTCTCAGAATCTTATTTCCATGTGTTACTCCAGATATGATTGACAACCAGAACTCATGAGTGAAACAGTGATGCTGAATATACTCATACTGTCTGAGCTGGAGAAGTTCAATACTGTCTTGCATGTTGCTTGGATGCTCTGTGTAACCTGTATTATCCTCAATCCCTTCCCTTCCTTCTTTTCCAGGGCTCCTTTGGTGCCCTGCAGAAGATCTGTGAAGACTCCTCAGAGCTTCTGGACAGTGATGCCCTTAACAGGCCTCTCAATATTATGATCCCCAAATTCCTGCAGTTCTTCAAGCACTGCAGTCCTAAGATTAGGTTAGTTTGAGTAAATCTGTATGATGTTACAGTATTACCACCATTAATTCCTGGTGTCTCTTCACATTCAGTTGTCCTTTACTAGTTTACAGCTTATTCACGTCAGCAGAGTTTTATGATGAGAAGTGGGTTTTAGTGGTTTAACCTTTTATCTGATTGATTTTAGAATGCAGTACAGTACTGTTCTTGATCGATGCTTCTAAATTGTACTTTTTGTTTGGATTTTGGAGTAGGAGAGGTTCCTAGAATTTTGAAAGTATATCCAAAAATTTCCCCTTTTGCTGTGTCTGAGCAGATTAGGGCAATTTTCTTACATCTCCATGCTATCAAACCTTCTCTCTCACTTTGTCTTCCCCCTACCTCCTTGTCCGTTTGGTCAGATCTCATGCAATTGCTTGTGTGAACCAGTTCATTATTGGGCGGGCCCAGGCCCTGATGGATAACATTGACACATTTATTGAGGTGAGATCCCTTTCCCCTTGAATGATGGCTGCAGTGTGTGAATCTCATGGTGTCCTGTTCAGTGTGCCCCTGTAACTGTGTTTGTTCTTCACACCATCTACTGTAGAGCCTCTTTGCACTGGCGGCTGATGAAGACTCGGAGGTGAGGAAGAATGTGTGCCGTGCTTTGGTCATGCTGCTGGAGGTCCGAATTGACAGACTGATACCTCACATGCACAGCATCATACAGGTGGGCTTCCCCAGTGACCATTTTTGCTTTCTGGTGAACCCTTATTTACTGCTCCACAATGCCCTGCTGGTCCTTTGAGCCCCCTGTCCCATGTTGTAATGTCTCAGTATGACTCCAACTCCTCCTGCTCACGCACTTAACCCTTTCTACACAACCTTTTTAGCTAATACTACTACTATTATTATACTGTTTAGATAGTGTCATGATCTAAGGTGATGTTACAAGCATATGTTAATACAGGCTAAAAATGCTAATTGTCTGTTTGGCATCATTTTTATTTATTGGTGTGCCTAGAGGATCACTGATCACACTCCATTCCAGTACCTCCCGATTCCCTCCCTCACCTTCTTCTCACTGTCTCCTTGTCCTTTGTCTACAGTACATGCTACAGCGCACGCAGGACCCAGATGAGAATGTGGCCTTGGAGGCCTGCGAGTTCTGGCTCACTTTGGCCGAGCAGCCCATCTGCAAGGAGGCCCTGTCTAATCACCTAGTCCAGTGAGTTCCTCTGACTGATCTCAGCACAGAGAGGTGTCATTATATGCTGTGTAAATTTTGATGCTCTAACTGTGTTAACACATGGAATATGTAAAAGAAAATTTGTTTATCACCTTGGCTGATGGGTTGTGAATTTCCGCAGACTCATTCCCATTCTGGTGAATGGTATGAAGTACTCAGAAATCGACATAATCTTGCTGAAGGTGAGCGGTCCTTTAGTCGCATTACTATATCTGTGGTGGTCAACCCACCTAGTCCGTCCACATTTTTGAACTTGTGAAGATGCTAAACTGGCATTTATTAGAACTCCCTTTTTTTTTTTTTTTTTTTTTTTTTTTTTTTTTTTTTTAAACACTGTAGTTGATCTGTTTTATTTGTATGTCAAATTTAACTACAGAACTCAGTTATGACACCACACAGACAAGAATCTCCTTTGCAGAGAAAATGCAAATATATACAATATTTAGTGGGTGTGGTTTTCCAGAATTCATTAATTATAATGTAGGTCAAATGAAAACTTACTTCAGCTTGAAGTTATTTGTGTGTCAGTCACATATTTACAGAGGGACCTTCTGGTGCTTATTATAACAGTAAAATACATTTTCTTGATACATGTGGAAGAATAAGCTGGATATATCCTGTGTTGTCTTCAAAAGCCGGACTTGGGTTGTATTTAAAAGGATATACATTTGACATGTTTTTACAGAGGGGTGAAGTGCTTGCAGTTTCTATTTTCACATTTTGAACGAAGTTGTTATCTGCTCAGGGTGATGTGGAGGAGGATGAGACTGTGCCTGACAGCGAGCAGGACATCAAGCCCCGTTTCCACAAGTCGCGCACTGTCACCCTGCAGCATGAAGGTGGCGATGGTGAAGAGGGAGAGGACATTGATGAGGAGGAGGATGACGATGACGACACACTCTCCGACTGGAACCTCCGTGAGTCTCCCGTAGCCATTATTTTCTGGAATGAGTGAGGGGGAATTTATGTCAGTAGCTCAGATGATATGCATGGTTGGTAGTACCCAGGTGTGTGATTTAGATTTGACTATCCTTTTAGCACCTAATTTTTCGTTTGTGGAGACTTTTTTTCTGAACTTTTTGAATTACAGGAACACTGGCTCTTCCGCTTACAAATTTTGAAAGACTAATTTTTAAATTATTTTACAAGTTATTTATTGATACATGTTACACTGAAATATTTTCTTTTTTTATTGAGATATCTAACATTTTCAGAGAATCCATAAATCAAAGGTATCTGGATTAGTAAGATTTTATTGATTGACTTGTAAAAGTAATATTGGATTTACAGAGAAATTGAGATTATAATGCCCTTTGTATCTGTGTGATATGAATAAAAAAAAAATTCCTTCGCTCTGTAGTTGGAGAAAAGTATTAGCAACAACACACCATATGATGTTAAGTTAATGGCGAAGGAGTCAGTGCTGGAGCTGAAGTGTGGGCTACCGTGGAGGTGACGATCAACCTCTCTTGAGTGCCAGTGATATTTCATGTATTCATACTGTCTGATCCACAAGCACGCAACTTCTGCCCAGCCTGTTGTGCATCCTCGCAGTTTAAACTTGTGCGTATCAATTTTCTAGTAAGCCTAACAGTGTGACGTATACTTGAGACTGCATGGTGGTTGTTTAGAGGCTGTCTTTCTGGTTATTTGTGAGATTTTGACTGTGGGAATAGGTGTTGGTGAAAGTTATGTGATATAGAGGTGCTTATCCCACCTGTGTACATGACACCCTCAGAACATGTTGGTTCTTATCTATCTATTGCTTCAATAAGACTGCCATGGTTGCTCGCACTGTGTGTGATGTCAGCAGTCCTCCTTTCTTTGCTCCTCCTAGGGAAGTGCTCAGCAGCAGCTCTGGATGTCCTAGCCAACGTGTTTCGAGATGAACTGCTCCCCCACCTCCTGCCACTGCTGAAGGGTCTCCTCTTCCACCCTGACTGGGTCATTAAGGAGTCCGGCATCCTAGTTCTGGGAGCCATTGCAGAAGGTCAGACTGTGGTGTACCACTCCATGCCTTCGCTCCTATTCCTCTCTCCATCCTCCTTTACAAATTGTCAGTTGCCAGAGGAAATGCTTGCTGTCCCCCCCCCCCAACTCATGAAATTTTAAAAAAAAGCTATGTAGCTTGAAAACTTTGGCCAAATAACTGCAGAAGACATTGGGTGTTGGTTGGTCTTTGTTACACATAGCCAATACTTCTGTACACTGCTGTATTGTAATCCATAAATACACACATTTCAGTGCCTGCAGATGCTTTCTTTGTTCTGAACTTGTTGGCTGTGATGTCTTTAAGTAAATTGTACCTACCTGTGGGGCAGACCTGGTTAACCCCTGTTCAAACTATGATGAGATCATGTCCTCTATCATGGTGCTTGTTAATGTGCAGCTTTTGAAACTTCCAGACAATGCTAAATATGTGCTAAGTGATGCATATTTCATTGTAATGTAAAAAATTAGTTTGGCTAAAGAACACAAGTTTACATTATTGTGGGGTGTCCAGTTTCATGCAGTTAAGTTAGGGTGAACACCCTCCAGAACATCCACTTATTAAAACTTGGTCCAGATTGCTTGTCTCTTAGCTGCTTCACATAGTGTTGTACCTGTACTTTGTTTTGTAATCTTGTTTCAACTATACGATGGATATCTCGTGACTTAAATCATGTTTGTAAATTCTCAGCTTGTACTTTGACTCCTCTCGTGCATTGATATATCATAGGTTTATTCTGGAAAAGTTGAGTGTAAAAGTTAATGGTTACCAGCTGTGCTTCTCATACCTCTCTGTTTTCGAAGATAAAGGAGAACCAGAATTAGTTTTAGTTGTTTCTGAAAAATGTTTTTGGTCAGTGCACTTATACTATCCTTGTGATCATGTTCTCTTGTAGGCTGCATGCAGGGCATGGTACCCTACCTGCCAGAGCTCATTCCCCACCTCATCCAGTGTCTGTGTGATAAGAAGGCCTTAGTGCGCTCCATTGCCTGTTGGACACTCAGTCGCTATGCCCATTGGGTGGTCAGCCAACCACCTGACTCGTACCTCAAGCCCCTCATGACAGAATTGCTCAAGCGCATCCTTGACAGCAACAAGAGGGTGCAAGAGGCTGCCTGCAGGTTGGTGCAATTACCCCTTCCTGGGGATGCTGGTGGTGTCCTGTCCTGTTGTCAGAACTTTTAAAACCATGGTGTGTATTTTTGTACAGTGACTTATAGCCACTCTCAAAAGACCAGATTCCTCCAATGCATATGTATTTACAACAATCTTTTACCAGTTACTTTATTTAAATATAGAAGCTGTCAGTATAGCAAAAAATTACAAATCCTTGTAAAGATGTAAATTAATTCAATTATGATGCAAGCAAAATTTAAAGTTTACTAGTGGAAAAAGTTATTTATCTATTGCTCCTGAGCTGTGGCATTGTCATCCTCCTCCTCCCTGCAGTGCATTTGCTACCCTGGAGGAGGAAGCCTGCACAGAGCTGGTGCCCTATCTGAGCTTCATCCTGGACACACTGGTGTTTGCCTTTGGCAAGTACCAGCACAAGAACCTGCTCATCCTGTACGACGCCATTGGCACGTTGGCTGACTCTGTGGGCCACCACCTCAACCAGCCGGTGAGCCCCACACTGTTCATCTAGGAACAAATAATGAGCTAGATATCTTTTCACTTCTTCTGTCCCTTTCTCCAAGCCATATTGAGTTATGATTTGACTTTATGGCCCAGTACATTTGACATGATGGGTGCTCATGCACACACTTTATGCATAACAGCAGTAGACAAAGAATTTACAATAAATATATAAATGGTAAATGTATTTGAGCATAGACAATTAAACTGTGCCATCTAACAGAATATTAATCTCGTCTCAATATGGATATTATTTATACTGCCAGAATGATTAAGGACAGGATTTGGGATAGGGGGTCTATTTTTATGCCTTATAGTCTTGACTATGCATCACTTCTGTTACTGCGGTGCATTTTTGCAGTTTTTTTTTTAAAAATTTATTTATTGAAACATTCTTTATTTATGAATGCAGTTTGTTTTTGGCTGTAAAAGTGAATTATCTCCTGTTAAATGTTATTCCTTTCCAAGGTGCGTTGTTTTGCAACTGTTTGGCAAATGATGTTACTTAAACATATTTGTGCGTGAAGAGTAATTGTCACTCAGGCCTCTAATTTCTCCCTCTTTATTGTCAGGAGTACATTCAGAAGCTGATGCCTCCTCTTATCCAGAAGTGGAATGAGTTGAAGGATGAAGACAAGGACCTTTTTCCTTTGCTGGAGGTGAGATCTTGGACTTTACTTTAGAAAAGAGCTGTTTGTTGTTGCAGTTAGTGTTGTGTTCTTACAACTGTATGTTGTCTCTTAAGTGTCTGTCGTCAGTGGCCACAGCCCTGCAGAGCGGCTTCCTGCCCTACTGTGAGCCCGTGTACCAGCGTTGCGTCACCCTGGTGCAGAAAACCCTTGCTCAAGCCATGGTGAGAACCTTGCTGCCAATACTCGCATATTACCTATTCAGTCTTCATTAATTGGCCAAAAACAAGCCTATCATTATCTGTTCACTTCCTTAATGTTGTACTGTTTTGTTTAAACTTGCCCCCCCCCCCCCCTTTCTTAGATGTATATTCAACATCCAGACCAGTATGAGGCCCCTGACAAAGATTTCATGATTGTGGCACTCGACTTGCTAAGTGGTCTAGCTGAGGGGCTGGGGGGTCATGTGGAGCAACTGGTGGCCCGCAGCAACATCATGACCCTGCTCTTCCAGTGCATGCAGGTGGGGAGAGGCACTCTATGTGGTGCAACCTTAGGGTGTTAGTGTTGTAATATTGTCATGGAAATAACTTTTATTAAGTTCAAAATTTGTGCAAAATACCATCGTTGGGTACTGTTGTCATGGGGATGGCTTTATATATTCTTTGCTTTATAAATGAATCATGGTAGAACAATAAGGCATACAACTGATTTCTTATGGAGGCTTCAACTCTGCAAAGATGTAACAGCTTTGCCAGTGTCTCAGTGACCGAGTATACAAATTATAGCTACGCACAGTATTCCTGACTAGACTCTGTTGCGGTGTCTCCGTGAGGAGACATTTGAACCTCTGTCTGCTTTACAGGACACAATGCCGGAGGTGAGGCAGAGCTCCTTTGCCCTGCTGGGAGACCTGACCAAGGCTTGCTTCCCTCATGTCAAGCCATGTATTGGTGAGAACTGCCCCAGTAATTACCAATAGCCTGTATCCTCCACTAGCATCCAGTGTAAAACCTCAGAATAGGAAAAGATGGCTTACCATCACAAATGTCTACTGTACAAAAAGCATAGTTAAAAATGTATGTTTTTGTTTGTGCCTAGGTGGCATTGAGTGTTTCACTTAAAGCAGCATTATTTTTGCTTCTCTTCAGCGGAATTCATGCCAATTCTGGGCACCAACCTGAACCCAGAGTTCATTTCTGTGTGCAACAATGCTACCTGGGCCATAGGAGAGATCTGTATGCAGATGGGTGAGTGTACAAACCTTTCACACTCTCCACCTCCTCTTACTGTAATACACTGTCTTGGTCAGTTGGTGTCTAGTAAAGGAATGATGCCTGAGATGAGCCTGGTTCTCTGTCTTACGCATCCCTTCCTCAAAAGGGGCAGATACAGGAACGGTTTCTTTCCCCACGCGTCTACGTTCATGAACAGCTGATTTGTTTGTTAGTCTGTGCAGTATTCCCCATATATATTCTTCCTTATAATATTAATATCTTATTTTTTTTTTATTATTCTCCTGTACTGTCATGCATCTTTGCACTTGTATTGTGCAATGTTGTATTGTCTTATGTGCACTGAGAATCATTCAGAACCAAAGCCAAATTCCCTGTATGTGTGGGCCAAATAAATCTGATTCTTACTACACTCATCATCTCCACAGGTGATATTTTGCTGCTGGATGTTTGTAGTAGTGATGGAGTAACAGTAGGAGAACTGACCCTGTCCTCAGTGTCATTGCCTTACAACCTTTTGTGGGGTCTGTCTTTTGACACAGGTGCTGAAATGCAGCCCTATGTTGGCCTGGTCCTCAACAACCTGGTGGAGATCATCAACAGGCCCAACACACCCAAGACCCTGCTGGAGAACACTGGTATGGCTCAACCTGAGGAGATGTATAGTGACTAGCTATGATGGTATAGATGATTCCTAGTTGGGTTTTTCTTTTTTATTAGATCAGTAGGCTGCGCAAACTTTATGTTTGCAAGGATGGTACTTGGCTTGTGCAAGTTATTTTTAAACTGCTTCCTTTGTGGTTGTGCTGTCCATCGGGTTCTCCAGGACACACCTTTGATTTCACTCAACAGACATTCGAAATCTGAATTCACTCTTGTCGAAGTCTAAGAGTCTGAGAGTGTCCCTGGTATAACTCATAGTGAGACTGTACACGTATCACCATTCCCCAATGGCTGACTTTGTTCTGCCTTGTTTTTTGTGCTGCAGCTATCACGATTGGCAGGTTGGGCTATGTGTGTCCGCAGGAAGTGGCACCCATGCTGCAGCAGTTCATCCGACCCTGGTGAGTCTCCATCATCTGTGTACCCTGTTATTGGTGGTAGGTGTGCTCGGAATGTTACTCAAAAGTTTTTGTCCTCTTCCTTTGCTCAGAATTGTTGATAATTTCACCTTGCATGTGTGCACTGCATGACAGCATGACAGTGTGTTTATGTGGACTTTAAAAACCCGCCTTTTCAACTCCTGACCAGGTGCACATCATTAAGGAACATCCGAGACAACGAGGAGAAAGACTCTGCCTTCCGGGGAATCTGCATGATGATTGGCGTGAACCCTGGTGGAGTTGTTCAGGTAAGGGAGTGGTACACCATTATATTATCTTTATTGTAGAATCTGTAAGGCTGTGGGTTTGAATCTCAGTATTGGCTTATAGAAATTGACTTGTAGAAAACCAGAAAGTTTATTTTGTATGAGTAAAGAATGTCTTGTTTGGATACAAGTGAAATTTTTGGAATTTTTCTGGAAGCGTGAACAGTGTGGCATGACTAGGATGATTTTTTTTATGATGTCATGGACATCTTGACTACATCTTCCCTGTGTAACCGGTTCGCATGTTGCTTTGTTTGACAGGACTTCATATTCTTCTGTGATGCTGTTGCATCATGGGTCAGCCCTAAGGATGACCTGAGAGACATGTTCTACAAGGTAAGCCTACACTGAGAAGCATGCAGATTAACTAAATGTCTTCTGAAATAAAGGTATGTGCTCAGTCAGGGATTTTGATTCAGGTGAGCCTGAGTACAAGAACTACCATACCAATGATGAGCTACAAACAGACACTTGAAATCTGACATTTAGCTGAGGATGTATGTATTTCTGATGGTATGGGCATTATGAAGAGCAGATCTTTCACAGTATTTGTTTTATTCAAGCTTTCACACAGATATACTTTTTTTTTTTTTTTTTTTTGTGTATCTGCAGATACTTCATGGCTTCAAGGATCAAGTGGGTGAGGAGAACTGGCAGCAGTTCTCTGAGCAGTTCCCCCCTTTGCTGAAGGAGCGACTGTCTGCCTGCTATGGCGTGTAGCCCATTGGGCTCCCATGATCCCGACACAGCATCTTTGTGTCAGGTATGGACTTCCTTATTGATCTGCAGAGGAATGGTTGTTGGGCTCTGAAAGAGCGATGATGGGGCAGTTGAACCACGGGAGGCTGAATGTGCTGCAAGTAGGATTAGAGCCAAGGAAATGATGCAGGAGTGAGAGCACAGAGAAGATAACATGAGGGGTGGTTTCAAGATAAATGCACACAGTACCAGTAACAAGTCTTTGTCTGATTTCTGGAAAATAGGATTTGTTCACAAGGTGTTTTGTGAACAAATATGAGGATGAAATTAAGCTTAATGTCTTCCCTGCTCTATCGTATTAATTTCAAGAAACAGGACATTTTTGTTTTTTTTTTTTTTGTCACGCTTTAACAAGAATAGGCCATATATGAAGCTTTTTGTACAGTAAGTTGATTTATTTGGGATAATGAATCATTATGGTTTTCTGTTTAATTGAATTCTGTTCTCTTTCGTCCTTTTCCTTTTCCCCACTCCTTCTTCAGGTGTATCTAAGGGAGGGTTACTGGGAACTCATCCATCTCTATGTATTGCACTGCCCTGATCGTGGGGGAGCAGACACCACTGACCAGCTCCTCCGGACAGACCCCACGCCCTGTGTGTCTGTGAGGGTGGGTGGGAGGGTTGGGGGATCAATGCTCAGCAATCAAAAACAAAACAAAAATCCAATGGAGCAAAACGAACCTTGGTGGGAACAGAGAGGGGAGGGCAAAGGGAGCAGGCAAGGTGGACCAAGAAACATTTTTACCCATCAGCCAGTTTATTTTCAAAAGGTTGGGGAAAAACAAGGAGCAGAAATCTGTTGGGCGGGAGGAAGGGCCGGTTACTGTAGCCAAATGGCACACGGCTGCAGGCCCCCCAGTGTGTGCCTGTGGGCATTGGTGTGTATATGAATGTGCAGACACCACCTCTTGGTGCATGACACACAAACATGCTTTCAACTAGCTGTGGTTGAGACCCTTTTAAGTGTCAGTACATTTGGTCTCACCCCTGAAATTGTGTAGGACATGCTGGTTTAACAGCAAAATATGCGGTTCACAAATCATAGAGGGAGAAAACGTAAATGAAACAGTTCATAGTCAGGATTAGTGCAGTCTACTTTTTTCTGATTTCACGTATGGATTTTGCTTTGTTTTTCCTCCTCTTGTATTCTCAGGAAAGTTCCTGATGTTTGTTTATGAGAAAGAAAGTAAGTTATTTCCCCAAAACCAGGCAGGCTTGATTTTTTTTTTTTTTTTTCCCGTTTTTCTTCTCTTCTTCTCCCCCCCCCTCCAGAGATCCTAGCTTAAATTTGTCCTTTTTGTTAATTTGATGGAATGAAAGAGTTAATTGAAGTCACATGGTGATCACATCTTCTGTGGTGTGTGTGTGTGTGTGTGTGTGTGTGTGTGTGTGAGAGAGAGAGAGAGAGAGTTGGTGTACATGTGGATGGTGGTACGTGTGAGAGCTTGTTCCAAGTGTTCATGGTACCTAATAAGAGCAACTACTTTTTCTCTAAATCTGTAACTGATTTCATATTAGTTATCTGTATTTTTGGAGGTTTTTCCGTAGTGAATAATTTCCATAGTGAAATTGTTGCCATACTGGGGAAATAGGGTAATGTTCACGTGATTCAAATGAAATTACCGTGACAGACAAGGCTTATCCTGTTGTACAAGGTGATATGTTTGCTGCTAATGCTGTTTGTTTTTATAATTTGGCTCAACATCGCACATCTAAGTAGTGAAAAGAGGAAAAAAAAAAAAAGCTTATCATGCACTTTTTTTGGTAGGTATTTAAAAGTTGGCTCAAAACATTCTGTCTCACAGGCTTTTACATCCTGCGATACCTTTTTGATTATTAGCCAATGAATAAACTGTATGCATTGATAACTGGTGACAGGAGAACGCACATTCCTTTGCTAACATGTTAGCATGTAGTGCGCAAACCTGGGAGCTGTCAGGAAGAGGCTGTAGGATGTTTTGGGCGTATGTTATCTTGCCTAATGTTTATGCCATGAGAGTTCATTATTATTAAAGAGTAGGAAGAGACAACTTTCTAAAAATCCATAGTAATCAAATGAATGTGCCCCCCCCCCCCCTTTTTATGTACGTATTTGTACTTGTGAGAGGAACGTGTGTGTGCTTTTAATTTGGCATAACCCCAATTTTTGTTTTTAAATAACAATTGCATTGTTACCCCATTATCTGTACAATGAGGCAAATGTTTGCATTCCTGTATAACAAAAAATGTTGACTGCAAGGTGGTATTAAGTCCAGCAGTCAGTAAGCAAGTGGCAGATGCTTAGATTGTAGGCATTAATCTGCGGTGTAGCTAATGGGAGTCTCTATTGGGGACATTTTTGTTTTCTTGTCTAGTTGGAAAATGTTAATGTGTAAAGCAAACTGAGGTTGTTTGTTTTGTGAGCGTCCGCGGATCGCAAGTGACTGCAGACGTCCAGTGGCCTTCCCCCTTTCAGTGGGACCTTCAGCATCAACAGTTGCGCGTCAGTTTTAATGCCAGGTTTAATGCCTGTGCAGTTGTTAAAATGCTTTTTTTATTAGTACAGACAAACTGAAGGTGTTTTCAAAAACGCAACTTATCAATTTAGTGTTATAGACACTGCTATTCACTGTTCTGTGGGCAGTAGTAAAAAGTCACAGGCAAAAGGTGTTTTTGACAGTGATGTTTTGTTGGCATGGCCATATTTAACTTGAGGAACAGGCCATTGCTGACAAGTTTTTAATAAGTAAAATGCAAGTAAAAGTGACATTTTGTCTTCACAATTTGCTATAGAATTCAAAGCCTGTTTTTGGCAGTTTTGCCATTTTCACTTGAAATGGTCAGAGGGTCGCATGATGTGTGCTACATTATGGGTAAACTGATGAGCAAATGTTCACGAGTGAAGGCTGCCTGCTGATTGGCCGCTGACTGAGCGAGTGGGACGTATTTGCACACATAACTGGTCCACGACCTCAGCACGGCGATTCCGTACATGACTGTGATCATAGTAGTAACAAATCAATCTGTCTCCACCGGTAGGCAATCGCTTCTCCAGTATTACGCTCTTTTCTTCAGTTTCTTTTTTTTTCTTTTTTTTGTTAGTATTTTTTTAACAGTTTATGAAATGTTTGTTTTTATTTAACTTTTTATTTATTTTTTGTATAGTTCATATTTTCTTTAAATTTTTGTTTTTGTGCAGCAATGTGCAAATTTTTTTCAGACTTTAAAAGTTTTTTTTTCTTCCCTTTTTCACTTACGTTTTTGTTTTAAAGAATTTTTGTTTTCGTTGTTTTATAGCGGACCATTAAATTCATACAGATTTAATGTTAAGGGGGGTGGGGGGGGTGTGTTTTAGGTAGACATACATGAGGAAAGGCGGGGGGGGTCAGTGGGAAGAATTGTAAGACTAATGATTTGTTTTTCAGTCTTGAGTCTTTGCAGAATGAATTTGATGTAGTATTTTTTTTCCTCAACTGTGGTGCAGATGGGATGGTAACTTGTGCATCAGACTTCTTGCTTTCTATTTTACTTTTGTGAATGGAAAATAAAAAGGTTTTCTACCAAGCTGGGAACTGTGCCCAACTCCGATCCAAAGAAAACTTAAGCACACATGCACAAATGGCATACGCTTTGAGAGTCCTTCCTTGACTGCTCACATGAAGAACTTTATTTTATTTTTGTTTTTTTCTTCCCTTTTGAACATTTGTTTCCAAGATGACTTGTAATGCACTGCTTGGTAGTGGATTGCAGATTCAGAAGTCCCAGCAGGAGATGGCCAAGGATTTCGAAGGGGTGGGGGGGTGGAAGGCTTAACATTAGTGTAGCCTTTAGTCACCAAAATGTGAAACAAGCTAGTTACTACAGATCTTTCCAGTCAGATCCAAATACAAGTGTTAGTGATAAAACTGCAGTGTTGAAAGGTGTTTCAGACCACCTTTGTCCCTCAGTAAGTGCTTTAGAGCACAAGTCTGTGTTTCAGTTCAGTAAGAGTTAATGAAAAGGTTTACAAATTCTCAATGATTTTTCTTTGAGGTTTCATACGTCCGGTGTCAGAATAATAAACACCATCCTATTTACCATACCCCCCCCCCCCTTAACAACTGGGTCACAACAGCACAGAGGTAGAATCAACAATACTGGGAAAATGTATTCAGGCGCAAAAAAACAGTTCAATATGCAGTTATTTCAAAGTTTTGTGTAAAGCAATGAGCTGACAATGTGAAAATGGTCAGGATGTTTATTTTTCAGTCCCAACATTCTTTATGAATTTTATATTGTAGAACATCCTTTAAATAAAAGGAAATGACAAAAACCAAAATTAAAGAAACCTACAGCCATCACAATTCAATGTTTATCCTGCATTTACACCTCAAATTTGTTTTGGGTGGGTATCACATTAGTGATTAAAGGAAGAGAAGTAAACAACCAGCAAGGTCCCACTGAGCCGGTGTGGGATTCTTGCAAAACAACTGGTTTTAACACAAACACTTTGTGACATTTCATTTGGTGTCAGAAACATTTTTGAACAACCTGCTCAGCCTTGTGCACATGCAATCAAACTCTCCAGCATGAGCAGCCTTTTATTTTGTACAATTGAACAAGTGATTCATTGACATGAAAAGCAAAAATTGTGGTAACTTGTGCAGAACTATGAACTAGAAGTCTAAATGGATCACACCCCCCTCCCCAGCAACTTGTCACTCACCATGAGTTATGGGTGTCAGGTGGAGATTCAGCCAACCTCCTCCATTTCCAGCTGTACCATAGCCCACCATCAATGGTAAATAAAGTAATGCTCAAGTTCGAAAGAATAAGAAAAAGCACAATGAAGAACATGAAAAATCAAAAGTGGTGAAAAGAAATCCAGGTCTTTCAAATACTTACAGAAACCTGCTTCTAATGTTGGCATCAGATGATGTCAATGATTGTGATGGAAGCCACTTGTTATATCTGAATTTGTCTTACCACAGGGTCTTACTTTATGCATGTATGTATGTCGTTTCTCAACTTTTACTCCATGTCTGTAATTCTTCCACTTGCTGAGTGGTTTCTCAGTGATGTTGAAACCTAAAGAAAGGGTCTCTTTAGATCCTTGGAGATGTTGATCTCTTCAGTACAATTTCTTATGGCTCATTTCACACATGACAGTTTTTATCTACCCCAAAGGCTGAAAGTCATCAAAGATGTCAAAAATCTCCTTTCTTGCTTTCATTATTTCTGCTTCCTCAGGAGAGGACAGTAGGTGGCAGCAGAGTACTGCATTCCTGGAAACCTTTTCAGGAAACCTCAGTTCAATCTATTTTTTCAGGTTTTCTTTGACAAAATGTTGCTTTTGCAGGAACTTAGCTGAACTGAGCTTGTGCGTCGTCTGTATTGACTGTGAACTAATATGCATTATAATTCAAATTCAGTAGAGACTTTCCATTTTGGAAGATGGGGGAGGTTCCCCACCTGAGCATGAAGCCAACGTGTGCTATGACCGTGCATGAAACAAGGGGCCTTTCACCAGAGTGGGCGTTTCTGAGACAGAAATGACATTTTGGCAATGGTGCAGGTGGCCTGCGGTTAAGGAAATGGGCTTGAGACCAGGTTCAAGTCCCAGTAGAGGAACTTGTGGTTGCAGAAATGCGAATAGTGCTTAATACAAATTTGGTGATCGACCCAAGAATTAGGAACAAGATGAAGTGCATTCTTTTGGCCTTTCATTTTTAGAAGAGAGAGTAATTTAAAAAAATCGAGTTCAGACAAATGGATCTCCTGGATTTTGAAAAAGCCATAAAAGTGTCAGACAGAGACACAACACTGAGGTGCTAGAAGTTGATGTGGTTGTGTGTTTTGGCCCTTCGCCAGCACCTACAGTAAACCCCCAGTTTGTGCATGCTGAAGAGCCCGAGAGACTTAGAGGTTGGTGATGGTTGTGTGTTTGTTTGTCTGTTCCTAGGATCATGGCACAGAGGTTGGAAATGTGATGCTGTATGAGAGCCAGATCAGGTGATGCCTCTTTCTGTATTCTATTGGATGGTAGTGGAGGCTGGGGGGGGGGGGTCCTATTAGCAGGCAGGCAGGCAGGCAGACCTCCCATTCAGCAATTAAAGAAACGAAAACAAGGTTGATGGTTCACATTCAAGCGGGCTCTGTCATTCAGACTTCTTACTGCTCTGGCTACCCTTTATTTTGCATGGCTGGAGTTTTAGTCATGTTTGAAAGGCGAAGATCATGACTGAATGAGCCTGACCCAGGATTCCAGCACTCCTGGAGAAGTCCGGAGAAATCCAGGTACTGGACGTGACAGAAAGAGAGCAACGTTTAGAAAAGGTCTTTTCCTGAAAAGTACTAAAGGAATTGGGTGAAAGTAAAAAATTATGAGGTTAATAATCTTTGCTAAAAGTTTCTGCTGAGCTAACAGTATAACCTACAGTAGTACCGTTAAGAGAAGGTTCAGTTGGAATGGTCTCTGAAGAGCTGCCAACTGCAGGGATTGGAAAGTGAACGAGAAGGAGAGAAAAGAGGAAACCCACAAACACTACTATACTTGCGAGTTGAAAGTCTCCCCTGTGTACAGAGTCAGTGTGCAGGGGTTTGTTACCATGATAGCAACATGTAATAACGTTTGTTTGCCGGATGATTGAAACTGGTGATGTCCCAGGGTCCTTATCGGTGTCACTGTTTACCTGTTATGTTGCCCTGGCAACTCCCGCCCAGATAAACCTGTAAAGGTATCAGGTGAGTGAAGGGGAGGGAGGAAGTGAGAGAGAAAGAGAGCGTGTCGTCGCTCCACGGCTGCTTTCTCAGAAACAGGAAGTGATCTGACGTCTGGTCCCCACAGTGACGCAGCCGTTACCCTGGCAACATGGCAGCGAGAGCAAACATCCAGACTATCGGTTGCCTCATTGTCATTAAGGCCAACGCCCAGAGGGACAATGGCCTCCATAAACCAGCTTTGACCTCTGACTCTGGTTTGCAGCGGGCAGCTGTTCTGCATGCACCTGCTGCTTCAGCGGCGTTATTTCAGAATAAACGGTGGCAAATTGTTGCATAATTACTTTCTTTAGAAGTGTCGAGGTCTTTGTATGGAGCCATAAAACACATAGAAGCGACAGGTGACAGACCGTCTGACCTCTTTGGTGTGTCAACCTTCTTTTGCTTTGTCAGTGCGCCACTTCAAAAGTAGGTCAGGCTCAGGATCAAGTTTGAATTTTCTGGAAGCTCTTACTGCCTCTGTGTGTTTGAGTTCAGTGCCTTTAAACTGGCCTTTTATTATTTTTGGTATTGTAATTACTGCTATTATAATCAAAAGACACTTTGTTATTTTGCTCTGCTTACCCTTGAAGCTGAATTTCAGTGTTTAGTGTGTTAATGATCAGGTTTTTTATTTATTATTATTATTATTATTATTATTAAAAAAATAAAATAATAATAATGCTATATTTGCATATTAAGCTGATTTATTCATATACAGTACCTTTTACTGTAAATATTCTTGGTTTTGTTAATGAAGTATTTGAGGGCATTTATTTTGTTTGCGTTATATGTACTGTATTTCTTGGCTGTATTGCTTTTTTGCTGGTATGGTTTGCACTGTATACATTGATTTACCAGTGTCCCTCAAGCGCGTTCAAATGAGAGCTCTGCGTGAAAGCCGTGGTTCTCACTGCATGACATTCTTCACTTAACAAGGCTGATTAATTATTAGTCACCGCTGCTATTTTTATATGCATATTTCTGTGAAATTGCATTTATTTGTTTAGCTCATGCCTTTGTTCAAGGTGCCATACAACATTACAGTTATATACTTAGCTGCTTGCAATTATTTACCCATTTGTACAGTGCGATCATTTTTACTGTACGGTTCAAGGCAAGTACCTTGTTCGCTACCTTCTATACCTCAGAAACGCTACAGCTGGAGCAGGGTTTGAACCCAGGACCTTCAGGTTGCCAGGTTATGCAGATTTAACCTATGTCTCACTAGGTGTTTCCTGCAAAAGGAGCAGCAGGATTTGAAGCTAAAACCTCTTAGTTAGATGTTCGGCCACTGAGCTACTCCTGATGTCTAATGCTTCTTATCGGAGCAAAAACCTGAGATCGACATAATTTAAATGTGAAAAAGAGGAAAGAAATATAGAACAGGCGGGGCAAAAACTGCAAATTCAAACCCCCGACCTCTATGGTTGTCATCTTCTCTGTGGATGAGCGAGACCCTGGATTTAGACCTGTGTGTGCATGGGGTTTCTTATTTCTCAGCTTTGTGGCAAGATGAAACCCTTTTCTGTACAAGCGGATGGTTGTTGCTTCTTGTTAGAGGACCCTTTTTTTGCATTAGTTTTGTTACAAAATTGCATCTTCCTTTTCCCTTTGTGATTCAAAAGTAAAAGTGTGGGTATTTATTTATTTATTTGTTTAAGCTGAAGTGGTCTGCCTATGGCGGCTTGATAATCGTGACCAAAGACAACCAAGTTCAGAAGTACACTGTCTTGAGTTAAAACTTTATTTGGTTTTATAGAAAATTGTTGAAGTGAACACGTTCAAAAAATGCATCTTTAATCGAATTTGTGCATTTGCTGGGATGCAAGTTCTGGAGGATCATGATGAAGGCTCCAGTCCTCCGAAGTGACGGGCTGCGATTCGACAGCTCTCCTGTTCCTGCTGAACTGAGCCAGCTAGAAGAGAACACTGATTATCAGTGCAGCAGGCACAGGAGATAAGCTTGCCCAGATAGACAGAGACTACTAATTCCACCTTCCCAAAACATGCAAACTTTCTGTGCATCACTGTGTGGGACAGGGCACCGTATTAGTATTAGGCATTTTTGACAGGGGTGGTGACATGAACAAGGGAGCATGAATGGATAGAAGTGGGCTGTTTGTGTTCATATGTAGGAATGATCAGTGGAAGCCCTATTTCATATGTGTTCCAGGTATGATGTGAACTATAAATGGTCAGTGGGAGCCCTTTTACACATATATGATGAACAGATTGAGAACAATGATGGAGTGGTGGAGGAGAGTAGTATAAGAAAGGGACAAGTCCCTTTATAGGCATTTAGACAGATGAGATGGGTTATTTGCCTAATTATTGGACATAAAAAACTCATACAGATGAGACTTTTGAGAGATGTATAGGTTTATTAAGACAACATGAAGGTCTGATGTGTTGCTTAAGGATGGCACCCAAGAAAGATTTGGCTCAAGACTGAAGATTTTAAGCAGTGCTCCAAACTCACCATACACTCCAAAGTCAGCATCTCTGTCATTGTTGCGTCTCATTGGCTTCCTGAAGTCCGTGAGATACGGTGAAGTTAAACAATCAAGCAGGAGCATGAAATCAGATTTTCAGAACCTTCAAGTGCCTTTATTGCCGGGAGTTTTGAATTTTCCTGTCTGGGTCCAGCCATCACACAGCTGAAGTCATGATCCTACTGTGTTGCAGGTATAGGGCCCCAAGTGGTAGAACTTAACCACTGTGAACATGAAGACAGCATGCAGTGTTCACATGTGGGCTAAGTCCTGCCACTGCAGAGCTTTGGTGGATTCAGAGAGGGGTGGAGTGGAGTTGCAGGGGGGATCTCTTTGCACACCAGCCATTGGAAATCCCTGGCAATGTGATTCATATCATAATGCCAAAAATCACCCTGCCAGGAATCCCCATGGCCAGCAACACGTGCTCAGCATCATCTGCCTTCCGCTGTGTCATGGGTTACTCTCCGTTACTCATTCATGCCCATTCTTATGAGAAGATTCACCCAGTGGAGCAAGTCTGGTGCACTTTAACAATGTCCAGCTGACGGTCAGGGCTTCTTGTCCACGAAGATGCAAGGTTGCCCATCTGTGTAGAGAAAAAAAGAAAGGACCTACTGCTGAAGACATTCTAGAAGTTTCTGTGTTTAATTTCATGGCTTCTGTCTGTGGTCATTTACAAAATGAAAAAGCAAGCTCTCATTTGATGAAAGTTTAAACCTTTCTATTAATTCAGACCTTTTGGTCATTTTGGTTTCTGAGTCACATCTTGTTCATGGGCTACACCACAATGGACCTCTGCTTGTAATTTTTTTCTGATTTCCTGGCATACCATGTGTTTTTTCTGTTCTGGAACTCCAAATTGGGTTGGAAGTCTGGATTGCAGCTTTTGATCTTACTTTCCCTTCGACATTTCTCTGACTCATCGAGTCTTTTCCTTTAACTGTCTTTAGCATCCTTCACTTCCTTAAAGAACTGGAGGGAGTCACAAAACTTCCTTGCTTTTACACTGAGGTGAATGTCCATGCATGTCCTGGAAAGTTAAGTTACGATCATCACACCTGCCCTCCATGTAGTTCCAAACCATGCCATCATTTCTGAAATTCTTATTTCAAATTTCTTCACAGTAGGCAGTTCCTGAACTCTAGCTATACCATCTTTTAATCCTGAGCACAGTGGACAACAGCACGTGATTTCCTGTGCGATATATTCAGTGTGATGGCTTCCACAAGGGTAGTGACTCCATCTTGCTGGTCCTGACTCTGAACAGAGCTAAAGACAAACCATACCTGACCTTCAGCGTACCTGGACCGTGGCCTACCTACCTCACGCTTCCTCTCTCATGCACGTCTAAACAGGTCAAACTCATGGTTGTCTACATATCCTTTACTGCACTCATGGCAGTCACATGCACTAATTTTCATGTTATTTTCTCATAACAGAAGAATGTCCTTGAGCGTTCATACGTGTGATGCTGTTCGCATCCACCATCCCTCTGCTACCCTCCTCTCTGGGCCATTCGGTTCAGCACAGTTAAGGCTATTTTTGTGTACTGCCTTTCCCAGCAGTGCCTCAGAACACTAAATAAAGAACAATGCGCTGCAAAATGTTTCATAATTATTAACATTGGTACACAATGTTGTGCAAAAGAGCTAGAAGGCAATGTAGGAAAAAACTCACTCTGGACCAAAATATCTTAAGATGCAAGACCCACTCTTGTGAGCCTTAGTGTTGCTGCTACTATCGTTGATCTGAATGAGCTTGCGCTCCTGCCGTTTGGGCTCAGTTTTGGATGCTCCAGTGATGGACAGTACCAGGTTTGTCCAATGTCAGTCGCATGCACGCACACGCGCGCACACACATGCTGAGTGGGGATGTGCTACATTTGCGGTGTGCTGGTACCGGTCCCGTTTGGAAGCTGGCTGTCTGACTAAGGCAAAAAATGGGCACATAATTTTGACATTACAGTTTCGCCCACATGTTGACATTATCAACAAGTTGCCATAATACTTTGTATTACCACAGTACAACAGCTGATTTGAACAAAGCCAAGTGAAGCAGGCAGCCCAAGCAGGCAAATATAAACCCAAAGTAAACACTAGCAGCACCTCGCCATTTGGCTACGTGTCGATCTAGGGTTGTTTCTAAGAGTCTCCGTTAAACCATCATTAACAGACCCCACCCTATCATTCAAAATAAACACGTTATGTGTGTGACCGTATTTAGGGGTTTTTCTTGTGTCTTTCGATAGCCATTTTTGTCTTGCTTAATTGTGGTATGAATTTAATTTTTCTACTTTTAAAAACTTGCAATTTTTTATTTCATTCCATGCTGCTGTTAAAATTAGCAGTACAGCCATAATCATTAATATAACAGAATTTCCCCCGATTTATTCCTACACAACACTATCCCAACCTTAAAAAGTATTATTTTGAAAATATGAGTAAAGTAAAAAATTAACTGAATCTAATGATATATGATAATTTGCACTAGCTTATACGGTTCATGTCGTATGATTTAAGACAAATGTACACTTTTGCGGTAAAGAGTACTGCTTATGTATATCATTGGAGAACTATTGAGTTTATTATTGTTATTATTATTATTATCATCATCATTACAGTGTGTTTATACCCAGTAAGGCTTGAACAATGAATGTATTTGAGAGCTGTAGAGAAAATTCTGCCAATGCCTCATTTAGTGAGGCGTAACAGTGCCCTTTATTATTATTATTATTTTCATACTTATAAAAATTGAATATATTTACAGATGTTTTGAAGCAGGCGTGTGCATGTGGACTGTTAGCCGATGGCATGTGAGCTCTTTTATGGAAGCGATCAGACTCGGGCTAAGGTACCGTGCGTGCGTGCCTCTCAGGAAGGAGCACTGTAGGTTTTTTGCCATTGTCAGACCGTGAACGCGTTATGAGTGTGAGACAGCATAACCCCGGAGTATGTGCGTGAGACGACAAATGTCTCTCAGCTGTCAGAGCCGGTGGCCCTGTTTGCACCTCAGTCCTGGTAATGTGTGTGTGGCCCGCGGGGAAGCACTGAATCATTTTTTCCTTTGACACATAGTTGTGACATGCAAAGGTTCAGGAGAAAAGACAAAGTATTGTTATGATACTAATACTGAAAGGGGAAATGACCTGGATTTATTAATACCTGATGCTAAAATGTCCTACGAAACTGAATATCCTGGCGACAAATACCAGTCAGCTCCACTGTTTGTCTCCTGCTTTATTAGCTTAAATTCATGCTATTAAATGTTGCTTTCTGGGCACCAAATATTAATATATTTTGACATAAAATTAAAAATTATTAATTTGCAAATAATATTTAACAGCATCTCTTCAGAATGGCAGAAAGTATGCTGAAGTAAGTCAGGCCTTGTAGTCCACAGGGTTTATAGTGGCAAACCATTGTATCTTGAATTTCGGTTAAAAGTGCAAAAAAAAAAAAAAAAAAAAAAATTAGCTCAGGATAGACTTCAGTTTCTGTGTTAACACCAATATCATTGCAGGACAAGTACCGACTCCTTGTAAAACAAGTCTTAAAATTAGGCCAGAAAAGTTAAATAATTAATTAAATAAATAACTGAAGATCTTCTTTTTATTTTAGAGTTATAGCTGTCAAAAGAAAAGTAACAGTATTTCCAGTTTCATAGGATTGATGTGTATATCAAGCAAATTATTCTTCATTTCTCCAAGTCAAAATGTACACCAGAAGATATTTCTCCAAATATGTTAGATATATTTAACATATATTTCATATTTTCCAAACACCAGCTAGTGATGTGGCCTGTGCATTGTAAACTTTTAATATAACTTTAAGCAGCACTATTTCACTATCCCATATACAATAAAAAAATCAGCTGTGAAGAGTAATATTGATATTTTAAAACGCATGACTAACTTTATGACACACGTTTAATGTGAAACATATTTAACCTCAGTCGGAAGATTAGAAAATATTAGAAATATTAGAAAATAAGTCAACACACTGGGCAGTAGTGAAAAAGAGCTGAACAGTTCTGAATTTAACACCTTGGATCTACGTGAAGCATTCACTTTGGATATTAAGCGCGATGGTGAAATTGACATAAAACCATAAAGGAGAAACTTGTGTAAATTGCAGTTCATGTATAATGATGGGGTCCTGGGGATGCAAACTGAATTAAGGAACGGAGGACCACGAACTGTTGAGCTTTTCTGCGAGGACTTCCTTCCAAGGTCGCAGCTGCGGAACATTCTGGAGTAATTACTGTAATAAAATCCACGTTGTCATTTGTGACCGTATGACCGTGATGCCGACCAGGACGGGTGGCTCGAGGCCCCCACGCCAATACACCAGCGTGAATGTAGCACCTTTGCGCGAACTTCAATGAGTAGCTCACTGTATGGTCACCGGCCTACGTCAGTGTTGTGCAGTGTGTCAGCCGCAAAAATGTTTTATTTATTAATCGCATTTTTCTGAAGGGACCTAAAGTTTGCTTTGTACACTAGGTAACACAGTCATTTAGCCATTTATACGGCAGGGCAATTTTGGGCAATTCAGGGTAAGCACCTTGGTCAATGTTATTGCAGCACGTGGTGGGATTTGGACCCAACACTTTTAATTCCAGGGTCAGAGCTTTAACCATGACAGTGCCCACTGACCCCATTTGTGAATGTTAAAAAAATTACATTTTTCTAGACAGACAATTTTTAAAAATTATCTTTTTATGGCTACTGTAGACATTATTTCCATTTGCACTCCCATTACTTCTCATAAATGTAGAAATTATTTAGAGGGATGGTAATGTGGGGCAACCTGCTCACCCCACTCAGGGGTGAGTCTCAAACCCATCTTCACCTATGCTCAACCGTGAACCCCCAATGGCAACCAAACAAAAGCGGCAACCAGGTATCCACACTTAAAAGTGGGGGGTGGGGGGGGGGTGCTGAACACGGCCTGTGCAGCTGCTCATATAGACCCCACCCACACAAACACACACAGACACGCACACACCCGTCTACTCAGCACCGGCTCCAAATGTTGGCCGCCGTACTGCTCTGAAAGTAAGGTGCAGGATGGGGTCCGGGCTCAATTCTCAAGCACGGGTACAAGAGACCTTCCGGTACCAACTTCAGCCATGTTCACAAAAACACACAGGTCAAGCACAAGGGCTTTACCTCCATTTTTCTAGACAAGTGCTTTCAGATTAAAGCTCATGGGCAGCACTCTTCTAAACAACCCTAAAGTTCTTTATACTGAAGTTTTACATTTAATTCCTTGTTTTTCAAGTGCCAGAAAAGGTGGAGGAAAATCTCGACTACTAAAATGGCTACAAATGCTGAGCTCATACACACTTCGGACTAAAAAGAATGCTCACACTCCTGTCATACACATTGCCGCACACCTGAGCAAACATCTCTGCGAAAGCATCCAAAAGTTATTAGGCTTAATGTGCTTATCGGCAAGCAGCGGCAGTGACATGAAGAATGAAATGAGACAGAAAAAAATTGCAGACATTCTTGAGCAGAGAACATACCTCGGTGGAGGGGCTCCAATGTGCATTGAGATAGTCCGTTCACTTCGCTCTGGGTCCCCCTGCGCGCAAACACTCTGGCCATCAACTCTGCACACACAAGCGCAGGCTCTGGAGGAGAAGAGGTGCGGGGCACTTCAGGCTCCATCGGGCAGGCATGTGTGTGTTTGTGTGTGTGTGCGTGCGCGTGCGGTGCGAAAGTGAGCTCACGGCTGGGAAAGGGAATTCCTTTTTGTAAACGTCAGAGTGCCCCCCCCATCCCCAGAGGGGGGTGACACAGGAGTGGGCGGGGCCAGAGGTCGGCCCGCACTCCCGCGACTACAGGGGCATGCAGAAACACGGCCTCTGCCACATACCACGTTTTACTGACTTTTACTGCACGAGTCCTTTGAATCTGTGTATACATCACATTTGTGTAGGAACTGTTTTATGCAGGTTGTGCAAAGCAAACTTGCATTTGCTTCAACTGGCCTCGGAAAACATGAGAAAATTTAAATGTGTTTTGCACAGTCTTCATATGGAATTTCTGTAGTCAGTATTACAGGATATGTAAATTATGATGAACTCCCTCCCATAGTTTGGCTTGGGAAACTGTTTTCTAAAATCAGTTGCAGGACTCTTGGGATTTTGTACGAAAATGTGTGCGTTCATGAAAACTTGTTTGGACAAGATCTGTGCGGGGGCCAAGTTTCACTGCGTATGTCACCTGCATGAAGACTGCGCTTTACAAGTCGGTGCCAGAGCATCTGCACTTTGCCGCAAACGTTACAGCTGCCGTAAAACAGCACAACATCTTCTGTAATGTTAAAAAAAAACGCTCATCTGCGTTTGTGATAGAACTCCCTGCAGGTACAGCGATAGCTTTGTATTCTAATGCAGATGGATCATTTTTACTTGTACCAGTTCAGGGTATGTACCTTGATCAAGTGTGCTAAAGCAGGATGTGAGATTCAAACTTAGGACCTTCTGACAGTGATGGGCCTAATGACTACACTTGGCAAACCCCTTCTGTCATTATTTTACTTCTTATTTTCAAAACATGATGACCTTTGGCTCAATGAATATGTTGGATATTAATCTGTAGCAGAATATTAATTATTTATTATTCATTTGGTATTTATTTCTTTAGTGAATCGGTACCAGGCCTGCGCTCCCGTGCCCCACGTGATGTTCCCTGCCGGTTCAGCTACTAGGTGTTTTACGAATCTCTCCGCCTTCTGTAGCTCTTCCCTGTGCCCCTCCCTCCGTGTTGCAAGCCTTGGCGTGTGTGAGAAAAGGTCCTGCGAAGGCAGCCACACCCCTCCAGAGCACACGTCACACATTCCACGCACACACACACATACACGTATGCGCTCGGCAGCGTCTCCTAGCAACGTTCACACAAATACACAGTTTGCAACTGTGAGACAGAAGTGCGTGCACGCATGCAGCAAAGGCCCTTAGCAGGTGATAAACTGCCGACAAGACACACAGGGTGATGTGTGGCACACGTTTACAGCCATCCTATTGCTGGTGGAGCAGCCGGTGTGAGATGGCGCCCCTCAGCTGTGCAGACGGGTGACATTGGCCTAACACCTCACTCGTGACAGTTTCCAGTTTAGGCCCTCCGAGGCCTCACTCTCCTCCGTCCTGGGCCTCGTGCTCTCAGCTGGTCTCAGTGCGACAGGTACAGGGTGCGTCTATACTTAGTATGTGCTTGGCTCCCCGGGTGGAGTGTTTTTACCATGGAGGCCAGGAGTGGCTTTTGTGCCCCCCCCCGGTCCCCTGGTGCACTAGAGGGTACGGCAAAGCGTCTCCGACGGTGACTCACAGAGCTATTAACCAACTCTGATCTCAGTCCTTGGGCCATAGAGAGGAAAAAAATAAAAAAAGTCCGTTGTCATGGCAGCTGGGATATAATTATACAAGCATTCCAAACAGGAAATAAGTGTTCCTCCGAGCCGGAGTGCTGCTATGGGTCTCCCACTGCCCCCCCCCCCCTCCCATCCTGCAGTGGGAAGCAGATGAGCATGGATATTCCACCGCTGCCCTGTCACTTTCTCTTGACTTTCACTGTCAGACACTCACAGGCCAGGCGGTTGGCTCCGTTGTCTCCCGTTACACACTTGCCCAACATTGCTCAGCTGTTCTGGTTAACAGTAAACCTGCCATCAGGTCTGCTGGATACAGCATGAACCTGTGTGTGTGCGTGTGTGTGTGCGTGTGTGTGTGTTAGCCTATAGCTAATCCATGCCAGTACCCCTGCACCAGGATGGAATTTGGTTTGACCCAGTGAAGTTACTAGAAGAGTGTAACAACTTGCTCCCTTCCTTCCTCCCTCCCTCACTGGTGTTACCGTGTTGGCTGTCTCCATGGTAACAGGCCACACAAACATTGTGGCAGCATGCGCCTTCAGACAGGAAGCGCAATCCGACCACAATGGCGTCAATGCGGCTCTCGCTCTCCCCAGTATGGCACGAACTCTGTTATTAATAATGCTACAGTTTGCCGGGCCTACAGTGTATTATCACCGTCGGCGCCACATGACGCCCACGAGCTGGACATGCGTTTTCTCTCTACTCCACAGAACTCGCCGGCAAAGGCGACGTAGGTGGAGTGTTAGGCTGGAAGCCAGAAAATGGTGCTGCACATGGGCCAGGGTGTGTGAGTGTGTGCACGGATGTGACCGTGCGCCTATGTTCGCCGACCGTTTGTAACATCAGAATTTTCCAAACATTCATCACATCATTTTCCTGCCTTTTTTTACTGCGTGGAGTTAGTATGACCTGCTGGAAAATCCCTCATGAGCAAGTTTCCTCTCTGTCTGCTAAATTTATCTCCCTCAGTCTGTCTTCCTCTGTCCTCCAGCGTTTCCTTCTCTCCTTCCATCCGCCAATTTGTGCACTTATCTCTCCTCCGCTCGGTCCGGACAAAACTACAAAGCTGCTCTATAAACCACCCCCCCCCCCGATCAAAAATAGCGCATTGGTTTCGAATGCCCTGCGTGGCTTCCACGTTGCCAAATGCCATTCTGCAGGCTGCTGGGGGCACTGTAGCGCAGCAACCCAGTTGTGTCATTTGTTTGACGGTCAGTGGTGCTGAGACATTAAAAACTTGAACAGGAACTGACCTTGCTGTTCTGTGTGCGAGTGCGTGAAGTAATGGTGCGGCACTTTTGTGAATGAGAATTTTTTTTACAATGGGGAAGTCAAAGGTTCGGTTTGGAGAGGTGTGGGGAGGGTTTGTTGGAGCAACTGCTCTAAAAGAGGAAATGCTCTGTCCCATCAGGCAGCACTTCATTTTTTTTCATTGGCAGTTATTCAGTGTTTAGGCCCCTTTACGGCTCTCAGCACCTTGTGACACTGTGGGATTTTTTTGTCCGTTCTGGTCATATGTCTCCTGTTTCCTGTCCTCGTAAAACACCGCAGACTTGTCAGTTTAACAAAGCATTCATCAGGTGTTGACTTCCAGAGTGTGTTTTGGATCCAAAATACACTCATCCCCCTGTTCCTGCTCCTAATTTGTTCCTGAAAACAGACCAAATACTTAAAAAGTGGAGAATGAAATGACTTATTCCATTTCTTATGGGGAAAATTCCAATTCGTTCCAAGTCCACCCCAGGTTCACCTCAAAATTACCCTAAATTATACCTAATGTCATAAGGAAAAAAAGTGTAGCATGTTAAAATTGACTGAATAGCAGTTTATGGTAACATATATTAAATATTAATTGAAATTTAAAAATGACAATTTCATCACTGTGACAGTGGGACTGAACTGACTTGAGGAAGACGAAGGCTGAACCTTATATACAATTTATGTAAGAAAACACAGCTTGTCTGATACGGCCATGTGTCTGGTTCACATCATTCAGTGACCTTCAGACACCAAATACATAGATCATCACAGCAGATGGTGTTGGACTGAGGAAGCAATTTATTTGATGTCTTTCTCCAAATAATCATTTAAAGTTAGTTCTGTGTTCTACCTTTGGTGATCTACATATATATTTATACAGGAGGGTAATTTATATATCATGTCAGTTCAGGGTTGGTTTCTTTTTACCACAGCAGGAGTGAGAGTCCTTTGACTGTAAGGTGACAGCTCTCATCATTAGACCACCTTGGTGTCCACTGTTTTTTTCAAGCTGACTGTTGGACACTGTTAGACCTGCGTAGGTTAAAATTTTCCACATTTTACTTGTTCCTCAAGCTGGGTGTTTTACTCCAGGTTTTGCACGTCAGTCATGGTTACCAAAGCACGGTACCCCTCTGTACATGGGCTACATGATCACAACTGCTGCTCTTTAACCACCATGCTATGTTCCCATACCTCTTTCTGGAACTTCTTTTTGGTTGCTTTCTTTAGACTGAGATCCTCTATCTGCCTCCATTTACCATCCCTACTTGTGGCAGTTAGAGAATAGGGCCTGTGGCAGGAGGCTGTTAAGGAGCAACACCTGGTGACCTGCCCTTCGAACAATGTGGCTCAGTTGTAGAGCGCATGTTTCACATAGCTGAGGCTAATTTCCAGCATCTCTGGGTTACTCCTTCATATTGTTTGGCATTTCAGAAACCGGATAACTGAGGCGGAAATTAGCGAGACATGTGAACCTGAGAAGGTTGCCTAACCTGGAAGCACTATGGTAAATTATTTAGCACACGTGCTTTTCTTTTCAAACAAAGAGTGTCCATTTAGTAAATAGCAATAATAATTAGAATTTACATTATAAATACCTTTAGAATTATTTAGCCATTTATACAGTAGGGTATTCTTACTGTATGGGATCAGGGCAAATGTCTGAATCCAGAGTCTTATAGAAGTGGACTTCCAGGCAATCACTGTAGCTGCTATACTGCCTGCTGCCCTCAACATAGCGGAAGACAAATTTTGTTTAACCTTCTGCCTTGGGGCAGAGTCAACACAAATCATTTAACACTTGGGGCGGATCTGTTATTGGCACCCCCCACCACGTAAAATTTTGGGCAAACTACCAGCACCTGCAGAACGCAGTACACCTGTAAATATATAAAACACACAGAACAGTGATGGGGTCAGCAGTTCCTGCTGTAGTTCCACACAATGGTTCAACAAAACGTATGTACAGATATACAATATGAGTCTCATAATGCGTGCGAGCGAATGGCTAGGTGTTTAACCACTGTGGGGAATTATGGCAGGGTTGTAGACCCTCTGTGTGTTCACAGTGTCTTGGAGCTCTGGGGTGTGTTGACCAGTGGAAAACTCAGGTTCCCAAACTACTGTTCTTCAAGTCTTCCTGTTTATGAATTCGATGGCGGAGGCAGGTTGCTAAAATAGTGAAAAGGTTCACCTTCCTGTCGGAGATGTCGCCTTTTTATAACATACAGACATGAACAAACCAAAATATCCATAATATAATGCAGCTTCCATCCAGACTACACGTAACGCATGCACTCCAGATCAGGCATTTGACCGAGGCGGTGCCTTTACTTGGGTCCAACCCACAGTGTGCACCCATTCCAGATACAATAAGATCCCACTGACCAAAGAGTCTGGATAACCATTTAGTCAGTTGTATATATATTTTTTTTAACTCTGCGCATGAATCATTTCTCCACAACCCTGGCACCTGCAGCGGACAGCCACTGCATCGGGGTTATGCTTTGGGTTTCTCCTGCCACTGTGCTCTTACTGGTGATCGAGTTTTTAATGCAACAGGTGGCCAAAGGCGGGGGGAAGCAGAACCTAAGAATCCCACGGAAGCCGCTCGATCATTCTCAGTCATTCAGTTGCCCGAAGTGACAGCGGACGCATCCATCGGAAGGTCACCTGCCTCATGTGACGCCATCGTTGTGTTTGCCTTCAGTTGCCGGGCTCACGATCTTGATAGCCGGAGGCGACTCTGGCGCGATACCTCCACGCGCATGCGCAAGCGGCGATGTCGGAGTCGCGGCCGCGCGTCTGCGTGAGCGCGCACGTGTTTTCGCGCTGTCGTTACGGCGTTTTTTACGGCCGTTCGCCTCGTTTATCTCCGCGGTTTAACTGCAGCGGGCGACCGTTTTTCAATACGTTACTTATTAAAGTGGTCGTGTGTGGGGGGGGGAGTTGTTACAGGGGGATCGGTGGATTCTGTTGACTTTTTTGTAAATGATTAATGTCAGGAGCTGGATTTAAACACGAGTGATATGTTTGTAAGAACTGAGAAAAAAAAAGTTTCGAAACGCGTGTCAAATTTCGTAAGATTTGGTCATTTTTTTTTGCAGTGTTGAAAACAGCGGTGCATGGCTTTTGTTTAATGTTGTATCCTTTTGCCATTGAGTTTTTGCGTCTCTGTCCATTCAGCCTTACATGGTCGAACTAATGGGGGGGGGGGGGGGGGGGGTGGGGTATAGACCGATTGGTCAATTCAGTTTATCATGTGATTAAAATATTTCTATATTGTAGAGACCTTGTTAGGTGGGAGCAAAAGTTTTATTTTCAGCAAACTTTACTAATTGAGAATTTATTTTTTTTGCATTGCACACTTAAAAGTTGTATGCTGGCAGATAGCTTGAAATACTGAATTAAAAGCTTTTTATTTGTATTTCATTTTGCTCATAAAAAATGACATGATTTGAATGAGAGGCAGATGGCTGGGCCAAAGACAAAGGTTCCTCCTAATTCTGTATTTGCAAAGAAATTATTTTAGTACTGAAAGCTTGAAAAATGACTTTATGCATTTTAATGATTTTTAAAACAATTTGGGATTCATTTTGCCAATTAACTTTGCGCTGGTCATTGCAAAATTGCATTTCTCTGCCCCAGTTTTGTTCTGCTGTGACTTATGCTTTGTCATTCTTCAAAAAAAGTTCCTAAAATATTTCACATTCATTTCTTCAAATATGTTAGTCACACAGGATGAAATGTATGCAGTGCAAGTGCTGCTTTTTTGAATATTCATCTGTATGAAACGTTAAGTATGTCGAACCCAACAACAATTTTTGGAGGCCTGCAGATGTCTCACACACGCAGGGTTTGCGGGGCAGCCAGGCTGGGTCAGATGGGGAGGCCAGAGTGGCAAGTGACACGATCTGCTGTAGGGCCGTGCGTACACACACACACACCCCCCATCCTATCTCCCAGAGTTTACATTCTCCACAGTTAAATGTAAATTTTGCGAATGGGAATTGTCATTCGTGCCGTCTGTGTGCATTAACCTTGTGTGGACAGAATCCTAGGCTCGGTGGATAGGGAGGCTTTGTGTAAACACTGCTCTGCTGCTCAAGTTGAAACACTTCCATGTAGCCCTTGGTCCCGATCTCAGTACCGCCCCCCATCCCCCTGACCCCTGCCTAGCTGTCACCAATGCTCTTTGTCCTTATTTGGCTGCCTGTGTGCGCGCATGTCCGTGCGAACACCGAGCTTCCCGCCATCCCGCTTCTGACTCACCGCACGCCTGAGTCACCCGTGTGGCAGCACAACAGCAGGTCGCCTTGGAAACGGAGATTCCCACCTCAAGCCTTGTTGCCTTGTCAGCGATCAAGAGTCCAGAGGCCAGTTTATATACATATTTATATTTATACACACACACGCACACACAGCTGGACTGCAAGGGTGGGTCGCTTACCGTAACAACATCAGCTTTGAACTGAAAAAAGACTGAATAAAGTGTTGAGTGCCTTTTTCAAATGGGGAAGACTGTAAAACAAACTTATTAAAAAGTGAATGTACTGTGCATGATTAAATGCAGCTTTATGATGAAAGTTACATAAAAGGAAAAAGTACAGTAGATTCAAATCTTCAGGCTCCCTGGATAAATTTACCTGGAAGAAATTCATGCTGCCATCCCCATTGCACCCTCTGCTGTAATGAAACCTTATACGTGATGTACAGTATTCAGCCGCTCATTGCGCTGTCGCGAGTTTAAAATGGCTGTCTCCCTTATGAAACCTGGTTCACACTCACTAGTACCCTTGGTGAAACCGCTTACCCTGAATGAATACAGTAAAACCTGTGCTACAGTATAAATAATTGATAAATTCCTCTGAAGGGGATACAAAAT
Source organism: Heterotis niloticus (assembly GCA_018136845.1). NCBI lineage: Eukaryota > Metazoa > Chordata > Actinopteri > Osteoglossiformes > Osteoglossidae > Heterotis > Heterotis niloticus. Next base: position 13,524,474 of record CM030890.1, on the reverse strand, counting down.
TCTTAGCTTTGCACCCCTGGGTGCCCATAGTCTTGTGTACTTCTGAGAAAGGCTGTGGACCACAGGAGTGCTGACTTGGACATGTGTTACCAACAGTAAGTGTAATATAAGCAGTACACACTTTACCAGTTAGGACTCAGTTGATGTGTAACTTGTTTATGGAATACATAATCGCAGCAGCACACAGCACATGTGTGGTGCTTCTGCACATGAGCATCTCTTGGCAGCAGAAGAAGGCAGCTTTTCCTGACATACGGTTGTATGCGGAAAGCCACACTTAAGCAGTATTTATCCAAAAGGTCAAGGTAAAACATGGTGGAAGACAGACTTGTGCATCCTGTTTGGACCCAGAGCGATGCGCCATGGCTCTGTGGTAGGCAGAGCCAACAGTCAACCTTTGCAAGTGCAACAGCCTGGGATGCCCTAACTTAGTGTAATGTTTCCATTTATACCGCAGTGTATGTTTTATGGTACTAATTCAGGATAACTACTGTAGCTCAGTTACGAAGCAGTGACTTGTGGTTATGCTAGCTGCTGTCCCTAGTTAGCATTACAAGAGCTATGTTACCCTGATGGATGAGGTGAGAAGTACCTATTGTTCTGTGACTGTCAGGGTGCCTCAAGGGCCAGTATGAGGTCCTGCAGTTTTCATATCTATTTCATATATATCATATGGTTTGTGGCACATTTCCTTGGACTTGTGGTCCACGTACAGTACAATTTTTAGCATCGCTAATTCAGTAACTTTCCTCTAGAAGCAGTGTTTAGGGTAGATTTTTATAAGCTGCTCACCAAGGATCCGATACAGACCCCCACTGGTTGAGTGCGTCTCCATGGCCTTGGCTGTGCCGGAAGACCGAAAGCATCTTCTAAGACTTTGTTCAGCAATTGTTCTATTTTTGTCAGTTTTCTTCAGATTTGTACTGGAGTATAAGAATAATGGAGTCATGGCTCTGCCCATTTTAGTTCATTGTTTAGCAACGGGGCGGCTGGTGGTGTGAATGAGGTCACCTCCTTTTTGTTTAGGCTACATGCAGCAAGTGTGGGTAGCCTAGAGGCTCCGTTTGCATTTCGGACAGAGAATTCTGGGATCGATTAGTCTTCCAGCACTCTTGCGATGTAGAGAAGTGGAGAGCTTTGGTTTGACTCAGCCCCCAGTGTCTGCTGACCATGTGGTCGAATTGACAGTGGAAAAAAGAGCAAAGTTGTTGTAGAAAGGCAGACATTACAAACATGGAACCCAATGCAAATATTTTTGTCTGCAGTGCACTGGATCAGCTACATTTTGTCTGATATATTGTGGAATCAGTTCTTCTCTTGCACTACTTGTTGAGCTTCATGCTCTATGGTTTAGTGGATTGTCAGTAGAGCACTGGTACATATTCTGTACATTTTAATGGTCAGTGGTTATTTACTTTCCAAAAATAGTGTATTGCTGTAGGAAGAGCAACTGTGTTGAGCCGTTTCACATAGTTGTTTACCAACATTGAATAAACTGGCCTGGCTCCTGGTGCCGCCTGCTGCAAACATAAACCCTCAGCTTAGTCTACCCTGGGGCTTCAGTGGCTCCTGCTGCACAACCGGTTCTTAACTGCACTTCCCTCCTCCTACGCGACAGGTCTTGCCCGACCAGGAATTGAACTCGAGTCCCCAGCAACCGTGAAAAACACTTTAGGAAACAACTGTCCTCAAATGCCTCATCCAGAGAAGCAAAATACCATTAAACCTTGTGGGGGGGCACTGTATAGTATTTTGCTCTGTTGTATTCACACCCACACAAGCAGTTAAAGTAAATATCTATGCCTGAATGATATACTATAATGCATGTGGTTAATATTGAAGTACATTGGAAAACCCAGCCTTACCCGAACACTTTGGTACACTGACTTACTGGAATCTGTTCTTGCCCTGTTTTGTTTCTAAAGCCAAAGTCACTTTTTGCTCTACATTACAATCAGTGAAAATGCAATACCACAGATCTATCCTGACATTTTACTCAGCAGCTTCTGTAAAACAGTCTATCTTTAATCTAGACTATACAGTGGGAGGAAGTGTTTGGATGAGGCAAAGTGCTGAAAATCGAAAGTGTAATTTAAACACAATGTGTTTTACTGTGGTGCCGTATGGTACTGCACTGGACACTACAGTAACACTTTTATACTATAATGTAACGTGTAATGAAGATCTAATGTGCCTAATAAAACTGTCAGTACTGTAACTGAAACGCATACACACAGTACAGTGAAAAAGGTGCCGATACGACTCGGACTGCCGTTACAAGGGGACCCTCACGGCGCCAACAGTGCGAGCGGTTGGATGGTTTGTGAGACACACTCTCAATATTGTTCAAAACATTCATAAATGAATTTTTGAAGAAAAAGCTAAAAAAATGCATTTAAATATTTGTATTTTCCCTTATAGTAAGGTTGCCTAAAATATGGTTTTTGAATGTGATTTTTTTTCAATTTTTTTCAGGAATATTTTTGCTTCATAAAATTAGGAAATCTGAAATCAGGGTCCACGAAAAAGAATAGTTATATGAATATAGCTGTAATGAAACACTTTTTAAGGTTTGTTTATACACCCACACAGACTGAGGCAGATTCCGATCTGTCTGATCGCACACCCCAAGTGCTGTGAGGCACCCCTGCTATCTGCTACACCACCCGGACCTTGTTTTTATTTAGATGTTTTTATTTACCCTCAATAAAAAAAAAAGAAAAATGTGCAAACATTGCAAATTTCTATTCAGTCCTTATTTTTCACAAATTCATCCAATAAATGTGCACCATTCACATTCATTCAACCATTGAACTTGTTTCTGATCATCAGCACTCATGGACACCACACAGGAGCTGTGAACACTGCGGGAATGAGTTGACTTATTTCGTCTCAATTCTACTACCATCTGTCAGGTTTATGGGTAAATGGACATTGCCTTTGCTTCACTGCAAACAAAGAATTTTGGACAAGTGAAAATAGCAATTTTGGAAGTTTGTTTAGTTTTGTGCCTGGTTTTGTTTGTCTTTAGGCTGTGCCTTAAAGGGGCCTTGACTCCAGTTTTGTTGTATTTTTGCAAAGAAAGTATTATTTTGTGTGGTGGAAAATGTGTACCCTGCCTATGTGGCATCCTGTACCCCCCAGCTGACTACAGGTTCTAAACTGATGGTGGGTGGCTTGGAAAGTATGTTTAGCTTAGAGGAATTACACTTCATTGCTAACTGAGGGGTTTGACTCCTCTGTTCCTCTCTCTCAGCCTCTGACACCAAGTCGTGTCAAGTTTTATAGATACTGCGGTGCTGTTGAGCAGAATAACAAGAATAACTGCTCCACCTGCTGGTGGGATTAGGGAATTGTTGGCAGTGGAATCACTGCTGTACAGGATTGTACAGATGCTGGTTGTATGGCATCAGAGTGGTGGGCGGCTACATGGCAGTTGGACTTCAGGTGCATCTCATCGGGACCCCATTTTTCATGTGAGACAGACGCGTGAATCTGGTGACGACGCAGTGAATGTTGTGCTGTTTTCCCACTTCCGTGCCATTATTCCTACTGTAAGTAGTTACCCAACCACTTTGATGTTGCTCAGTTTATTTGAACGAGTGTCCATCATGTCAGACTCCTTGTATGTGCAACACACTTGGTCATTAAAGTGCTGTCTTGTTAGCTTATAAAAGATATTATTTAACAGAGGCTCTGCTGTTGTGAAGATGGATGGATGTTCCCGGTCCGTGTTGGTAGTTTATTATTTAACAGGATTGTTTTAGGGTCTGTTTCTGTGTTGCCGATGTGGAAAATGCTGCAGTGTGAGTGTGTACTGTACTGCGTGGGGTAAAGTCAGGGGATCCAAACCATACCGATGAGTGCTGCAGGGGCTGCAGAAAGAGGTCCTGTGCAAGTGCAGTAACTATTTTCCCTGAACGTCTTGCTTCCTGGAATGATCCTGCTTTATATTTCCCACTCGGCTTTTATAAAAACTTTATAGAAATGTTTCTTTATGATTGATGTTGCAACTGTTATAACAAAACTTTTTTGGACACAACATAATACATCAAAGAAAAATGTCAGTTTTTATTAGGCTCCAGTTTAGCCTGCTCTTCCTTACACAGTTCAGTCTGGTACACGATTCGGATATAAATGATAGCACAAATCAAAGCATTTTTTTAACACTAAACACGGCAGCAGGAGTAATAGGGTCGTACAATAATAATACAGACATGGCACAGAAATAGCTATAATAACTCAGCATACATGTGAACAGGTGAGTAGAGCCAGGTAAAAAGCTGGGTGAAGGTGAACCTGGGCTCGATGACCACAGTCAGTCCAGATAAGTCAGATTGTGCATCATCTGCCCATGAACCATCTGCATTTGACTTGTCCCCCCATGTAAACAGCTAGTTCAATAAAAAGAGCAGTGACTGAACTGGTGTGACTGAGGGAGCCCATCTGTTTTTCATCGCACTTCATTCTTTTAAGCGTAAGCGTCACATCCTCAGGGATGGCCAGGTTAGTATCCGGACAGCTTCTACGCAGTGCGTGTGTTGTTATACACAAGGTTACATGAGATCTGTGTGCCTTCCCTCTCTGCCAGCTCCTACTGGGATCCTTCTTTCTCTCACCTCCCTTCTGTAAATCACTCCTCAAACCTTTTCCTTCCTTCCATCTCCTTCCTTACCTCCCGCACCTGTAATCTGTCCTTCTCTCAGTGTTCAGTGTCCTGATTTGCTCTCTCCCGCCATGCCACTTCCCACCATTCTTCTTCTCGTTTGGTTGTCTCTCTTTTCTCCTCCTCCTCTCCATTTGCTCAGCCCATGGGCTTCATTACAGGAGGAGGTCCGATTAGGAGCTGGAAACTTTCGTCGACTTTTTGTTGGGGACACGCGACACATCCCCTGCAGTCTTTTCCCCTGCTCCCCCCACCTTCTTCAAAGTAAAGCTCAGCAAAAGTTGCCATTTGCTGCTTTCCCTGAGGGTACCAGAAGGTTAGTACTAGGTTCAGTTGTGCAGATGCCTCAGCCCAAGTTGATGTGATGTCACATTATTGATGCACAGCTGTAGAAAATATACCAGCGCAAGATGTACAAAACTCTGGGTTGTTGACAACAGGAAATCAAATAGAAAGACTTCCCAAAGCAAGCGGCTACGCTCCTTGCGCCCCGACAAACATCCCTTGCTTCAAACAGACTATACACAGTAAAACAAACAAAGCCTTTGTTTTCATGATACAAAAACGCATGTTGTGCTCAGATGAATATTTTTCCCCTTCCAAGTGAGCAGGAGTGAACTTTGAATATTGCCCTCTCTGGAAATAGATGTGTTTTGACACCCGGGGAGGTTGCGGTGGCCGAGGATGTACATCTCTGTCATTAATGCACAGGGCTGCCGATGTCCAACAGCCACTAAAATGGACTCTTTCCTCATATCCAGTAGGCTTCTTTTGCTTTCTTCTTCATTTGCTTTATTAAATACAAAAATAAGTGTTGCTCTTCGGGAAAGGTGTGGAGGATCAGTTGGACTGGGATTCCGTGACTGAAGTGTGCAGAAGTCCTCAAAAGTTGCTGAAGATCTCATACTTCTTGTTCCAGTCCATCGGTGGCGCCCTCTTGTGGGCACGCTTGGACCGCACCTTTTCCCGGGCCTCTGCGGCCGTGGGGCTGAGACGCAAGTCGTTTTCTGCAAAGGGTTCCAGCAGGAAGCGCTTGTCATCCTCTGAGGGCACCTGGGCAGCAGAGACAAACATGCCCAGAGCTCCTGTTACTATTTCTCTCATTTCACACTGTAGTGCACAGCTAGTTTTATTATTAAGTTATTAACAATTCAGATCATTTTTGAACATATGCAATTTTTTCCCCACAAAATCCATACTTTCCTCTCTTACCTGTTTTTAACATTTCTCAGTGCAGCAAAGCACTTGCAACATGTTTACCCTCCAAGTGCACCCAAATTAAATATGAACATGGGACCACCCATTTCAACTTGCTTCCATGATGTTTACAGCTTGCGTGTTTTTGTAAGGCCGATAAAAAGAATGTAAAAAGATAAAAGTGGCAATAATTAAGTCCAATGTGATAAGAAGATGACAAATGCTGCACATATTGTAGACTCGAATCCTTCAACTATAGGTCATGGATTTGGGAGATGATGTACTTTAATTTAGTTTGAATTGCAATGTAGCTGAAACTTAATAGAAACAAAACTTTGGAATATATTTATTATAGCCATATATTCAAGATTTTCGCAGTAAAACCTGTAAATACATCAAAGAACATCGCTTTTCTTATTTTTTATTAACTGCAATTTTGTGATGTAACAAATGGAATGAGCTGCGAACAGTCTTCTGGTCCCAACTGTCTAAATTCTGATGACAAAACTATGTACAGCAACAAAGCTGGACACCATAATAAAAAGCAAACACACAGACTTGGTGGAGAAACAAATGAGGCTGAAGTGATGGTGGAAACGTAAGCACACTCATAAAGAGAGAAGGTAGATACCGCAGGAGTGCCCACCTGCGTCCCCGTGTCTGGGCTGCTCAGCTCCGAGCTGGTGGACTGAGAGGACTGCGATGCCGAACTACTGCTGGGACGAGATTTTCTGGAGCTGCTGGTCACAGATGGGGCCTGGAAACCTGGAAATGGAGATGGGTGACACTGAGAAAGAGGATGTGGTAAAGCACTAAAAGCAGTCATATTTCTGCCTTGTTGATGAATCCGAAGCTGTAAAACCCCTTGCGAACGCAGGCACAAGGAGCATCGCACCTTTAACGTGGCTCTCTATAGGGGTGAGGCTTTGCTTCCTGAAGTACTCGTCAGTTTCTGGGTCCACAACCAGAAGCCGGGTCTCATCCCCGCCACGTTTGATGATGGCTACCACCTCCGCGTGCTTCAGGTGTTCGATGTTGAAACCATTCACCTAGTAGGAGAGAACAGCACTGCGGTTAATACGTTTAGTTGCCAACAGAGGGCGAAACTGATCTGTTTTTGCATTAACGGTCCTGAAGAGAACAGATCAATCAGAAATGCCTTGCAAAACAACTTTTGCAGCGTTATGCACATCATGCACCATCCATCATCTTTTGTTGGCCACATGAGGAGAAAAGGAGAATCAAGTAACTGTCAGTGTGAGCTTTCAGCACTGGAGAACATAGCCAGTCCTCAGGTTCTCCTCAAGTACTTTGCCAAAACAGTATTGTACTTTTGTCTGCTGTAACGTTTTCCCGTCTCCTAGCAACAGCATCCTGATGCTGAAGAACTGTGTTCAAGGTGGGTTAAGTGGGTGTTTGGGTCTGTGAGAGGTTGTTAGGTTGAGGAAAAGGCCTCTTCACTGCTGCATGTTTCATTATTTAGAAATTTAAGACTTTCCTTTTAATTAATAACTGTGGAATAGCCCTGTTGTGGTGATACCCTACAGGGTACTGTAATTATATATAGCGATTCTTTTATTAAACATCAGGATGAGTCATGCTTCACCCATCCCACTCCTCACACCATGTTGTGTTGTTCTGTGCTTGACACGAATACACAGTCGCTTTGGGAGGGAAGTATTATCGTTACTAATGGAGACTTTACATGTTTTGCACAGCATAGCCAGCTCACAAGCTCGCCTTTCCTACACAATGTGCATGTGTCAAATTCCATTTATATATTTAGTGGGAGTCATGCATATATGTGGCAAATAAACCATTTGTTACACATCTTTACAAGCGTCTCACCCTGCCCTTAAAGGAACACCATCTATAATGATGGTGAGTGGCCATTAGCTGTGCCAGTTATTAAAACCAAAGGAGTGCAGATGGTCTATAGAAATGTATGCTGTACTGCACTCTGTATGAGAATTTATAGATACAGGGAGGTGAGGAGACATGCTGGAAATTCAGCTGCCGTCACTCACATATACACCTCCAAGGTTTTGCAATAAAACTGAAAAGAAAGAAAATATGCGGGAGATGTACGAGCAGACGTTGATCGTTCATCCAAACGCTTCAAAAACAGCAGCCACGGCGCATGTAGTGTTATAGCGAGGGGAGGTCTTTGTTAGCCCCACTGACGTGATTTGAAATGACAAATTTTTAAGGGTGTTCCGTGATTTTTTAGGGTAAACATCTGCACAAGCAGGACATGTACAGTGATGAAATGGTGCTGCGTCCAGGATTTACCCCTCAAACCCTACGGTTCCAGGAGTTGGCCAAATGATTACCGATACTGGGTGGTTTACACCCTGCATACAATACCTGTTCATAGGTTCCAGGTGACCGCAGAGCTGCTTTCAATCAGCAGTTTTGGCAGCTGACATCAGGCTTTCCCATGCGCCCGTTTGACTTGCATGAATTTAAAATATCTAGTAGGGAATGTGGACCTGGATGTGGGTGCACTTGGTGCTCAATGGTTAAAGAGTATGGGGCACAGTGGTGTTGACAGTGACAGTGCTTATCACTACAGTGTGTATAGAAAAGAATCACCCTTCCTCAAAGTATTCACATTTTGTTGCTTTGCAGCCTGAAATAAACATACACCAAAAATATTTCTCTAGCTGTATTTACTCACTGCAACTTATCACAGCCAAGTGAAAGATAGAATAGCAACAGTTCAGAAAAAAATAAAATAACCAAAATCACAGAGATGGTTAAAGGATCACCCCCCCCACCCCCTAAAAATACTTGTAAACTCAATCAGGTGTGACTTCTCACCTTCTCCATTGCATGCCAAGCGAATTGGTTTCCACCCGTGATCAATTGTAATCATTCAGATGAGTTCAGCACAAAAACAGCTATTCCTAGAGCATTCCAGCGCTTGGGAGTGCAACTGAAAGCAAACAAACAACTATGGGTGGCAAGGCACCGTCAACAGATCTGAGGGATAAAGTTGTGGACAGGCACGAGTCAGGAGATGGTTACACAAAATTTCAAAGGCTTTATCGATCCCTAGGAGCATAGTAAAGTTCATAACCAAGAAGTGGAAAGTGTTTGGTACTACTAGGACCCTTCCCAGATCAGGCCGTTCCGCCAAACTGGATGGAAGAGCGAGGAGGAAACTGGTCACAGAGGCTACCAAGAGGCCTATGGCAACTTTGAAGCAGTTACAGGAAATTCTGGCAAAGAGTGCTCATTGTGTACATGTGACAGTAAGGGTTGCGAGAAAAAAGCCACTCCTCAACAAAGGCCACATCAAGTCTCAATTGAGCTTTGCCAAAACGCACCTTGAATACAATTCAATACAACTTACCATCCAAAGAACACCATACCTACGGTAAAGCATGAAGGTGGTAGCATCCTTTTGTGGGGGTGTTTCTCTGCAGCAGGGACTGGGGCACTTGTCAGAATAGAAGGAAAAATGGATGGGGCAAAATACCATCAAATTCTTGAGGAAAACCTGCTGCCCTCTGCCAGAAAGTTGTCAATGGGAAGAAGGTTCACCTTCCAACATGACAATGACCCAAAGCACACAGGAAAGTTGACCACACAATGGCTGTAGGAGACAAAGGTGGATGTCCTTGCGTGGCCTAGTCAGAGTTCAGACTTAAACCTTATTGAAAATCTGTGGTATGACTTGAAGATTGCAGTCCACCAATAGTCACTGTTCAATTTGACTGAGCTTGAACAGTTATGTAAAGAAAAGTGGGCAAATATTGCACAGTCTAGATGCGCAAAGTTGGCAGAGAAGCATCCCAACACAGTCATGGCTATAATCAAAGCAAAAGGTGGTTCCACAAAGTACTGACACAGGAGGGTGATACTTTAACCATCTCAGTGATTCTGGTTTTTTATTTATTTTTTTCTGAACTGTTGCTATTATATCTTTCACTTGGCTGTTATAAGTTGCATTGAGTAAATACAGCTCAATAAATATTTTTGTGTGTGTGTGTGCGTGTGTGTGTGTGTGTGTATGTCTTCATTTCCAGCTGCAAAGCAACAAAATGTGAATATTTTGAAGGGGGGGTGTGATTCTTTTCAATATACACTGTACATTGATGTTGTTACTCACTACCTATCATGTTGTCATTTGGATCTACCCCTCTGAGCATGATGGTGATGTTCTCACATCTCTGAGATATTAGTGAGAAATTGTTTTTATACAGGCAGATGAAAAATAACCTCAACCCTTACTTTGAGTCACACCATACATGTTTATGGGGATGATGTGACACGTCTACCACGCATGATTACCTCGATGAGCCTGTCCTTTGGCTGGAGTCCTGCCCGTTCTGCAGGTGAGCCAGGGTCCACTGAGCGGATGTATTGACCCGTCCTGCTCTTGTTGCTGTGCAGGTTGAAGCCATAGCCCTCCTCTCCCTTGACTAGGTGGCACAGCCGGGGGCAGTGTTTTCCTGTCAGGGATGCTGGATCCTCTGATATCTGGAATTGGGGGGGTAAGAGTTTCCTAGTTAACCTAATGAAGGTTGATTGTTCCTAAAAAATTCTTTATTGGGTGAATTCTCATAAATTGAACATGTCATTACCATTAGTTTCCATGGTTACATTTTCACGTGTTCCTAACACCCAAAATTGACCCTCATTTATGATAAAGTCCCATTAAAATGACACAGTACTTAACAATGGTTATTATAACACAACATGACACAGGTTTCCTCCAGTAAGTACTCATAAGAATAATTATACTCTATAATACTGTGTGGTTGTCTATCTGGCTTTGTTCGACTAGCTTTCGCAGTTATTACGCATCATATACTTAACAAATACAAACAACACATACACAAATATGACAACCTTTAATTGAAACTTTACAAAAATACAAGAAAAGGCAAGACAAAAGAAACAAATGAAAACAAGAAATGCATCATTACTCATTGAGGAGATGTTTTTTCATGGTCTGGACAGGTGAAACAGGTGAAACTAGCAAATGAGGGGCAATGGTGGTTGAGTGCTTAACACAGCATGAGCCAACTATAACTGAGGAAAACCGCATTTGGGCTCTGGTCCCACACCCCGCAGCTGTCAGGAGGTGAACAAAAACCAAATTAGCAAATGTGGAGAAATGCATCGTAACCCAAAGTAGGGAATTAAATGAAACTCCTTGTATTCTTCAAACCCTAATGGCATTTTAAGGTTTTGCCTGTACTTGGTTATTTACACTGAAATCCCAAGGTGCCGGAGTGAGAGAATTCCTTCTGTAAATGTGAACCCGAGTGTTTCTTCTGGAAATGAACGTCTTGGTTGAAAGCCCAGTTGCTTGTGTGTCTGCAAGTAGAATTTAAACAGTGCAAATGTGTGATACCCTGAAAGTGTCAAATAATGCGGCTAAAATCACCCACACAGCTGGTGGTGCCTTGGAATCAGGATGGAGTGGCTGAGAAGGGAGTGAGAGAGGTTCTGTTTAAGGGCTAAATCCAATGGAGACGGCCAAGTTTTTACCATTAGCTTAACTTACAGTCATTGTTGCTGCTGCAGCAGATAACACGAGAACTGTTAGGACCACTACAGTTCGTACGCAGACCTTTAGTGTCATCACAGTCAGCACCATCAACTGAACGCACTGCACTATTTAGCAGGGCCACCGAGACCACGGGCACACTAGGCATAAGTAGTGTCTATCACTAGTATTGTTAACCTGACCACCATTACTGTATGTACAGTCATGCTAAAGGCGGAGTGGTTACCATCCCATCAACGTGTCCACTGTTATCGCGTGCTTACTGTCGCCTCACGCTTAGCTCATTTCACTTCTGGTCCGCCTGTCTATGGGAAACCATTTTGTCCACCACTCCCATGACTGCGCAAAACTGGCCGCTAGCTCACGATGAAATGACTTATAACCTACATCTCATAATAATCAAGAACAGCAATAAAAAGCCACGACAATACAGACCCCAGCGGCAGTAGGTGAGCGTTCTCAGTCCAAGTATCAGAAAAATAAAGCACTGACTTTATGTACCATTAACTAACTTAAAGAGAAGTAATCTATGTTAATAATTTGTTTAATCGGCAAAATACTCGGTACTCTTTGGTATCTTTGGTAGTCGAACTGCGATGTATAGAGTTGAAAAGAGGAGGTTGAAAAAGGGTGCAGTTCAGTAGAATTCAATGGGAAACACCTTAAAAATAAACAACAATGAAAACCAAAGGAACACAGCAAGGCGATGACGTTTCTTGACAGCACTGAGCAAACAATCCTACTGTACATTATGAGGGGACCGGTGTTCCCACCCAGGATGTGACTATTTGACCCCCTCATTTACAGACCTGTTGTGCTTCCATGACGGACGGCCTGGTCAGCTAAACAGGAAAGGGTCGGGCTCTGCAGGTCAAACCCCCGAGCACTTTGAGGAAAAACGTTTGGGGTTCACGAAAGGGGAGGCGGGAGGATTTCATTTCCATCAGGAAACATCCCATGTAACGTGGCGACATTCTGACGGCATGATTTAACATCCTTCACTAAACAATGAGCTCTTAAATTCTATTATTGCCATCCTCATGAGATTGGACCACACCTTATGTCACGGTGTCTAAAATTAGCCTGGATTCTGCAGACCAGGTCAGAGGACGGGTGGGAAGACGACCGAGAACCAGCCACCCTGTCATCGGTTCTATTGGGTCCATACACGCCAGTGTACATTTGATGCTGGACATCCCCTTATTCCAAAGTTAATTTACCACAATTAATATATGAAAAAGATTTAGTGATCTGTGATGTAAAAAATTCATGAGGAAAACACATTATTTTCTTATTCACCTGGCAGAAGTTCTGGAAGTTTCCAGTACTATCTGAAATGTCATGCTCTGATACAACATATTTTACAGAAGCATTTCTGATAAACTCTCAATCTAAATTACAGCAGCAGAATCCTTAACTATTTTTCACAATTATTTTGGTCAAAGTGACTTTCAGTGTTGCATATTAAGCTACTAAGTTATCTATCCATTTGCGTCTTTACAGTGCCAGTACCTCGATGAAGGGTTCTACAGGACTAGGATTCGCAGTCGGGTCTTTTGAAAGCAACAATGGATCTAACTACTGTTAATTGAACCTGAAGTCCGCTGGTCACAGCCAAAGTGCATCCCTGCCACTTACAGCAAATCCAGAACTTTGACAAAGTCCACAAACCAAATGGACAAACCATATACTATTTACTGTACATGCACACTGAAAAGAATTTGCCCGCTGCTCAGGGATAGCGTCTATCGCTGCAGTGTATTTGCTCCAGCTTGGGATGAATGAGGGGAAAAGGGCCCTGCAAAAACACGGGAACAAAATATGGCTGGAATGCGGTGTTGTTTGGAGCTCCAGTTACACACTGGAAAAGCGAGGACTTCTACTCCGTCCCAGGAAGTGAGCGCAGGCTCAGAAAGAGACGACCTTTGTTCATCGTTGCTACTTTTTTTTTTTATACCTTGCCAGAATTGTTCATTACATTGAAATTAAAAATTAAAAATTAAAAATTTAAAGCTGTTAAAAGTCATCACTACTTCATGACTGTCCCTTATGTTTTTCATAGAATTGTTCTGTAGCTCCAACAAAAACAGGGAAAGCAAGCAGAGAGAAAAACACCGAACCTCTTTATTACCCTCAGGGTCTCAGAGATTTAATTTTGGAGACTTTAGACTCCAAATGAGCATCAGATGCTGTGTGATGTTCTGGGCATCTCAGGAATACTGAGAAAACTACACATACAGTATATTCCACAAAGGCCTCAGGATGAGGATAGATGCAGGTAGAGTGACAGTAAAACGAAAAAAAAAAAAACACAATGACGTTCAAATCTATGCCCAAAGTATCTTCACGCTAATAAATAAAAATATAATCATCATAACTGTTTGTCCTGAGAAGCCCTGCAGGTAAAGAATTTGCCCATAAGGCACCATCTGACAGGTTCCAGAAGGGGTTCCAGACAAGGCAGAATTCATCTGAATTATCATGTTAATCATGAAAGTTGAAGACTTTGGTCATCCAACTATTGACAGAGTGACCTTTAGGTATGGATCATAACAATAACATACATTTCCTTGCTATCTATTTAGGAGTAATAATGAACTGTGAAAGATTATGAGATCCAGGTAGCTCAATCTTCCTTTGGTGACTCCTAGATCTGAGCTGGGTAACCTGACTAGTAGTAGCAGTAGTAATAATAATAATAATAATAATAATAATAATAATAAGGGCAGCATAGTGGCACAGTGAGTACTGCTGTTGCCTAACAGCACTTGAGTCATTCGGGTATAGGTTTTAATCTGGTTCAGTGCATGTGTGTAGTTTGCATGCTTTCCTCATGTTTGTTTGATATTTTGTCAGGTGTTCAGGTTTCCTTCCACACTCCAAAGAGGTGTTGCAGGTTACCTGGTTACTGTAAATTATGTGTAGTGTGTGACTCTGTGTGACTGCATGCGATGGACTAGTGTTCTATCCAGGGTATGATCTTCATGCTTTGCACCCAGTGATTCAAGAATAGACTCAGGACCACCGTGACCCTGACTGGGACAAGTGGTTCAAGATAATAAACAGAATAATAAATAATAAATAATAATAATAATAATAATGTGATTAGAGATTGTAGAACATTATGGTAAGAGATTCCAGGTTTCAGCATGCTCTGTATTAGCACAAGGCTACATTTTAGATTATGTAACACTTGGCAGGCTAGATATATAGACCCAGTCAGAGTAACAGTACAGGACAGAAAGTTCTGGAGACAGTGTGTTTATGTGACTGCCAAACAGCTGACACTGACTCAATGGCACATAGTTCAGGATCCCAGGTAGGACAGAGGGCATGAAGTCAGAACTTTGAATCATGGCCCAGCACGGGTGTGATATTTCCACCCTACGTGCTTCCCTCCTTACACTCCACACTTACATTTATCTTATTCATTTATCTTTTCTCCAGAGTGACTTATAATGCTTGTACACCAAGCAAGGTAATATCTACTATATTGATTCAGGATAAATAATTTGATCAGCAGCCTAGGGGGATTCAAAACCAGGTTTTTTGATTGCAAGGCTATGCCACCTGCTGCCCCTACACGTGACCAAGCAAGTTGCTCGGGCAACCATGACACATACATGTAAAACACACTACATACACTATATAGTATATTTTTGGCAGAAATGCATTTCCCTCTGTATGGGTTTTTTTTCCTTGTTTTATTCATTCTGTTTGAAAGGAAAAAATAATCTGTTTTGTACTACATTTATTTATTTGATACAGCTCATCACCTTAATAAAACTAAGCCAACTGAATCTGACGTAAGGAGTACAGGGGTGGCCTAGAAGGCAAGGTCTGTGCACACTAATACTTTGTAAACATAATCATTTCAAAAACTCATCTGGCAAAAGGAGCCGCTGTGAGCCCGAGGAGGTGATGCTGACCTTATCATCATGTGATTTTTTTTTATTCAGCCTCCTGCCAAAAATCAGAGGCAAATGGGAAAAGGAAGCAGTGGAACCAGAAAGACAGGCCTGACCTGCCACTTGAACCCTGACACCAGCATTGTCTTTACTGAAGTTAGAAGACATGCTTTAACCTAGATTCACCTGACTCATGTCTAACATTTACCAATAGTGGTTCTCCTCTTACATAAGCTTACTGAGTGCTTTTCTCCAAAGCAACTTACAGTATCAGTTCAAGGTAAGCACCTTGCTCAGAGGGACTACAGCAGGAGGTGGGGTTTAACCATGGGTCCTTCAAGTAGAAGGCAGCAATCCTAATCACTATGCCACCTGCTGCCCAGTTATATGAATGTCCCCAATGCTCAGAATGTCCCATCTATTCACCAGTCAAATCTTCGAACTCCCATCCCCGGTTGAGATGAAGCTGTTAAAACCACTGTGACATCTGGACTCCTTATCTCACTGCGTGTGCCTTCCTTTTCCCTGGGAAACTGATTCATTCACAAAACGCAACCATTTATTCATGTTTATTTAAGTTGGGGAGCATTGTTTCCCATTGCTGTCAGCCTTGGCATATCCTACTGCTCTCTGTGACAGCTTAGTTACACTTTCGGGTCCCCTGGGTACAGATGGTGGGAACTGCACTGGTGGTCTGGATTTAACGGTGGTTAATGGTGAGAGAGTCAGTTGAAGATATACAGGACTACAGTGGAAGAAGTGGTGTGAGGGGTGGGAGATAAGGTAGTGGACAGGTGGTATAGTGGTTAGTATGTTATAATAAAAACACCCGGGTTTGAATCCCACCTTTTGCTGTAGTGTCCTTGATCAAGGTATTTACCCTGAATTGATACAATAAAAATTACCCAGCTGTATAAATGAGTAGATCACTGTAAAAAGTGACAGCTAAATGAGTAAATGGGAGAATGAGTATTTGTGAACACAAGGAATGTGTGTTTTTAAAATTCTAATTCGATAGTAAACATTTATTCACTTTTCTTTGTCACCCTTAAATAATTTTAAATTCCTGTAAGATCTGTGCATCTGTTCTAACACTCAGAAACAACAGGAAGTTTTTGTATAAAAGGCAAATATTAAAGTGCAAAAACAGACGATTCTCTGGAACAGCACTGCTGTTTGCTCACCAGATGCTCTGAGTACAGTAGCTTACAGTTCCAACGCAGCAATGATGCTGACCAAAGCAGTTAAACCTTGATTTCAAATACCAGTCTCCTATACAGAGATCCTTAACTACAATTTCATACCGACAGATAAAAACTGGATAGTTTGGAAGCTATATTTTAATGCATAAAACCTCCACTATGCATCTGATGTGCTTTAATTGTTTTTGGCCATCTACCATCCAGTAATGCAAATTTACTGTTGGCTTAATAAGAAGCAGTGTGGGCCACATTTGAATAGCACTGGAACCTGGGAGCTGAGGTTGACATTCCAAGATAAAAACCGATGCAAAGCATGCGGATTTGAATGAACCCACACATGCTGCCTCGAGGGAGAGGGTGGAATAGCCAGAACTGAAGAGGAGGTCCAGTGTCTAGGACACAGCTGCGGTTGGGGGAGGGTTTTCATTCTGTTTAGAAGGCCCCACTACTCAGGTGACGGTCAGCAACACAATACAGAATACCTGGTAGCTGGCAAAATTGCGAATGGCATCATGGTTAGGGCCAACACCTCACACTTGAAAGACACAGATTCAAATCCCATCTCCTACCATAGGACACTTCATCAAAGTACTTACGTTGACCTGATACGCACTCACTGGCCACTTTATTAGGTACACATGGCTCTTTGTACATGCAGTTTACCCAGCACATGGTTGTGACTCAGTACATAAAACAGGAAGACAAGGCTGGAAGGGGCAGTTACTGTTTGAATGACCAATAAAGTGGATCTGTGGCCTAAGTGGCTTTTAACGTGGCTTGATCATTAGTACCGCTCGCACTGGATCCAGCATTTCAGAAGTAGCCGGGCTTGTCTAATTTTTTACACTACAGTTCTACAGTGGCCTTACTTTACAACAGCAGTCTACTGTCCCACCTCTCAAGCCAATAAAGAATCTTTGGGATGCAGTGGATGTTAACCGAATGAATTTGTCATCAAAAATTGTTCAGAAACAGCAAAGCTGACCACGGACAAGGAACTCTGTGGAAACAAGTCCAGCACCTCATTTGCTGAATCCATGCTGTTCTGGAGTCAAAAAAGGCTCCTACTAAAGAGGTGTACCTAATAAAGTGGCCGCTGAGTGTAATAAATATTACCGTGTATATTACTTTGTTGGCTAAATTGAATACGTAACTATAAATAAAAATGTCCACTGTTCCCTGTGCTCACACTGAGGATGTCTTCTTGCTTCTCTAAAGTCCAGTAGGAATAGACTAGACTGTTTGTGGCCAAATAATTCTGTCGAATCAACAGATTCTTCTTTCCACACATTTTTGCCCAGCTCCCAGGCGTCAGTGGGGCTCCAGTTACTCAGCCAAGACTGAGGAAAAGTTTCCGTATTTACGGAAATTTCCGAACTCAAGCTCATCCAGGGACATAAGATTACCAGCAACAGAACAACGTGAGACCAGCTTAGCTCTGACACACACACACACACACACACACACACACACACACACAGCCACTAAACTGCTCATGAAAGAGTCCCTGACTTCTCCAGGACTGAGCTGTGTTCAACAATTCATAGAAATAAAGACAGATAGCAGTTGGAATTGTCAAAATGATTGAAAGGGGAAATCACACACACATTGTGCACACAAAGTTCCACAATTTACTGAGACATCTCTCTCAGTCATGAATCTACCAGCACATCTTCACAGGGCAGATGTGGATTAAATGTAAAGCCATCCTGGGTACATTGACATATTTACTGTGGAAATGTGATAACATCCAGGCTTACCAGAATGGAATTCACTCAACCATTCAAAAAACTGTCTCTGTTTCCTTGTTAAACCACAGCCCAGATTCTCTTCTCAATTAAATACGTTAATGTGGTGCTTTAAGCTCCCTCCGTAAATATGTTGATGATCAAAATGTTACATTTCCTCCTGCCATAAAAAATGAACATTTCATCTGGATGATAATTCAGAGCAGTTTTGGAACATCTGGACACCCTTTGAAACATATTGCTGATCTACCTGTAAAATATTGCAATATTGCATCTTTTTTTTTTTTTTTTTTTAAAAATCCTGCCCTTATTTTGTGCATGCAAACATGGAGTATTTGCAGTTTCTGGATGTGCTGCGTCTGTCTGTCTTCCTACGACCTGGTGCTGGTCATAAATCTGCTTTAAAAAAGCTGGTTTGGTTGAGCTGTGTCAGGTGAGAAGACCGCTGGGCCCAGTGAAACGCACCACTAGTACTTCGCAGGCCATAACAATGACGGCAAAAGGGTTAAACACGACTGTGTCCGTGCCTTTGTGATTAATCTATTTCTAGTTTGTTAGCTTTCCAGGGCTCTGTTCCCAGTCTGTACAGAGAGCTGCCATTGGCCACCAGGGAAAATCAGACACGTCTGTTCTACAACACACTGGGTCTATGGCAACTACTCTGGGCCCATCCAAGACCCTTTCCGAACTGCAGAGGTCGATTTCGACATCACAACCAAGATCCGTCTTGCAGCTCAGTAGAAATGTCCGCGTTTTCATAATCTGGCCACAAAGTACATTTATAACAGCAACAAGGTGGGAAACCCAAGGTCCAGGTGACCTTACCTGTGAATGGAGATCTGCAATCATGACTGCCTTTATGCCAGTGCTGGGGTTGAGTGGAAGGGAATGTGGCATCAGAAGGTGGAAGAGACCTCCAAAGGAGGTGCAGACAGAGGGTCCAACTGGCCTGTGGTGGCTGTGCGTGCAGTTATGAGGGCGCCACGGTGCAGGAAAGAGGGACACTCCCTGTTCTGTACTGTTGATTCAGGAAAGGCGCAGCTATGGGTGGCGTGGGAGATAATGGGGTACAGCACTGGCGACTTGAAGGACGGACCTGCCCGTCTGGACTCCCGTCCACAAATACATAACATACCAGAATACAGAATACAGTACTTCCTGCCTCTGCCCTACAGTAACCTGTCAGCTGAGTGTCAGGTCTGTACACCAAGCTACTTATGCTGATTTACCCATTTGCACACCTGGGAAATTTTTAGTATGGTAATTTATGGTAAGTTCCTTGCTCAAGGTACTACAGCAGGAGTATAATTCAAATCCAGGACTGTAACAGGTGTGTGATTTCAACCTGGATCTTTCATTTGTCAGATGGCAGTTCTAACTGCTACCCCACCTTATTTAGCTTCATATATGCAGCCATAAGTTTTAATCTTGCCTTATGAAAAACATGACTGCATGAACGAAGGCATTTCTTTCCCTGTCCAGCACAGTGAAGTCAGCGAATCCCGTTTGCCCTGCCTTCAGAGAAGAGCACCACGGAGATCAGCACTAGCCCTTGCAGGAGCCCGTGTGGATATGATGTCACTGCACCACACCTGCCTTATCAGGACCCAGCAGACGTCTCCGCTCCCCGCCTGCCACCCTTTCCTCAGAGCCTGTAGCACTAGCTAAGTCTGCTGAACACCCTTGTGACATACTTGGTATTTGGGAGGGGTGGGATGATGGTCTCATTGCAGTGCGTCTGACACGGCTGCTCACTCCGCACAACTGTGACCATGCAGGTACCCCAGTTACATAAGAGAAGCACAAGGGGTGGCTTTGAATACGATTCTGACAGTGGGAAGAGTAACAAAAGGAGGGAGAGAAGAGGACAGTACTCTGTTTTGTACACCGGGCTGCTTACTATGATTTACCCATTTACAGTAATGCCTCGATTAGCACTACCTCTTACGATGCTTTTTTGGGATAGAGCTCATTTTAGCGCTTTGAGTAATTCATATCAAACACGTAGTGCTAACAAAAGAACTCGCACTATAAAGGGGATCCCACTACCTACCTAACCTTCCTCCTAAGACCCGTTTTGCCTTATCCTAACCCTCAACATCACAGCAACCCCACAGTCAACCCACAGCAAGCCTATCTAGCCACGATGCAATGGCTTATATCTCCCTAATACCGATGCTAGCGAACTACAAACCGAAACATGGCATAGCGAAGTGATGGTGCAGTATTTCATTGGGGTTGTCAAGCGGGCACCTTCCTTCATCTGTGTTTCGTCGAGTTAGGCCTACGACACCTCCGGAAGGCTCAACCGCAGCTCAGGCATCCCAAAACTGCTCCCCTCCACCACCACGCACACCACTGCGCTACCCAGCAACACAAGGCAACACATGCTATTCGCCTTAGCACCCCCTCTAACAACACGCTCACTGCCCATAATTTGTCATATTTTTAAACATTTTCTGTTAATTTATTATTTGTTATTCAAAAAATAGCCTATTTTCCACATTTATTTACTATTATTAAAAGTTTAATCTACACTGTATTATGTCACTTTATGCAAAAGCTAATAAAAGGCAGATAAAACAACAGCTGCCACAGGAGCAGCAAAAAGAGCAGCAGATGTCTTCGCTTAAGCACTCGCCCTGTGAACAGCAAGCTGGCTGGATGGAGATCCTCTAACCCCATTAGAGTTGGAGATTTTCCGGAAAGCACAAATAAACAGACCGAGGCCCATTGCGATGTGCAAATGAAACTGGCAGGCGCTTCTCTGAGAGCAGTCTGGGCTGTAGCAGAAGGGGATTGTGGGTACTTTGGGTGGGATGTGTGGATCGGGACTGCTGCCCACACGCCGTGCTCTGACTCTCGATGAAGCTTCTGAACGCCAGCGGCCATCTGAGCCGCGCAGCATGTTGCCCCCAAGGGTGAGAGTGGGCAGAAAGGGGCATCGCTGGTTCACTTTTTTAGCCCAAATACTTGCATCATCAGTGTAGGAGTAGCAATGCTCAGTCCAACACCAAACATGTTACTAAATGTCCGGTAGCAGCAGATCTGGAACCTTGTCCATGTCTCGGGGGTTGGACTGTTAACCACCCCTCCTGAAACATCCCACTCTGAGGCCACTTACACTGCACACTAAGCTACTTACAGCAATTTACCCATTTATATAGCTGAATAATATTTACCATATCACTTCAAAGTACAGGTGTCCCTCGAGATACGAATTTCTGACTTAAGAGTTTTCCTGTATACAAGTGAAATTGTTCAATACCTTTAAGTTACAACCAAATATAAGGCTGATTTTTGTATGTACTGTATGTGTAAGAAGGGCCGAACAAGGAGGGGAATTTTCCCCATTTATTCATTTAAGTAACACAACCAAAATGGCCGACAGACACAACTCTGGAATGCGCTCACTTCCCATAATGCCCCACTCTCAAAGCAATACTTTCACATTATGTCTCCGACTTAAGATAACTAGGAGGATACCTATATTAACCAGACAGATTTTGGGCCAAATCAAGCTGGAACTCTCACTGAAAGGTCTCATGATGAGACTAAGGATGGAGTTCTGTTCAAAAGATGATTATGCTTGGGGAAGTTGGAGGAAATGGAAGAACAAGACAACCAGCAACCAGGCAGAGACACTAAACCACTGTAACTATGGGCGCACGCCTTTTAATCCTAACGACACAAGTGGAGGACAAAAAACTCTGGGGGTTTTCTGGAGTCTACATATTGTATGTGCTCACCACGAACTGATGTTGACACCATGAAGCATGGCATCCCTAACCACTAGGCTGCAGACTCCATAGCTCAGTGTTGCATCAGAACCTTCTTTGTTGGGATATTTGACCACTTGAACTTGGACTGGTTGGTAAAACATGGTCTTAATACAAATCCTATCCATCTCCAGCAAGATGTTACTCTTGGCTGGCTTCAAAGCAGGGTCTGAAGAAGCAAACCATAACCTGGCACCCACTAACACCTCCCACGTAATACTGACATACTTTCTATCTTACAGCCTAACAGTTGGGAGGAGGAAAAACAATGTCTTTAAGAATATCCATGAACAAAAAAAAAAAAACAGCCAAGTGTGGGTTGGCCAACAGATGATCCTCTGTCTGTGCTGGGTATTATGTTCACCATCTGGGTATTGTGTTCATCATGGGCCAGCATCCTCACTTCTTTACTCTTTGGAGACAAGAAAGTGCTTGTATACGTCTGGATGTTAACATCTCAGATTTTAAAGGGAGGGTTTTCAGTTTAAATTTTAGACTCCAGGTTGGGGCCACACTGTGGATATCTTCAGGGTTGGAGGAGGATATGATGGAGAAGCGAGGACAGGGATGCAACCGGAGTTGTGAAACAAACGCCAGGACACCACCACAAGCCAAAAATCTGGAAGCCTTTGGGATAAAAAAGCTCTATCAGTTCCTCCTTCTAGAAGAGCAAGAAATGAAGACCACTGTACAAACTATGATACAAAGCCGAGACATGTGGACCTGTAATGTATGGGGAGTGGTCTCATATCCTTAGCCCTTCTCTCATCCACAACTAACCTGGATAAGCTCCGAGGAGCACGTTTTTGAGACCTTACACAATACCTTGATTCGGGGTGCTATGGTAGAAGCGAGGATTCAAACCCAATGCAACAGCTCTAACCACTACACCATCTGCTGTCCACAAAGTTACACTGCCTCAGGGTTTGGCTTATTTCACTAGTAATGAGTGTAAAAACAGCAGGACCAGCTTATGAGAATCATCCAGGAATAAGCCCAGATACATACTGGGAAATGTGGTGAATTTATCTTCTCTGGAGGCCTCGAGACAATGGAGCCCTGAGAGACCCATTAATGTTTCTATGGTTTTCCCTCAATAATGTATACATATGGGAGTGGGAGTGCAATGTGCAAACCACACATCAGATCTTATTTAAACAAACTTTGTGGTGGAGACCAGAAAGAGCTCAGTTTAAACTCACTGATGGAAGTATCTACACCAGCATATCATGGGAGGTCATAGATGCCACCCCACAGCTTCCTTTCAGTAACTAAAAATAATGCCCTGAGTGGATGCTGTCCTCTGCTGGAGTCTCCCCCTCTTCCTCGGTCAGATGGCTTACATAACTAGCACCACACTCCAACAGATTATCCACAATCCTCCTGTTCTGGTGGCATTCCAGTCCTTGCCCATCAATTCCAGGTAAGCACCTCAATGAAGGACATTGCAGTAGGAGGTGAGATTGAAACCTTGAGTGCAAAGGAGCTAGCTCTAATCACTAGGCCCCCTACTTCCCACAGCTGTCTTGCTTCCATGTTCTGTATCCTGCAAACAAGGCCTTGTTGTCTCTCCCCTTCTCGAACCCAGTGATGCCGCAGTGATCCGTTGCTCATGAAACACAGGATACAGACGCCAGGATGTGATGGGTCACACTATTATTTATACAACAGACAGAGTGCTTGCTCCTCTGGTCGAGGTTTGGCCTGGGGCTTCAATCATAGCATGTACTGGTGGCATCCCAGTCCTTGCCCATAGTAACAAGTGTACTGTTCAACCTGGGGTTTCAAACACAGTATACTCTGATCAGGCACAACAAAACCAGCTGCCTAATATTGCGTAGGTCCCCCTCGTGCCACCAAAACAGCTGTGACCTGTCAAGACTCCACAAGACCTCTACAGGTGTCCTGCAGTATCTGGCACCAAGATGTTAGCAGGAGATCCTTCAAGTCCTGTAAGCTGCGAGGTGGGGCCTCCATAGATTGGACTTGTTCTTCCAGCACATCCCGCAAATGCTCGATTGGACTGAGCACTGGGGAATTTGGAGGCCAAGACAACACCTTGAACTCTTTGTCATGTTCCTCAAACATTTCCTGAACAATTTTTGCAGTGTAGCAGGGCCACTGCCATCAGGGAATACCGTTGCCATGAAGGGGTGTACGTGGTCTGCAACAATGTTTAGGTAGGTGGTACTGGTCAAAGTAACATCCACATGAATACCAAGACCCAAGGTTTCCCAGCAGAACATTGCCCAGAGCACCACACTGCCTCTGCCGGCTTGCCTTCTTCCCATAGCGCATCCTGCTGCCATCTCTTCCCCAGGTCTAAAAGAAAACGGTGATTCGTCAAACCAGGCCACCTTCTTCCATTGCTCCATGGTTGAGTTCTGAGCTTAAGGTTTTCTGCAATTTGTGCTACGGTAGCTCTTCTGTGGGATTGGACCAGACAGGCTAGCCTTCGCTCCCCACGCGCATCAGTGAGCCTTGGGTGCCTATGACCCTGGTTCACCAGTTGTCCTTCCTTGGACTAATTTTGGTAGATACTAACCTCTGCATACCAGGAACACCGCACAAGCACGACCTGTAATTTTGAACTGCTCTCACCCAGTTGTCTAGCCATCACAATTTAGCCCTTGTCAAAGTTGCTCAGATCCTTACGCTTTCCCATTTTTTCCTGCTTCCAACACATCAACTTCAAGAATTGACTGTTCACTTGCAGCCAAATATATCCCCCCACCCCTTGAAAGGTGCCATTGTAATGAGATAATCAATGTTATTCCCTTCACCTGTCAGTGGTTTTAATGTTGTGGCTGACTGGTATGTACTGATACCATCTGCAACAACATTCAGAGAAGATGCTGAATAAGCAGACACATCCTGCTTTCCTTCCCTTCGAACCAGGAAGAACGCTTCACACTGCTGGTCCCACCTTGTCACAACCATACAGTCAATACCAACACACACGCACGCATGCACATGCACACGCAAGTTGAAGTCTCCTGTTCGTTGGGTCACTCCTCTTCTCATTCTACCCTCCCAAATCATTCTCCACCCTCCCAGGCCAAACAGCAGCTAGTTTTATCTGTTTTTTTTTTTTTTGTTTTCCCCACATTTCTCTGCAATATAGAAGTTTAACCTGAGCAAACAGAATGTTCCAGTTTTTCATTCCATTTTCTTGAATAAAATTATTTTGCACCAGGAAAAGACAGAACCACTGAGTTTAAACCACCTTCTGGCACGGGCACATTGTCAGAAACAAGATCGGCGTGTGTATTTTGGTGTGTCAGAGATCCTTGAGCTCCACTCTCTCAGATTAGGCTTCCCTTTGTATCTCACAGAAAAATAAAATACAGTAATAATAAAATAACACTGAAATGCACACATAAAATCCAGGACATTGGAAAGTTGCCTTTCACATAAAAATTAATTACTGATTATGAACAACATTCTACCCCTGGAATAAAACATTATTATTATTATTATTATTATTGTTGTTGTTGTTGAATAACAACAACAACAACAACAACAATATTATTTACTGATACTACATATGGTGTCAGATAAACTTTTCAGTTATGTATCTTTTTAAAGAGCTGAAAAATTTTTTATGTTGTGGTTCAAGGTAAGTACTTTGATCAAGAGTACTACAGCAGGAGTGGGATTTGAACCCAGGACCTTCTAGCAGCTGAATAAGGGAACAGTTAGCAGTCAAAAAAAGCCTCAGTACCTCCTGGATGGATGGTCATAGCTACTCAGTTGGTCAGGTTCCCTCACTGGCTCAGCTGGCTGTGAAGTAAATGTTTACTGACACACTGCGTGCTTTTGAACAGTATTGTCTGACCACCTTACGGTAGGTGCTGAGCTCTGCCCAGCCGAGGCAGAGAAATGGGAGTAAAAATGTGGTCAGCTTTGGGGTGAATTGCACTGTCCCTCACAAAGACTACCAGGATGGAAGTGGAGGCCACTTGGAATTGGAACATTGTGGAGAAGATCAGAAGGTGTTGGATTCAAATCCCACTCACTACTGTAGTGCACTTGATCAAGGTACTTACCTTTGCGCATGGGGGAGGTTTTAAGAATTTGGACTTTTGAGCCGAAAGTGACCTGCTGTTGCAGCCTAAAAAAGACGGACCTTATGTTCTGATCTTAAACAATACAGCATTTGTGTAAATTTACAAACATCACAATCACAAGTGCCTACCTTTGTGGAGGGGGGGGAGGGGTTGCTGCTACTTTGTCCCTCCAGGGACACGTGTCCGTTGTTAGGTTCTGATCCAGTGAGACGTGAGCGACGCACGTGCTCATCTGTCACAGGATCCACAACAAGCAGGCGGGTCTCATGCTCAAAGGCGCGGATCCGCTGCACCACCTGCCAGTGAAACACAGTAAACTGCATACACGCGAAAAAGGAGCAGTGTGTGTGACATTTTTACCCTGTACTGAACACACACACATCCTGTCCAAAGGTTATGTACTGTCTTACATCACACACTTTACCATGATTTACCCATTTATACAATACACTGGGGTGTTCATACCCTATCAGTATGAATAAAGTTGCTTGATGAGGAATGGGTTTTGAACCAACAAACTTTTGACTACAATGCAAAAGGTTGAACTCGACCATCCTATAATGTGTATGTGTGTGTCTATCCGATCTAAATTACGTTGTAATTTGGTTGACGTCTCGCAGACACGGTGCCTGGTTAAAGCTGTGGGTTCGAATCCTACTCTCATTGTAGCGTTCCAGTTACTCCAGTGCAACATTCGCCTGTAGTGTCCTATGATGATGATGATGATGATGACAAATGACAATGACACACAATGACAATGATGAGGTGTGCGCTCACCTGCTGGTGCGAGTCCCGCTCCACGTTCTCGCCATTCACCTCCAGCACTCGGTCGCCCGCCCGTAGCCCGGCTGCCTCCGCCGGAGAGTTGGGCTCTACGCGGCGGATGTACTGTCCCGTGCGGCCCTTCTCGCCGTGCAGGTGGAACCCGTAGCCCGCGGGGCCCCTGGTCAGACAGCACAGGCGGGGCTGGAGCTCAGCCGCCATGGTGCGCGCCCCTGCCGCCGTGAGCCGAACGCCGAGCCTCAACGCGCGTCCGTCCGTCCGCAGCCAAAGATCGCGCCCGCCGCGCTCCCATGCCGACGCTCAGGGGGCGGGGAAAGCTGGAGGGGGGCGGGGCCCGCATTTATCAGCGCCGCTGCAACGGGTGGCGCTTTTCTCCCGGACGAGCGCACAGCACGGACGCCAGAAAGGAGGCAAATTCAACTGTGGCAACGATCAGAGCGACACCACTGCCCTGACCACTGCGCCATCACGCGGTTATATGACTCGCTGGAATAATAATAATAATAATAATAATAATAATAGTGATGATGATGATGATGCATCCTTTAAATCACGTATAATTCAATTCCATTCTCACTTGTTTTTTCCTGTCTATAAACATGTGTAGCTCCATCAAATATTTGACATTGTTTTCTCCGAAACGCCTTATATATGGTTCCTTACAGCGTGTTTGTATACAGTGATTTACCCATGTATACAGCAGGGTAAAATTGCTGCGGTGATTCAGATTAAGTATCGCGCCGTGAGAACCTTAACCACTGCGCCACCACGAGGCAGATGCTTCTATGTATTATTTGCCCCTCCCGTTTGATTTTATTGCTGTCAAAGAAGCAGGGGAATAAAAGTGCGACAGTAACGTGGGCCTGCGGAGGTCGAGCGCAGGTCTTACTGTAAATATTACCGGAATATTAATCATTTCGGGTGAAATACACAAAAAAGTGCTTATTTCAGACAGGTCGCACTTCCAACATGCTGTATACCCACTCATTTTCCCCTGGATTTATGGATTTTGACTTTATTACGGCCTTCTAATTCAGAAAGAATCAATTCACATATTTCAAACCTAATATATATTTTCTATATCGATAATCCACATTCGAATTTCAACCTTGTTATTTAATTTTTTCTGACCCCAAGTACAGAAAATTGAGGCATTTTCATGTGTAAAGATCACAATATATTTCATTACTTTGATCTTAAACGCCAATTTGTTTTATATTCGTATTATATTTAATATTTGCCTTGGACTGCTATGCCTTATACTGGGGAGTAAATTCCAGGCGATTTTGCACGTTCATATTTAATTTCACTATATTGCTCGGGGGGAGGGGTTGCAGATAGGAATACTACTCTTAACAATAAAAAATTATATATTTTATAGAATATATACAGTATATTTCGAACGCTGGTAAACTTATTCCTGATTTTCCTTGTTCAAAACTGACTGTATGACTGTGCTTCCCCCGTGTGGCCGACTCTGGTAATACAGCCACAACATTAAACACTGAATTTTAAAATTCAATCATTTAATTGTGATTTAAAAAATTACAGTACAAAAAATTATGGCGTTTTGCACAGTGATTGATCAAATTACTTCCGATAGCATATACAAGACAAATTGTATGAGGAGACTGTTGATTTTTTTGCAAAAAACTGCAAAATAGAATAGAATACAGCTCATACTTAGAGAAATACAGAAAAAATACATTTTTAATTTGGAAAAATAGAATTTCTTCACGGTGTCCTCTGAACCATGAGGACTCCGACTCTCACTGGCAAGTACAGTGTGAAATCAAAATGTATTTTAAATGCAGATGTTAAGAACAAAGACACTGTGCTGCAGCTGTCGGTGGTCCCCGCTTGTTTGGGGTTCCGACTGACAGTGTCTGTTAGACTACTTCTGCTGGGGTCTGTGTTCAAAATACTACTGTCAGCATGTGCACAT
Source organism: Heterotis niloticus (assembly GCA_018136845.1). Classification (NCBI taxonomy): domain Eukaryota; kingdom Metazoa; phylum Chordata; class Actinopteri; order Osteoglossiformes; family Osteoglossidae; genus Heterotis; species Heterotis niloticus. The sequence continues at coordinate 13,495,652 of CM030890.1, read as the reverse complement.
GCGGGTGTGGCTTAGCACAGATAGTTCCACATGTGGACACAGTTATTAGGTGTTGAGTTGAGGCGTACAGTCATTTACTATGGTATTTTTTGGTCCATGTGGGTCAGAGGGCATTGAGGTCCGGCTTAATGGGTGGTATGCCACCTCTGGCTCTGGTCCTCCGTTTCTCAGCTGGGGCCAATTCTGCTTTGATGCTGTGGGATGGCTGGGCAGAGCCAACCACAGCCATCCTCGCTTTGCTGGGGGTCCTTCTAGGTGTGAGTTTGGGCTTCTTGCTGGGGGAGAGGCGGTGGGCCGATGGACAGCACAGCTCATTTAGGCACTCGGAGCAATGGGGATTCTGCGGCTCACACACCTGCTGACCGAAGCCCACCAGGAGCCAGTTGATCTCACGCCACAGCTCCCTGCAGGGTTGTGACAGAAAGCTTGGTCACAGTGTGTGTGTGTGGCCTAATATTACATCATATTACAACATTTAGTTACAGTGCCAGACATCTCTGTCCAAAGTAGGTCAGATTTATAGCTGAACATGTGACTAAGCTAAATATTATTTTTTGATCATCATCACTAACATGATACTCATTTATTTCCACTGATAAATGGCTTATAAATGGGTAAATACAACAAGATATGAACATAATGCTCCTTGTATATTACAGAACTAGTTAAGTTCATTTGGTGTAGTGATTAAAACTGCTGCTAACCTGAAACCCTGGTGCTGCTGCCTGAACAAGGTACTCACCCTAAAGTGTTACAATAAACATGACCCAGCTGTATATATTAGTAAGTAGATTAATATAGAATCTGACCATTGTAAGTGACCTTGGAGGAAAGAGTCAGCTCATTATTATTATTATTATTATAACTATTATTATTATTATTATTACTACTACTACTACTACTACTACTAATAATAATAATAATAATAATAATAATAATAATAATAATAATAATAAGTACACTATGCTATGGTACCAACAGCCCATGGTGTTTGTTGCCCTGTGACATCACCTTGGCAGCCAGCCCTCCAACTCCTGCCGGGTGCCTTCAGGATTTTTTGTTTGTGTCCTTGTCCAGCCTAGCCGGTTGGAGATGCGGTGTACATGTGTGTCCACACCTGCAAAGCATGCATGCATACACACACTTACACTACATACATACATACATACATTATATACTGTATGTACTGGTACTGCTCAAGTGACAATTAGAAACATTAGAAAATGAGGCTCTTTGAGCAGGTGGCCCACAATGTTCAGAAACAGGAACAGGAAACTGGCAGAAGATGACGAGGGGCAGCATACCAATCCCGGACACTTGATTCCAGGCAATGTCCATGGCCAGGTGAGCCATCTTAGGACCAACCCCCGGGAGGCGCATGAGCCCTTCAAAGGTGTCTGGGATGTCCCCACCATACTGCTCTCGCAGGATGGCTGTCGTCTGCTTGAGGTACTTGACCTTGGTCTGTGACCATACAGGAGACGGTGCTCCTTAGTCATTGCTCCTCAGCCCTGAACCTTGGGGGTTGCTAGCTGCATCAGTACTGAATGTGAAGGCTAAGCTAACATCTTTTATAAAGTTATTTCATAATGACTGGAAAGCAAAATATAAACTTAACCTCATGAAACGATCACAACTCATTCCTGAGAATCAGCTGTAAAGTTAACGCCTGTAAAAAATTTTTTATTTCCATTCATTTAAATGGGGAAATGGAAAATTAAATAATGTGTTCTTGAGCCATGAAACCTTCACCCTGCACTGCTCTGGACACCTTAAAATCCTGGCTTAAGATCCACATGTTTAAAATTTCCTGTACAGCTATCCCTCATTATGCAAATCTGGTCTGTTTCCGTCCTCATTGATTTCTTTTTTCCCCACAGAAGTTCTCTCTTTGTTTAATAAAAGCTGGATGCAGTGGCGTGTGTTACCCTCCAGAAGCCCACTGGATAGATGAGTTTCCCTAGCGTGTCATCATCCATCTTCAACACTCTGTCCACTGTCAGCCCATGATCCCTCAGCTTCTGCATGGCTGCTGCTGTCACGTGGTCCTTGGTTTGACTGGACAGCATGAGGGAGACCAGAACCTGGTAACGTACCACCTGGGGGGTAGAGGGTTAGAATGGGTCAAAGAAAGCCAACTACAATGTGGAAATGAGCACTTGTGTAGCAGTTTCACTACCTCGGGAGAAGCCTGGGAGTCGTAACACTTCTCCGCCCCCATGTGATCAACAGGGGCGTCCCTGCGGCTCCTCATCTGCCGGATGTTCTCCAGCTGCCGCCTCCAGTCAGGCGGCTCCCAATGCTCCACTTTGGGCTCTGCCTCCTCATACTCTACCTTCACATGTCCTCTTCTTAAGGGGGCCCTGCGACTCCGCAGACCCTCCGCCTTGCCACTTGACCTGCCGGCTGCTAGGGTACACAATGACGATCGCTTTCAGGGCAGACTAGATGCAGCAATGTGCACCTCAAAGTCTGACAACAGAGCAAGATCTCCCAGCAGATGGCTCAGCAATTACAGCGGTTGGCTTTACAAGCTGAGAGACATGAGATCAAATCCCACCTCCTGCTTCTGTGTTCTTGATCAAGGTACTAACCCTGAACTAATGCAGTAAAAATGACCCAGCTGTATAAATCAGAGTAAGTAGTTCAGTATGCAAACCTGATACTGTTAATCACTTTCAGAAAACATAGATTATTACAAAAATCATCACTCATAAGCCAAATCTACTCTAAATACTGCATTCTTTTCTGGAGCTTTATAATACAGACACACGATCTATCAGAATTTCCGAATCCTGATCTCAAATTTTCACAATTGGGAGACATCTGTTACAAATATTGGGATTTTTTGCATTTTAATATACCCTCCACTACATTTATGCAAAAAATTGTCATCTCATTAATATAATGCTTAAGTTTAGCTCGCATTTTTTAAACATATGCAGCACTGCTTTTGTTCTTATGGAAGAGACATCAATTTTACATTAAAAAGCTAATTAAATTCTATACGTTTCAAAACCTGCTTAGACTCATTGTAACGCCCTCTGCTGTACATAAATAAACAAATAGAAATAGATATTTTGTAATTGTTACTCCTGATGACAATAATTTTGCTTTTGAGTAAATATCTATATTCTCTATATTTATTATAATCACTGTTTCCTATAATAAATGCAATAAGCAAATCATAAGAACAAGCAACAATTATACTAAATACATTGCAATATTATATATTATAGTAGCTTATAAAGAAATAATAATAAAACATTTGTTGCACCGCTACATATTTATTATAGCAATTGTTGTTTGCTGTCATGGTAAGTTATGTACTATTTCAACAAAACAACCATTACTATTGAGGTGGACGCGTGAACCTGTTAGCAGTTGTTTTCCATCCGTGTTTTGGTGCTCCGCGATGCTACGTTCCTCACTCTCCTCCTTCACAACTGCTCCGCAGCTCCGGTCCTCCACTTCCTTCTCCGCATCTCCGCACTTTGTTGGGTCCAAACCCCTCGATCGGACAGCGCTCGCGCGAACGCCCCTGCGCGCGCTCCTGCCCAGCGCTCTGGCGCCGCTCTTGCCCACGAAGTAGGGCGACGACATGTTCACAAAGGCTGCTGAGGGGGCTGTTCCGCTCCGTCTCGATCAGTTTTAACTTAGTTAATCTCCTGAGAGTCGCAAATGACTGGAAAAAGCCGTCACTTTTTTTACAACCACAATATAAAAAGGCTGCAAGATTGTAATCGTCCGTGTTGCGTGTGGAAACCTCAAAGACTACAAATCCTACAAGTCCTAAAGGACCTGGAAATATTTGCCCGGAAGTGCATATGTCAGTGTTTATTTTTCGTTGTACAAACACAAGTTCCAGGAACTACAAAACCAAGCACTGCAAAATAAATGCTTAAAATGTGATAGAAACTATACATTTGGGTTTTAAATATTATTAGTGTTGTACTTGCAAGCCCCTATGGCCTATCAAAAAAGTAACCCCAAAACTACAAAACCCAGTAGAACCCAATGGGTGTTTTTTTTTTTTTTTGGGAGGAAATGTGCATGCCAGTTTACCAGTAGTGACTTCCGGTTGTTAAGGGGCTGGCTGGCAATAGACAGGAGAGCATAAATGCATGAACGCGGAGTGCCTGACGATTTCTTTAAAAAAATTAAATTTATTCCTGTCTTAATGACTGCGTTCGCAGGCACACGCTGAAAAGGTAGGATTTAGTTGTTCACTGTAAAATCGGAGCGTGTTTATAAGTAAAATGTATTTATTTCTTCTTGGTTTGTGTTGTCACAGAGCACCTTTCTTATGGTCTAGATCTTGTCGGTTTTTCCACTTGTAGTCCTAACGAACGCTTGCATGCTTAATATTTGCAAAAATCGAGGTTGTCATTGTCAACATTTACAGGTAGTTTTGACCTCACGGGGTACCTTCAGTTCAGCGATTTTTTTTTCCCCTTCAATATGCATTTTGCTTTGGATGATTGTGTGAAGAAATAATCTGGGAATGTGTGGAAATATTTGTGAAAAAGCGCGAGGACGGCCTTGCGCTGGGCTCGTGACTGCTGCACTGTTGACGGTGGGTGGGGTGTGCGCTCTTAAAGAAAGCTCCTAAAATATTGAGGCTCAGCTGTGGATTTTAGGGACCCCCCCCCCCACCACCATAATGGGTCCAACAGCAACACCTTCTCGCTTTCACGTTGGGAAAAAGTGCGTGCGTGTGCTGCAGGGATGTATTCACTCCTAGGCCGTACTGATCTTCTTTGTAGAAATTGTGCATAAAGCCACACCAGTGCTGCCACTTACAAATCTGTGCATAACTTGTTTTGTTTGTAACTTCAGAGTGGGGTTTATCACAAGGCCACAGCTAAAAACGCTGAATAATACAAATGTCCCTTGAACCATAGGTAAAGTTCTGTAAAAATGTCAGATGTAGTTAAAATAAACAAAACTCTTCAGCTTTCATCTACATTAGAATTGCAGCTAATTTAAAAAGCCTGAAAATGGATTCATAACACCAACAAATGTTTGTTATTATTGATCTGCTTTGTCTGCACTTTTATTTCCAAAGTAACTTTATTTTATAACAAAGTTGCCCCAACCTCTTGTTGTTTTGGTGCTGTTTTCTGCTACCTGTGGGGATGTAAGCACAGCTTATGTTTAGTTAATGAGAAATTTTATGAAATGTGTGAGAGGAAAAAAGTGGAACATGTTTGTATTTTTGAAAATATTCAACTCAACTGTTTGTAGTACAAATTATGACCTTTATAGGTTTCTCCTGTCTCACACCTCAGGCCTCTCTGTGTGAGCTGCTCTCTGACTGCCAGCATGAGCAAACCGCAGAACAAGGAGACCCTCAGGGACAGAGTGAAGGGTATCTTTGGCCTCGGACCCTCGCGCATCCCCACGAAGCCGACAGAGAGCAAGCCTTCCGAGTTCATCATCACTCAGGATATACTGAAGGTATCTTTTTGCTGCTTGAATGAAAGCTCTGGCAAGATCCTGTGGGGTGGCCTTTGGGGCTTACAAACACTGTCTGTAGCAGGTGCTGAGTATCTCAGTGCTGGTCTGAGCTGTAATTTGACCCATGCTGCAGTCTGTCTCCCAGCTTGCTGCCCAGAGCAATGACTAAAATGGTGAGAAGGAATTTAATCGATGTTTGCTCTCTTTCCCAGGAGCTCAGTCCAGAGTGTGGTCTCCACAACCGGATCCGGGTGATCAATCATGTCTGTGAGCTGGCCAAGACAAAGAAGTTTGAAGAGGTGAAAAACCCGGATTCACTGTGTGCTACGTTGCCCCTGATGGTGATGACTGCCTGCAGAAGGATAAAATAACAAAAATAAATGAACCTCAGTATGTTGTTAAGATGTAGGTTTCAATCTGGCTTATTTTGTCTGGATTGTCTGTCTTATGTTCATGTGGCTTTCCTCCCACAGTTCAAAGACATGTGTTTCAGATGGAATGGTCTCTCTAAATTACCTTGTCTGATGGCCCCTTTACTGTGAAGGGTGTATGCTTCCACTTGCTCTGTATTTCAGGGATACACTCTGGACCCCATGACCCTGCACTGTACAAGGGGGTAATGATGGTGGATAGATGGAAGGAACTATAATTTTAGTGTCAAAAGCTAAAAACTGAGTGTCAGGTACATTTTCCACTGCTAAAATAAATTGCAGCTGGAGAAACAAAATTGCCATATTCCACAAAACACCCAGAAGGTGGCATAAGGGCTAAATATCTGGGTGTATAAACAAATGTTAGTGGTTCAATTTCCCAGAGGAGCCTTATGCTCTTGTATGTACTCCTGAGGAACGGTGAAAGAGCTGGAGTAAAACATTCTGATTGCTGTGGGTGCAAAATAACGCAGGTTTGACTCTCAGGGTGTTTCTTGCCTTGCACAGAATGCCGTGGAGGCTGTGTGGAAAACTGTGAGAGACATGCTGCAGCCCGATCAGCCTCCCGAGGCCCGACGGAACGTGTTGCAGTTGCTGCGAGCAATCATCCAAGGACAGGTGCCTCCTGGTGGCACAGTGTGGTACTGCACTGTGCTTTTATAGTGTACAGTATATTCACCCTGTTTTGGAACAAAGGGTTAGAATCACTTGATCTAATCTGTGATGTAATTGGACTTGAAAGGGGAGGTACAGTGAAATAAAATGTGCATACACCATACAAGAACACAAAAAGTAGTTTGGGTTTTTTCAGCAAGGCTGTGGTGTTTATCTGATGTGACTTGTACGTGTTTTAACTTTGCACTTGAGAAAAATAATACAAGACACCAATGGCGGTTTGTCATTGTGGTAATATTGGTGTTGAGCTGTTTTCTCAATTTTCATCAGACTAACAAATCTAGTATTACTGATTGAGTCTACAGGGTGATCTGCTGTTTCACTGTTTTACTCATCTAATCCCCATGCTATAGGGTGAGAGGCTCGGGCCACTCCGTGCCTACTTCTTCAAGATCATAAGAGACTACTACCCCACAAACGAAGACCTTGCTGAGCGCCTGGAGGTGTTCAAGGCACTCACAGAGAATGGGAAGGACATCACCTACCTGGAGGAGGACATAGGTGAGTCCATGTCTGTTTATATGGCTGCTTGACTGTTCAAGATGCAATGCCTATGTAATTTACTCCAGCCCCTACACTGTGTTGATCTGCTCTCTCTCACCTCTTTCCACTTGAACAACCCTCATCCTTTGAATATGCAGCCATCTTTGTGCAGCTCTGGATGAATGTTGGCCTGACCGCAGACTTCCTCCAAGTACTGGTCAACCTGGTCAAGTTCAACAGCTGTTACCTGGACCAGAATGTTTCTAATATGGTTCTGTAAGATTGCCACTCTTAACTGTTCACACACATGCTGTTACTATGGTGTTACACGATGGTGTTAACAACTTCAGATCCTTTCTATTTATTCAAGTAGTCTCATCTTCTTAACCATGTGTTACCCTGTGTTTTCATGTATTTTGTACAGGAAAATATGTCTGCTGTGCAATCGAACCACTTCTTCTGCTGACATAGAGGTATTGTGACCTTCCTTGTGTTGATGGTGCTCCTACAAGGTTGTTCTCGGTCTCTTCCTTGGAGCCTGTGCCGCCTTTGTTTTTCCTACATGCCTCTCTGAGGATTCGTCCTGTTTGTTTCAATTCTTTTGACCGAGTTGGCTGATAGCTAGCAGTGTTCCGGTTTTGCTCCTTCCTGCCCTCAGGTAGCGCTGCAGGTGTTGGATGCAGTTGTGTGTTACAACTGCCTGCCCTCGGACTCCTTGCCCAACTTCATCATCACCTTGTGTCGCACAGTCAATGTCAAGGAGTTCTGCGAGTCCTGCTGGAAGGTGAGTGGTCGTCTTGGCGGTTGACTGTGTCTCTGGATCCTTCTCTGGCTCTAATACCATATCTATTGGGTGGTTTTTGGGTGACATCATGTCACTTGATTTGCTACCATTTTAATCACATGCTTAGTGTATAGGAAGTCTGTAATGTGCTTAGAACTCTCTTATTCTCCTTTGTTGCTTGCAGTTGATGAGAAAGGTTTTGGGGACCCACCTGGGGCATAGTGCCATCTACACCATGTGCCGCATCATGGAAGAGAGGTTTGTTTCCCCAGAGCCTCCCCAACTCCACTGGTGGTTTAACTTTGCATTATGTACATTCAGCCCATATTTTTCAAACTTTAGCTTTGGTTCAAAATGTATTCTGTTGTCTTTTGAATTGGGCTTCAAACCCAATTGGTAACATGCTCTCCTCTTTTCCTACATGCTTCAGAACCTATATGGATGATGCTGCCCTGCTGCGAGGTGCTGTATTCTTTGTTGGGATGGCACTGTGGGGGGCACACAGGTTACCTGCACTCAAGAACACACCTACTCTGGTCCTGCCCTCCTTCTATAAGGTAAGATAGTCATTGAGAAGATTACTCTCAGTGGTCAGGATTGTGTACTGTTTTCATCCAGAGGAACTCTTATTGCCTCTGTTACGACCCGGCTCGTCGGCTAGGGGACCGATTGTAAGGATCGTCGCATTTTAAGGGAAACGGGAGACAATGTAGGTGGTAGGGGAAGAACCTTCTTTGACCATGAACCCGATACAGTGAACAAGTGACGTTTATTTACAGTGGGATGGTGATGCACATCTATACAGTTACCTAATCAAACAAAAACCAGAAAACAGGCGCAAAACAGTTATACAAAACATAGGCGGTTCCTAACTCAAAACACAACAAGAAGACAAAACAGATATTCCGACCTGGGCCACGAAAGAAAAGAAAAATGACAAACTCGAGCCCAGAATACAACAGATTGCTTACGTGTTAGCAACAGGTAGACAAAAGGGGTGTGTACTCCCCGGTGCTAACACCGTACAAAACAAGGGCAAACAGCGAAATCCCCCGCTAGATATCAATTGCCAGAAAGCACGATCAAGATGGAGCTGTTGCCGCTGCCTCCATGGTGGTCCGCACAGATAAGCGCTGGCGGGGGTGACGTCATCCGCCGACGGACCAATCCTGGCTCTGACTGACTTGTCAAACGCTGAACCCCTATGGAGAGACCGCGCGAACAGGAACACAACAGTTCCCCACCAGAAAAAAAAAAAACAAGAACCGTAACACCTCTTTCTAAACTACATAAAGAGGTGCTGTGCAACCAGATGGCATGTTGGGCAAATACATGGACTGCATAGTGATTAGAGCCACTGTTTTTGGGCTCAAAGGATCTAGAGTCAAACTGCACTTCCTGTTGTAGGCCCCTTGATCCAAGTACTTATTCTAAATGTTTCTCCAAAAATTAACCAACTTTATTCATGGGTAAATTGTAAGCAGCTTAACATTATGTTAGCTGCATAAACACATGTAAAGTACCTCCCAGGAAAGTTTTGCTGCACTGTTAAGAAAGCTCCCTTGATGTTAAGATTTGCATTGGGTGTGATGAGAATGGACAGGATTAGGAATGAGTATATTAGAGGATCAACACAAGTTAGATGGTTTGGAGACGAACTCAGAGAGGCGAGATTGTGTTGGTTTGGACATGTGCAGAGGAGAGATGCTGGATATATTGGGAGAAGGATGCTAGGGATGGAGCTGCCAGGCAAGAGGAAAAGAGGAAGGCCTAAGAGGAGATTTATGGATGTGGTGAAAGAGGACATGAAGGTGGTGGGTGTAACAGAGAAAGATACAGAGGACAGGAAGACATGAAAACGTTTGATCTGCTGTGGCGACCCCTAATGGGAGCAGCCGAAAGATAAAGAAGTTAAGAAAGCTACCTTAACTGCTTCAGTACTCTGGCTGACTGCATAAATAAGTTGTTTTTGACAAAGTAACTTATGCATTTTAAAAAATATAATAAAGACAAACTGCGTAGAAAAATAATTGGTTTAATCCTTATGTTTTGTGAAAGTGTCAATGAACTGTTACATCTTATCTGAACTTGGAACTAGAGCAAAGCCTTAATATTATTAGGTATCAAATTTTAATGTCATTTACCTGTTTGTGTGTGTAAAGGGAGTTTGAGTAAGTCAGTGTCCCACCCTACATTTTTTATTCTTCTGTTAGTGTGTCTGATTACCTTGTACCCCATTTCTGCTAGGCCATGACTCGCCCCAATGAGGTGGTCTCCTATGAGATCGTGCTCTCAGTCACCCGGCTCATCAAGAAGTATGGCAAAGAGCTGCAGGTGGTCACTTGGGACATTCTGCTGGGCATCATCGATAAGCTTCTACAGCAGATTCAGGTAGGTTCATTTAAGGTTTTAATCCAGGTGAATAATGACCTAATGGGCTTAGCGGGGAAGGGTTACATGCAAGTTGGCAGAGTTCATGTCGCTGACACATGGTTAACCTGTCTCGTGTTTTGACCACCAGACAATTGGGAGCCATGAGCTGAAGACCATCGTCCATGAGCTTCTGACCACCGTAGAGGAGCTGTATGAACAGAATGGCTACCATGGCTCCTCAGAGCGCTTTTTTGCACTTGTGGAGAAGTGTTCTGACAAGCGGCCTGTGAGTCCCCTTTTGGCTTTTGCCATTTGTCCCGTTTCTGCTCCTCTTCCAATCTGCGTGACTCATGTTGTTGGGGTGGCAGTGGTATTAACCCAGTGTGACATGTTTGCAGGAGTCATCCGTACTGACACTCATCTCCTACCGGGCACAGTCCATCCAGCCTGCCAAGGATGGCTGGATCCAGGGCCTGCACAAACTGGTAGAGAAGTTTTTCAGGTAGTGTGTCATGAAGCATACAAATACATCTGTTTCAGTGGTCTGTTTATGTAATGGGACAAGTGAGCAACGTTCCTCCCATCTTTGGCAGGAACGAGAGCCGCAGTGCCATTAGGATCAAAGTGCTGGATGTCCTTTCCTTTGTCCTGAGTATCAACCGACAACTGTATGAGGTCAGAGGTGGGATGGGAGTCTAGAGGTGCGATCTGCTCCGCTCTAAGGCAGCAAGTTGAAAAAGGGTTGGAAAGATTGCAAGGCCACAGAGAGGGCACAAAGTTTGTGGATTTAATATAATTTCCTCCAGAATTCCTGTGAAGTAAGAAGGCGCAAATTGGAAAAAGAAACTACAATCCGTTTCTGTGTCTTGCTCAGTAGAAGGTTGTGACTTGCATATCTATTGATAGCTGAGGCTTTTCTCCAAAGTGGCATACAACTTGCAATTAACAAGTGATATGCCATCCCAGGCATAAGCACAGCTTGTGTGTCTGACACCAAGTTGCTGTTTCACATCCCTCAAGTAGTTGCCTTTTGGAATAACAAATCAAAGAGAAGATACATAGATAATTATAGTAGATGATGTTGGATTCATACCTGAGATACTTGGTACATAAACAACAGTGTTGAACACAACTTATGTATTGTCTGAATACATAAAATGTTCTCTCTATCTGTTTGTAGGAGGAGCTCATTGAGGTGGTGGTGATCCCGCAGTTGAGCCAGATTGCTGAGGACCGTGACCTGCATGTGCGTAAGCTGGCCACGCAGCTCCTGGTGGACCTGGCTGAGGGTTGCAGCACACACCACTTCAACAGCTTGCTGGACATCATTGAGAAGGTTGGGACTGCTGTTGGCATGTCACCACTGGAGACCAGACTGTTTTTGTGACAATTAGCTACTGAGTTGACAAGTTCAGGTTCTCTTATTAAGTTCTTGAGTTAATACCCACTGTAATGCAATAGCTGGGGTCCAAAAATTTGATCATATAAAAAGAAATGACTTTATTATTGGTTTATTGGGTTAATGAAAAATTTTATTTTCCCAATCACTGTGTAAAAATAAAAAGTAGAAAACGTTTCATTAATATGTAAGAAATTGAGAAAATATTTTAAAAATTTCATGGTACAAATACAATTTGCAGTAATCTATGTCAATATAGGAGAAAAGTACTCTTTCAAAAAAGAAAGTGAATTAATACCAATAAAATTAATAATACTGTAATTAAATGTTGTAAATGGAGGGCTCAGGAGACTGGACTGCAAGAGCAAAAGATTTATTTCTCTGCAGCGTGTTTGAAAACCACCTTCCCCAATGCTTTCGATCACAGTGAATTCAGCAAGGGTCTGCAATCCCCATACTCCCACAACAGTTAGACACAGCTATTTACAAATATGCACTGAGACCCAGAATAGTGGTCACTGTGGCTGTGACAGGAGATGTCATATTGGCACACACTAATATGTACAAGTTGAGGGTAGGCAGTGGATATGAAGTGCCTCATACCTGACATGTCCTTTTGACCCAGGTGGCCAGTCGCTCTCTTGCTGTCCCAGCGCCTACAGAGGTCCCTGAGCGCGACCCATCGAGTGCTGAATCCCACATGGAGGATGTGAAGACTGCTGTCTTGGGCCTACTAGAGATCTTGCAGGTATGTTTGCATCAGTTTAAAGAACCTGGTGTTGTGACCCTGGCAGAGAACAGACCTGTTTATACCAAACAACACTCTGGACATGGGAAGTTGGAAAATTTGCTTTAGTCCTTGTAATGACAGAATATGAAACTAGTTTAAATAATTTTGTGTCTGAAAAGTGATAGTACTGAACTTGTCTCACTGTAGTGTAGGAGCAGTAGGTAGCATAGTGGGTACAGGTGTTAGGTGAGCACACTCACACCACACATACACACAGATGCCACAGTTGACTCATAACCACTATACATACCCTGCACATAACATACTCAACAAATGCTTACACAATCACCCTAATCCTAAATGGTAACCTGGGACATCAAGTGCCATAGTAGTTAAAGCCATTCAGTTGAAATCAGCAGGGTCTGATTTCAATCCCCCTTTCTGTTGCATACTTACAGTACCTTATTTTGGTACAGTAAGAATTACCTCCTGTATAAATGAGTAAGTCACTATAAGTATAGTGTCAAACCAAACACTATAAATCACTGTGGATAAAGGTATCAGATAATAATGTTGTTGTTGTTATTGTTAATGATAATACTAATAATAATAATAATAATTCTGTCCAACATTTTTATATTTACAGTGTTATACATTGTTACCTGTCATTACTGTCCTGCAGAGCAAGCTGTACAGTCTTCCTGCCAGCCATGCAAGCCGAGTGTATGAGCTGCTGATCAGCCACCTGCAGCTGCACTACAAACACAAGTATAGCTCCCCCGTGGCCTGCAGCATCCGCCTACAGGTGAGGGTTATCAGTCCACAGACATAGGCCTCAAACCTGTCATCTTTCTGCTCTCCAAAGGACTTGCTTTCATTGACACTTTTGCTGTCCCCTTGTCTGGCAGGTTTTTGACTTCCTGCTGCTGATGCGTGCCGACTATCTGCACCGTCTTGGGGTCCCCAACAAAGATGGGCTGCTTCGGTTCAGCCCCTATTGCCATTGTGACATGGGGTGAGACCATTGCTCCTCTGGAAAGCACCACTGGGTCTGAGGCAGTGGGATGGACAGGTTAGGTCTCCCCTGATGTTTATAATTGACTTCTATTCCAATGGACTTGTTTCAGAGAGCCTGAGAAGAGGGCAAGTGAGAAGAAGGCTGCTGGTACAGTGTCGCCCCCTGCAGGCAGCCCAGCTCCCACAGCCCAGCCCACATCCATCCGCACAGCATTTCTGCCCTACTCCCTGGCCTTCTCCGTCCTTTTGCAGTGTCTGAAGCTGGTAGACACATTCTCCGCCCTCTCTCCAACCCTGGTGTCTTTCATAGTTCCAGTCCACTGATGGTCCTCAACCATGGAGACTTACATTTAATTTTTTCTTTGTTCCCTTCCTCAGGAGACAGACTGGAAAGTTCTCAAACTGGTTTTGGACAAATTGCCATTGACCCTTCAGCACAAAGTGCTGATCTTGTCTTCACCCTGTAGTGTGGACCAGCTATGCTCCACACTCTGCTCTATGGTGATGCCATACTCTCTCACACTCACACATCCTTACACATTGCTGACAATGAGACTATACGTGTGACTGTGTCCACATTTCAGGTAACAGACCGGCTGATCTCAGAGCGACTGCGCAAGACTCCAGATGGGTTTGCACGCACGGACGTGCAGCTTGCCGTGGTGCCTGCACTGACTGCCCTCACCTCCTACCACAACTACCTGGAGCAGCCCCGTCAGGTAGCCCCCCCCCCATCCTGTGTTCCCTTCTAGGCTCTTTGCTTTATTACCCTGAAAAAAGCTATTTCAGCTCTACTGATATCCTTTAAAGAACACCGGCAATCTGTACCTTTTATTTGTCCTAGTTAATCAGCTTTAAAAAGCATGAAATTGGTAATTAAAGGTATGAAATGTTAAGACTGTTAATGGTTTCCAAGGTGAGTGTGTTTCCACTCTGGTTGGCTGGAGGAGGATTAGGGGGACGTAGATAAGAGCTCTATGGAACAGAACATTACTTTTGTGTTGAGGATGAAAAGCATTAACCGATTACAGTTACAAACTGAGTGTTGCATCAGTGTCATGTGACAGAAGTCCTGTCAAATAGAGGTGAACACCTAATCGCCACATAATCGAGACATTACCGGAATCCAACCTTTAAATAAATCGCGGGACATTTGTTATTGAACTTCTGTTCTTGGTTATTTAGAGGCAAACTTGACCAGATACAGTATGTAACTTCCCATTTGGTATAGTATTGATTTGCTATGGATTCTGTATTCTGGTGTTAAGCAAACTTTTAAAAACATTATTTTTATTTTTTAAATACAGGGGACTTAATGTTAATGTCCCTATATTACAAAATTAGATGAGTCCCATTTCAAGAAGTAAATGGCCTGATCAGAGATGCGACACATGAGATTTGAAATTACATGTTCCAAATTAAAAGCCATTCACAAAAACATGTTCTTTGTGCAAAGAGGAATGAAAGCCTGTTTTTTTACCCCCCCCCCCCCCATGCAGGCAGCTTCCTTTTCTTTCACATGAGGGAAATTTGTCTGAGTTGCACTGGCAAAGAGTTGTGGGCACTTATATCTCATTTTGAGAGAATGTGGTCCTGTGATTTTCACAACCAAGAGAGCACTGTGTGCCTATCCTAGACCCTTTGTTCAAGATCAGACTGTAGATGTTTTTTTTCAAAAATAATTTTAGTTCAAAAACTCAAATACAGACATTCTCTCTTTCTACTTTCATTTTTTCCAGTCTAAGTTCATAGTGTTCAGCTCCTCAGGTTACAAATAAGTAATGTTTTAACTTTTTTTTTTTTTTTTGATGAGCTTGACACACTAAGCCAGTAGATGGCAGTAAAATACACGGAAATAGAATAATGTAGCCTTTTAAATTATTAAACTATCCTCCCCTGTTCATGGTTTGTGTCTGGTGTTCGTGAATGCTAATGACGTGTAACAAGATGAATGCATCACACGTTTATTGGATGGAAGCATTTTTAAAGACATTGTGTTTTTATTATTTGATTTTTAATTATAGTGTGGGTAAAAGTTTATAAAATATAGTCGTTTTTATATGTATACTAGTTATATGCAAAACTTTTACATTACTTAAGCTATAAATAAATTAAAGGATTTCTTATTGTGAACCTTTTATTTTGTGTATTTGTACCTATGAGCAAAATGAATTAGAGGTAGACTGTGTGTGTGTGTGTGTGTGTGTGTGTGTGTGTGTGTGTGTGTGTGTATGTTTGCTTTCCTGCCTGTACAATGTTAACACTTCCTGGTTCTTTCAATTGATCAATGCTGTTTTCCTTTAGAGGGAGCTGGTCCAGTGTCTGGAGGCAGGCCTAATCTACCGTTGCGCTAAGCAGTGTGTGGTGGCCCTCACCATGTGCACTGTGGAGATGCCAGACATTATGATCAAGCTGCTGCCTGCTCTCATCGTGAAGCTCACACATATCTCAGCCACTGTCACCATGGCATCACCCATGTTGGAGCTCCTATCCAGTAAGGCTTGTTCTACCTCCTTGCAGCTTCATTCTTCCTGAAGTTTAGAGTTGGAGGTGAACATTAGCCTGTCACCACTTGGGGTCCTTTCCTTGCTAGATGACACTTACCCACTAATTGCTTTAGTGATCAAGGGAACAGGATGGCAGGTTAATGGTTATTTGACTATTCGGGATAGGTAAATCCTTAAAATTGTATATCCCTACAGGGGATGGGAAATGTACACCTCCTGTGGACATCCAAATAGAAAAAAAGTAGTACTCACCCTCAGAAGTGATTCTAGATGTAATTCTTCCTCAAAAGTATGAGATTGTTGAAATACATGGACACATGTCACAGAGAAATGCTGTTGAAGCTATGGAAGCACCCAGAGTTCAGCTGGCTCAAAGAAGCTCTGCTTTTTGTCAAACCAGTGGTTGATTTTGCTCAAAATCATGTTTCTGTGTTGCAGCTCTGGTACGGCTCCCTCACCTGTATGCCAACTTTGTAGCAGAGCAATATGTAAGTGTGTTTGCCATCTCCCTACCCTACACCAACCCCTCCAAGTAAGTCCCTCTCTGTTTTCTCTCTCTATCTCCTTTCTCTGACAGCACAGTTTCTTTCTTCTCTTTTTGTAGAAATATTTTCTTCACTTGAGCACTTCTGTCATCCTCTTGGTACTGCACGGAAAATGTGTGGCGTGTTTCCATGGTAACACCAGGAAACCTGTACCTTTATGTGATCAGTTTGCTGTCAGCTCTGATTTTAGTTTTGTTAGCTTAGAGAATTAGCTTATTCACTTTGGATTTACCTAATAAAATTGTATATAGACTTTTCTTTGTAGATTCATATCAAACGCAAAGTGCTAATAAAAGGAATAGCTCTTCAGAGGGGATCCCACTTCTTAACCTTCATCCTAAACACCCGTTTTACCTTATCCTAACCTGTAAACACCATGGCAACCTCACAGTCAAAACCATAGCAAACATATCTAGCCACTATGCAATGGTTTGTATCTCCTCAATACCCAATGTTAATCACCTACAACCCCACACATGGTATAGCGAAGTGGTGATAGAGGTTAATAAGTCATTACCTCTTGGTCTGTAGTTTCTGGGCTGTAAAAGAATTGTGGTGTTCCATTTTCTCTTTACATAGGACTGATCTTTTTCTTTATTGCTAGCTACAGTACATGGCTCAGTTTTATTCCTTTGTTCCTTTTTTTTTTTTTTTTTTTTTTTTTTGGTGATATGCGATTTTATTTCTTGTTTTAGACGTTTTGCAAAAGTTCTGCCTTTTTGCTGTTGGAATTGTTAGCTTAGCAGATTTAATTTTGTAATATGTCCAATTTGTAGCTGTGTGTATACAAAACTTTATATTTTGAGTCATATGTTTACATTATTTATACTACCTTAATTTTACTGAAATTGTGGTGTTCAGAGATCTGCCTCTCCCTGTCCCATCAAGATTTAACCAGTATATAGTCTCCCTGGCGCATCACGTCATTGCCATGTGGTTCATCCGCTGTCGCCTTCCTTTCCGGAAAGATTTTGTGCAGTACATCACCAAGGTTGGAAACCCATGTTCAGTAGAGAATATTAAATGTGTGTGTTACAGTATAAAGCATTATTTTGACAGATTTGTCCAAGGTGACTTAAAATGTTACAGTGCATTTTTTAAAAATTTCTTTTTAGGTTTAGAGTTGTCAGTAGATTCTGTTTTTTGGGATGTGTGGGGGAGGTTGTATCTAGATGTGGCAAGTCTAGGGAAAATTGAAAGCAAAATTTAAGGGGAACTTTTTTTTTTGGCTACAGTACTGTATGATGTACTACCGTAAAACTTTTATAACCTAACATATAATGTGTCGAATAAAATAGTTAGCTTTTGTAACTGAAATATACATACAATAAAATTAATTGTATCCAAAAAGCAGTAAATAAAATGCAGATACAACTTTATAACAATGCTGCTTCAGGGGGATTATGGGGCACTGTACTGCCTCCATCACATTTAAAAATGGAAATGGTTGGGTGGTTCTTCCTCAAGACCTGGCATCACAGTCACAATGCTTTAAAACATTATTTTATGCATTAATAAAGCTTTCTTTTAAAAAAAAAAAAAAAAAACCTCAGGTTTTTCCTTATGCTTAAAAAATATCTGAAATCTGTTAACTTGAAGTGTGTTAAATTGTTGATGGCCTGTACTTAGTTATTTGTAGTGGTTCAGATAAGGACCTTTATCAGTGGTACTACAGCAGGATGTGGTGGGCTATAAACTCAGATCTTTCCAGTTGTAGTGGCTCAGATGGTACCTGCTGTTCTAATTTTCCTAAAGATTAATGTGCTTGTGAAACCAGTATAGCTTTTGATGTTCATGTCTGCAGTTGTTGCTTGTATGTGCTCACATTGTTCCCACCCCACATCTTTTCCAGGGCCTACGTTCCAATGCCCTGCTACCCTTTGATGACACGCATGAGCAGTGCAGCTTCCGTGCTCGCAGCACCAGCCTCAATGAGAGGCCGAGGAGGTATGTGCTCTTGCTCAGCAACACACCCCTTTTGGCGGACACACACACACACACACACACACACACACACACACACACACACACACACACACACACACACACACACACACACACACACACACACACACACACACTCTCATGTTGATTCTGAGGCCAGGTGTTTTGTGTGCTTGGATGGCCCCTGCACTCCGCTTTGTGCTGTGAGGGATGTCATTTACCTGGTGCTTCTGTCGTTCTGATCCTCATTAAACATTACTACTTATGCACATGTCCTGATTCTCACACTGGGGTAAATTCTGTGGTGCCTAGAATCAGGATGCTGCATGCTTTGTTGCAGTACATGTTTAAGTAAGAAGAAAAAAGTCCAGGACAGGCTTTCAAACTGCATGTTACATTCCCTCTAGTTGACAATGGGGCAGTCAAAGTCACCTTTCACAGTACACCTTTATACTCTGGGACAGCCATATCAAATTCTGCCTCTGTGTTTTTTTTATTTTTTTATTTATTTTTTTTTTTTACACCCCCTTTTAACACCGTTTTTCATTTTTAGTCATTTGCATGGCTGTTATTACCATTTATCAGACCATTTCATATGACAGAGGGAACACGAAGGTGTTCACAAGGACTGAGGAGGTCGGTTTAAAATTCCTAGGTAGTTTTTGTTACCTAAGGGATTATGGAAAACACACCTTGTGTACATACTCCCTAACCCCCCCTCCCCCAAAACCAAACAAAGTGACAGCAGAATGACGTGTCCACTTATATGAAGGCATCAGCAGGTGCTGACTGATGCTGTCACTGGTTTATGTCCCACTGTGCAAATGTTCCACCTTTGTGAATATATCTGAGGTCTTGTTGAGCTTCCCCCCCTTAACTAGCATCAAGCAGCTGGCTTAAGTTTGGTTTTGTGCAAGTGGTCTGAGGTTGGACCTGAGGAGACAGTAGCTCATGCACGTTGTTATGCCACAAATGGGGTTTGGGCCCCCCTCCACTTCCCTCTGCCCCTCACTCCTTTTTCTTTTCCCACTTGACTTGAAGTGTCCTCATCCTGGCTATCACTGCCCAGATCAGCCACAGTGACTTACTCCCCCAACCCACTCTGCAGACCCTCACCTATGCTGTCTTTCCTCCTGTCCAGCCCTCAGTCTGTCCTCATATCCACCTCCTATCTCCATATGTACCCCTAATTTGCATATCCTGCCCACTCCAGCTCAGCTGTAATTTAGCCATCCACATCCTCCCATCTGTGTGCACCATATACTCCCAGCAGCCCCTTCGCCCCACCACATTTACCAGCTTTGGTTGAAGCTCCAAAAGTATTTTGGCCATTTGTGTTTGAGTAGTCCTGGAAAAGTTGCCTTTGCTCAGTGAGGGATTTGCAGTTTTAAGCAAAAGTGAAAGTCTGAGTCCTGTTTTAATTGTTTGAATTTGCATGTGACATTTCTTATTTAAAAAAAAAAAAAAAAAAAGTTGCAAACCTGCTAAAAGGTTTGGGTTAGTTAATCCAACCTGATCTGGAAATTGGAAGAATAGAAGTGCAACCCTTCCTCCTCTGGAACATTGAGTTTTAGTTGCTGATTCTGTGCTTGCTGCATACTGCAGTACAGCCAGGTCTTGTGACTTGGCCAAGGAGGGGAATCCAAATGGTGCCAAAATGCTGTGCTCTGGCCTGTGGTTAATGTTATGCTACCACCCGATTGGCTGTGGTTTCAGCCGGAGCCCTCCATTCCCCTCATTGCTGGCTTTGATTTAACAGAAAATCCATTGCTATATTTGTTTTCTTTTTCATGTGTGGTTTTATTTATTTTGAATACCCCATCTTGCCATGTTCCTAAATTGTTTTTGAAATGCTTAGACGTTTCCCTTCTTTATGCGTAGTTATTTTTCTTTTTTGTGAATCTGCCTCTGTTTTCTGTTCTGGTTGCATTGTGTGCTCTGCTGTTAATTTATTTTGTTTTTTTGTTTTTTACTCTTTATTTTACTTCCACTCACTCTGATGGGGCTGGTGGTGGTTGGGCCCAACACCCTGGATCCGTCCACTTATTTGACCCCTGAACTTTCACCTATGACCTGTGCTGACTGCACCCTGCTCCGTCCCGTGACCCCTTCCCAACCCATCCCCTTCTTCCGTGATGTCTGTCCATTTTGTTACCTTGCAACTGATGGTTGCTGGTGCTGATGTTTGGGTGTTGCCGTGGGCGTACCTCCCTATGCGACCCCTAAAATCCACCCCACTGCCCCCTCCCCACCCTCCACATCCTTCCCTCACTCACCTCATGGCAGTCTCCGGACGGCCAAAGTTGCAAAGCAGGGTCCGGGTAGCAACTCCCCTGTTAAAGAGCTGAAAGATCTGTCGGCCATGGACGCCTTCCGCTCCCGAAGCATCAGTGTTTCGGAGCACGCGGTGCGCAGGTAGAGCCTCTGGGAATCGAACCTCCTACTGCTTCCTGTGGGTGGGCCGTTGCCGTGGGGAGCTGGGTGGTGCCGGGGGTGGGTTGCGGTGTAGAGACTTGAGGGTGTGCATGCCAGAAGTGACTTTTCTTTTGCATGCTCTTCAGCGTTTTTGTTAGTTTTGTTACAGCGTAATTTTTTTTTTTTTAAATTTTATTATTTTTTTAAATATGGTTTTGAATTGTTACAAGTTTGTTTTTATTTCCTTTGTACAGTTTGCTGACGAATGTATAAGAAAATGGCCTGGAAGACACAAACTTTTAGATTTTTTTTTTTTTTTTTTTCTTCTCCTGCATGTGTTGCTGCTAGCAGGAAGGGGTGGCTGGGACTTTCAGTGACATCCATACAGCTATAGGCTCCTCCTTCACCCTGCTGTCAGGGTTTGAAGGGGCATGTGGGGAGCCCCACACATTAACACTCCCTTCCACTCTTTATGCCTTGCCTGCTACCTGAGGGTAATTTTAGTCCTCCAGCCCTGTCAGCTACAGACAGAATCTGCTTGTACTTCAGTCATCCAAATTTCTTTCTACATAAGCTGATTTACATTAACGTTAATACATAGGATAATGACAGCTGCAGTCCACTTGCAGTAAACATTTTACCACCTTCTTCCCATGTCCATGGCTGAATATATTACAGAGCACGTAATGCAAGAGAGGGCCATTGGCTAACAGGGGTCAGAGTTTTTAGTTGAGGGTCCAGTTACACAAACTTCTCCTGCACCCTATTTGAGCCCCAAAGTCTTACCATCACTCTGCCCTTGGCCTGCAATCACAGGCCCATATCCTTCACTTTACAAAAATTCACATAGGGGCATTTTGGGAAAGGTGGCAAAATGGTAACTGACATAATGACAGTGAAGCAGCAAAACTGAATCAACTGTGGTGATTTATTATGACAGAGTAATGAATTGTGCAAATGAAGTGAGAAAGAGCTGTCCTCTAGGTCTGATCAACATCCTCCAGCAGACACAGCCCAGTACCAAGTAAAACTGTTGGAGGGAGGTAGAGGGGTCAAGGGAGTATTGGATTGATATATGAATACGGGTGAACAGGGCTGTTCTTGTTTGGGGGTGTGTTCACCAGACAGAGTGGATTCTATGGAAATGAGATATTTTGAAAGTTGAGGACGTCTTTCTGCTTGCCAGAGACTGTGCTGGATGCCATGTGCGACTTGGTATGATCCAGCATGACCTTTTTTAGGTCTCTCCCCCCATTGTTGTGTAAATACAATGTATTGTAGTAATAAAAATAAATGTTCCATAAGTTTGACACAACCTTAAAAACATAACCTTTTACAACTTTGTAGCACAAATTCCAAAAAAATCCTCTAATAACGTTTAACACCAGGTTGAATTTTCTATCATATTACATACGACAGCTTTATTCCTCTGATACAATTAATGTTAAAAAGCCATTCAGATTTTATAACTAACACTGAACCCACAAAATTCACTCACATTAAAATGCACCATTATACCACAAATAAGTCACCAAGCAGTTAAAACTAATAGATTCACCAATATTTTAAAACCTAACTATACAACACCACACGGTATTAAAAAAAAAAAAAGATATATATATATACCACTTAACTAATTGCTGAAATGCTAGATTGCTTTTAAAGTTCAGCTATGGGTCATTCCTTTCATGTCCCCCCCCATATCACTGTTATATATGTAAATAACTTGCCCCTTTAACCTGGAGTGAATGCAGTGGTAACATATCGTCATGTTCTACAACAGGCTGTGTAGGGGAACTGAACAAATAGGTCAACATATGAAATGTTGAATAATTTGTAGGTTCTTGAATGATTTTTTGGAAAATATACTGTGTGTGTGTGATACATGTGCATAAATGAGAGGGCGGACAGAGGAATGGTGAGGATGCAGGGAATAGAGTTGGCAAAGGTGGGTGAATTTAAATACTTAGGATCAACAGTCCAGAGTAATGGGGAGTGTGGAAGAGAGGTGAAGAAGAGAGTGCAGGCAGGATGGAGTGGGTGGAGAAGATTGTCAGGAGTAATTTGTGATAGAAGGGTACCAGCAAGAGTGAAAGGGAAGGTCTATAAGATGGTAGTGAGACCAGCTATGCTTTCTGGGTTGGAGACTGTGGCACTGACCAAAAGACAGGAGGCAGAGCTGGAGGTGGCAGAGTTAAAGATGTTAAAATTTGCATTGGGTGTGACGAGGATGGACAGGATTAGAAATGAGTATATTAGAGGGGCAGCACAGGTTAGACGGTTTGGAGACAAAGTCAGAGAGGTGAGATTGCGTTGGTTTGGATATGTGCAGAGGAGAGATTCGGGATATATCGGGAGAAGGATGCTAGGGATGGAGCTGCCAGGCAAGAGGAAGAGAGGAAGGCCTAAGAGGAGATTTATGGATGTGGTGAAGGAGGACATGCAAGTGGTGGGGGTGACTGAGAGAGATGCAGAGGACAGGAAGAAGTGGAAGCTTTTGATCCGCTGTGGCAACCCCTAACGGGAGCGGCCGAAAGAAGAAGACTGTGTGTGTGTGTATATATATATGAAGGATCAGTCAAAAATTATCTACAGTATATTTAAATACCACTAGTTCTAATTCTATTCAGAGTACTTTCTTGTTAGCGTAATTACGATTCATATAATTTTGTACAAAAATTATGAATTATTCTCTGGAAAGCACCACTGTCTTGCATCGACTCAGGAGGTCGGCAGCAATGGGTGGTTTTACATGTCTTTTTAGAAAAATTGTCTCACAAATCTAACAGAAGTTCCAGGTCATTCTTTTTGCCTGTATCTCATTAAGGGCTCTGCGTATTATGTGTTTGTTAAATATTCTAATGATAGAATTATTTTTGTTTTAGTTCTTTATTCAAATACCACACATTATCTCAACCGGATGTCAAATCAGATTAAGACATTAGTGAACAAGTAGTCTCATACACTTCAAAAAGCAAACCATAAACTTCATCAACATTCAAAAAGTCACACACCAAGAGTCCTACTTAAAAACACAAACTTTTAGATTATAACACTCCTTGTTAAAACATTAAAATGTAAAAACCAATCATCCTTTTCATTTTGCAGAATTATCAAATGTAGACCTTCAAATCATCAGTTGTTGAAAACCAATCTTGAAAGCGTTCACATTTCCAAAGTTTATACAAATTTAAGTTTCATAGTTAATTAAATTATTACTATTTTGGAAAAATTCTGATGGAGTGACTGGTGTTTTTCCCTGCTCAGCTGATAGGTGGCAGTAATGAATACCCTTACTCCACCTCAGTTCCTCTGTGGTTTGCTTATGTAACATATATTTCTGTAGCTACATGAGATTTTTATAAGAATTAATCTGTAAATAAATCAAACAATGTATTAAGCTTTTATAACAGATGCACTTTTTGGTTCCAGTTGTAGTTATAAGCTGCAGGTCCATATCTATCAGCTCTGCCCACTTCAAGCAACTCAGAGTGGTGCTGGAGATGGATGTGATGTAAAACTATGGTATTAAAGGATGTTTGCCCTTTACTGCCAAGTAGAAATTGGATATTATCCCGTATGCTCTGAGGTTTTATTAGCCCAAAATGGAGTGAAAGTGGTCTGCCCCTTACTTGCCACATTGGGCCCCCATGATGCTTGCCCATATCAAGTCGCTCTGTGTGCGTGTGTGTGTGTGTGTGTGTGTGTGTGTGTGTGTGTTGGGGAGGAGGCAAACAGAGTGTGAATGTAGACACCAACTTCACTGCCAAATGACCCCCCCCCCCCACCTCTTGGGCTTTTTGGCTTCCCCTGCAGGATGCACACCTCAATCACCACCAGCAGTCTAGGCTCGGCAGACGAAAACGCTATGGCACAAGCAGACGATGGCCTTAAGATGGTCCACCTGGAGCTCACAGAGACCTGCCTGGACATGATGGCCCGTTATGTCTTCTCCAACTTCTCTGCCCTGCCTAAGAGGTGAGCATTTTTTGCCACTGGGTAGATGTCATTAATTAGTGGGGTAATGTATGTTTCTCTGGTCTGTGAGTTGGCAGCTGGCTGTCACTGAGCTAATAGTTGTTCTGCTTCTTCTCCAAGGTCTCCCATCGCAGAGTTTCTGCTGGCAGGTGGCCGCAGCATGACCTGGCTGGTAGGCAATAAGCTGGTGACCATTACCACGAGTGCAGGGTCACGCACACAGGCCCTGCTGGGTCTGGAGGTGACAGAGCGACCAGGGGGAGGCGAGATGACCAGGTAGATGGCCATTCAGGCACGCTCACTTCAACACCTCTCCTGGAAATTGCTCCCACTCACTCATTTTGTCCATACACCACCAGGTCAGATCCATCCCTTCACACCAGACAGACCAAAGAGGCTCCGGCGCAGCTGGAGTCCCAGTCCAGCCAGCAGATCAACAGGTCCACCCGCATTCGGGTTCGATCCATATCAGGTGTGTGAATTATTCACACTTTGTTTGGTTGGTATTACCGTCTGCTCAGAATCCAGAGTGTATTCATCCTGCAGTGTATTGTGTATTTATATTAATATTACCCTATGGCTGGTACCTTGACAAGTTTCTCTTATGTTGCTAGTCCAGTTATGTGTTGGCTAGTTATTTCAGATTATGCTGTACATCCAGTGCTCTAGGTACAGGAAGGAAGGAGGAATAGTCAACGTGTTCTTCCCCTCCCCCTAGGAGGCCATGCCTTGCGTGCCGGCCCCACTCAGAGTTTGAGCCCTCTGGTGTCACCATCGGATGAGTTCTCGCCCACAACCGGCCTGGACAGGCAGATGTCTCTCCGTACTGAGGAGATAAAAGCACCAGCCCCTCCATGCGCAGCTCAGCGGGATAAGTCTGGCTTGGCAGAGTTCGTACCCATGCTCACCCAGGGCTGGGCAGAGATCTTCATTCGCAGACCTTCAGGTGAGGACAAGTCTGCGTAGCTGTCCATTCTCACATCTAAACTCTCCAGCTGCTCAGGTGCCTGAGCTCTACTGTTGAAAAATCATTTGAAAACCAAGTGGCATATTTTTTTTTTTTTCTTTTTTTTTCCAATTTCCACATATATTCCACATATAGTGTTGTTGTGGGTGGCAGAGGATAACTACAGCTCAGGGCCTTAGGATACACCAAGGCAGGAAGAAATGTCTGCGGGAAAGAGCGCAGGGGGGTCGTATTGATCAATACTTCTTGAGAAGTCAGTCAAATAAGTCGACTGAGGTCCAGCGACCGGTAGAAAACCACAGCTCGCAGGATATCAACAGAACCTCTGGCGTTGAGGAGGAAGGGGCAGGCATGGGAGGTGGTGGTGTAGACGGGGTCCGAAGGGGTAAGGAGAAGAGCTGTGAGTTAAAGCCTAAAGTTAGGTGGCCTAGGGCAGGTGAGAAGGTACTATGGGGCGGAAGTTGCAACGGGCGGTGAAGGAATTGTCACAGGCTGTGGAGCAAGGAAGTCTCTGGGTTTGGAGTAAGAGGACCAGCGCGGATGGTAGCGGGGCGGCGAAGCAATGAGCAGGTGGGTGCCGGCGAAGCATTAGCACGTAGGTGTGATGGCAGCTAGTGTATTAGCGCATAGTTGTTAGCGCATAGTTGTGATAGCTGTTAGCAAGCGGTGTAGTTGTTGAGAAGCGCGATAAAGTAAAGTAGGTGGCGAGGGGCTTCTTCCTTTGAGACGGCGGGTAGAAAGAGCGGTGAGGGGGAGGACGCTAAGGTAGGTAATGTGAGAAGCGGCGGGGTGGCGTAGTGGTGCGTGCGGCAATGGAGGGGAGCAGCTCCGGGACGCCTGAGCCGCGCGGGGTTGAGCCTTCTGGAGGTGTCGTCAGCCTAACTTGACGAAACGCCGACGAAGGAAGGTACCCACCTGATAACCCCGATGAGATGCCACACCATTGCTGCGCCACGCCATGATTGGTGTTATAGTTAGTTGGCGCTAGTTTTTAATAAGGTAGCCAATGTATAGTGGATTTGTAGGCGTGCGGGGGGGTGTTAGGACGGGTTAGATGGGCGTTAGGATCCCCTTTATAAACCAAGCTCCTGGTATTTGGCACTGTGTGTGTAACATGAACCTGTATTAGTTATTCATAGCAGATCAGGATATATTGGGAGAAGAATGCTAGGGATGGAGCTGCCAGGCAAGAGGAAGAGAGGAAGGCCTAAGAGGAGATTTATGGATGTGGTGAAGGAGGACATGCAGGTGGTGGGTGTGACCGAGAAAGATGCAGAGGACAGGAAGAAGTGGAAACAATTGATCCGCTGTGGCGACCCCTAACGGGAGCAGCTGAAAGAAGTAGTTATTCATAGCAGATGGTGCTGGACTCATTTGTGTAGCTGTCAGGAGATGAGGAAATCAGGAAAGAAATAAGTGAAAGAGACCCTTCTTGACTTTTGGGAGGGATTAAATACCTTGGACCAACAAAGGGAGTTTGTTCCAACACATTGGGACCAAACTGGATCCTGGATGCTCTTAATGTTGGATCTCTTGACAGTAGGGCAACCAAACAAGTACCCAGAGGTGGAGGAGCACAGATGTAGGTGATGATCAGGTCCCACAGGTATTGGTGTAAACACTGTTGAACTTGATACAGGCAATTGTACTAAGCTGATGGAGATGTGAGCTGGGATGTTGTGGCAACGTAGTATACTGTACATATTTCTCAGCAGATACAGAGTCTCTTGTGCTTTATCATACTGAGACCAAGAGCCTTGAAAATGAAAAGAATATTTTGCATTTTTTATATCATAATTCAAGACAAACTAACTTAAGATGTAATCGTGTGGTTTTTTAATCAAGGATTTCGACATGTAGACATCTAGGCCAAGTAATCAGGCACCAAATTAAGAGAACCCCACAGGTTCTGTAGCTTTGCAGTGGATGCAGGGGGCAATGTTGTTGTCAGGGCTGTGCCTTACAGATAAGAACCCTCCTGTCTAGATGAAGATGTTCACTCACCACATGGTGTGCCGTATGTTCGCATGCCCCACAGGTAACACAGCAGTGTCTGTTTTTATGTGTACACTTTTCCCTCATTTGACAAAGTTCTGTAAAATTAAAAACTCCTACCATAGCTTATGAAAGTATACACATTGTTTCTTTTTCCTCCAAATGACTTTTTTTTAAATTTTTTTTTTTATTTTTTATTTTTAATTTTTAAAATTTTTTTTTTTTTTTAAACAAATTAGTGTTCCTGTGGAAACTTTGTGGTGACTTTTTCACTCCCATTTTAAAGTTCAATATATATTGATGTTTGCATTCAAGAGGGGTGGCTGGAGTCTATCAATTAAAATTTATTAGTTGGAATATTACATAACCAAGGGAGCAATTACTTATTCACCTGGGTGATATGGGTGTTTGATACACTTTGTTCCTTAAATAATAGATGTAATTGTTCAAAAATTGTTGTCTTAATATCTGAAACTATTAATATTGACTAATGCAATAATCAGAAAGGGGCAAATTCTTTTTTCATAGCATTGTGCTGATCATTGGTTCCTGTTACACTGATTATACCAATAAAAAATCAAATATAGTAAATCTGACTTAAAATCCTTAATTTCCAGAAATAAACTAGGAATGTGAATATTATCTCAAATTCACTCATACAAATAGTTTTTATTACTTGAATACCATCAAACTTAACAAATCTTAAAATATTTTTCTTGCTGTTTGAGTCAGCTTAAAAGTTCAAACATTTATTTCATATACATATTCAACATTTCATATATATATTCAAAAATAACTTTTCTGCAGAATTCATGGTAACATCTTTAATTTGGATAAAATTCAATCATTTTGTTACAAATAATATAACATATATGTTACCACTGTCATACATAAAAAAAAAAAAAGCCTTTTGTTTTGGTTTTTGTGTTACTTGACCTTTTTCTTTTGGAACCTGTTTTTTCCTCATTTGGGAGGAAAACTAATGGGAATTTGTCTAAGAGTTGGTTTTTTTTTAAAATTCTGCCCATTAGCTGTGGGAATGGTATAAAAAGTTTGTTTGGAAGAAACTGCATAGGAACTTTCTAAAAGATATAGGTGCAAAGTAAAATGAGTTTTGTGATATGCTGGTAATGTGAGTCATTGAAGTCCTGGCTCTTTCTGGGTATGTGCTCTCCCCTTCCCCCCCTGATTAACCTTGTATAACACCTGCACTGTGTGTCCCACCCTGGTAATAGCTGTCTCTGTCCATCACACAGGCAACACCAGCTGGCTCATGTGCCTGGAGAACCCACCCAGCCCGTTCTCCTCAGAGCTGGGTAATGTGCCGCTGCAGGAACTGTCCAGTGTGCTCATGGCCATGGAGAGTGTCAAGGAGTCAAGCCCCCCAGAGAGCCCCACCCCTATGGTGCCTGCCCAGGCCCACAAGCCCTCTCTCATCCAGCGTTCCAACACAGGTAGACTCGTGCTCTAGGAGCAGGAGCTTATGGGAGATGCTTGGCTTTCAACCCCATGTCAGGATGATCCCATCTGTGCTTCTCACTCGTGCGCCATACCTATTGTTCTTGTAAATCCTAATAACAGTATCTCAGTGAGGGCATAGGGTAGGGGTCTAAAATGAAATATGGGTATTTCACTTGTAATTACATTTTCTCAATGAGCCTGTGCATAGAATGACAATATCTCCATGTTCATGTACTTTTCCAGTGATTACTGTAATTATTTTTTTTTTAAACATTTTGATTTTTAGCTGTCAGTGGTTTTCTCAGAAAGGAAAATATTAACTGGTAGTTCTGACCAGGTGTCAATTCTATGCTCATATGGAGGAGATGATAGTGAAAAGGTCTGCTGCTGTTTTCTTAGCATCCTTGGCCACCTTGGGCCTTACTCATTGGGCAGATAGTGTTCTTTGGCAAAGAAGTGTACTGAAAGTCTCATATAGCAGAGTGTTCATCAGTATGTGCACATTTACATTAATATTTATATGTTTGGGAGACACTTTTCTCTAAAGTGATATGCAACTGAGGATAAACAAAAGAGCTTCAGCAACAAAGAGCTTTGGACACACAGCATGTGTTTCTGATACGACCATGTTTCTGGTTCTTATTCCTCCAGTAGCTGAATATAGAAATAACATTCAAATAGCAGATACATAGATAATCATTGCAGATGTTTGATTCCTTTATGTGGCTATTAGAAGAAAAATGGCTCTGAAATAGATGGGTTTGAGAACCTTTGTGAATGCATGGAGGGATTCTGCAGTTCCAAGGGACACGGAGCTCAATGCACCACAACAGAGACAACATTGAGAACCTGTAGCGTTTGAACCAAGTGGCCAGTGGTAGAGGAGTACAGGACTGCTGCTAGGATGTAGGGAGCAATGAACCTTTGACTCTCTATATAGGTCATAACCAGAGTGTTGAACATAATTTAAATATTCTATCAATTCATAAAATGGAATTTGATCAGCTTCTACCTCTGTTAAAAGATTTTATTGAAGTGGTGGTGATCCCCCCCCCCCCCCCCAAACTGTTTTTGTACCATGTCAGATGTATTTGCAGATGCTGTTTATCTGGTTTTGTTTGCTGCCCTCCTCCCAGCCACCAAGAACCTGTGTGAAAACCTTCTCTGTGTCTGTTTCTGTGCCCCCCCCCCACACCTCCACAGTGGCTTCTCTGTCCTCGCTCTGCCTCTCTGACACCCCTGGCAGGTTACACAGGAGTATTTCATGGGCAGGTACACTCGAGCACATGAGTTGTGGCTGTTGATCTTCTGCATACCATTAACACTGGAATCAACGCTACTGCCCTATATGCAATATATGTAAATGTGTGTATATATATAGAGAGAACTGAAACAACCCCCCTCCACCCCCTCACAAAAGGATCAAAGCACTGAACCATCCAGAGATGAGATCGTTCATGATTCCTTTAACCCACCCGCCCCGCCGGCCTGCTTCTGAAGAGTCTAATGCTGCATGAAGGTAGAGCGTTGAAGCCAAGACCTGATCCAATCAAAGCCTCCTCTCCCTGCAGCGCTGTTAGGTACACTTTTCAAAAGCTCTGCTCTAATGGGAGTTTGTTGCCACATGGCCACATTTTGTTGCACACTGAAGAGAAATTGTAGTCCAGATGTGGCATTTGTGGAGCTGGAAGCTCTGGCTGGTGAGAAGGTCTAGGCTTCACCCTCATTAGACTAGATGTGTGGAGAAGCAAAGCAGCACAGGTGATGAAAGACCTCACTGTGCCCTGCTGTGCCCCTCTTGGGTGATCACCCCCGATCCCACCCTCTCTTTGATTGGCTCGCATGGCTGACTGCTTTTGATTGGGGTTAGGGTCCAGGAGATGGGGGTGGGGCCACGTCATGTTAGATGTCGTGCCACGTTCCTTCGCCACACAGATGGATGATGCTCAGAGACTCCAAGCTTGTGATGAAGAGCTAAAGATCTACACTGGGGTTCTTGTGTGACATTGGATGAGCTTTTGCTCAAATGTTGCCCTAGCTGACTTTTTGTACATCTGTGATGGAGCTAAAACAAAACTATTTGTAAGTGAACCCTCCGAATTCTGCAGAAGACAAAAGGGTACTTTTTTTTTTTTTTTTTTTTTTTTATTCATGACCTTCCAGAATCAGTCCTCTTTCCTTTGGAGCTGCACAGAAGAGCTGAGCACTAACTGGAGGACTGATGCTCAGCTCTCATGGATGGTCAACAAAGCCACTACCACAGGTATTAGGTGATTAAGAGCAGCAGTGGTTTATTTCATCCCAGTGGGCCTTCTGGACATAGCGGGTCAGTCACTCCACCAGAAACCTCACTTACCCTGGTTACAAAGAGAACTTTAACTGCCCTGGAATGGTTAGCACAGGTATGATAGTCGGAAGTTTTCGTACTGTGGTTTATTGCTCGGGTCAGAAGTGACTGTCGTCTGTGAAACCAGCACTGATTTAGCCAACGAGTCAAAATGAGGACATAATTTTGACAAGAAAAGTTGGCTGAAGATGAACAAGTGGATTTCTGGGTGGCTAAATGGTTTGGAAGCTGAACCAAAGGTACTGTAAAGCTGTCCAGCAGAAGGACAGTGATCTTCTTGAACCACCAAGCTGTAGTTCTGAACCTGGCCCCTCCTCCTCCTTTAATTGACTGCCATCCCGTGTTTGTGTGTTTGTGTGTTCGATGGTCTATTTACAAGCATGTGAACAACATGTACTTCTAACATCAATTGGAGCCTTTTTCTTTGTTGTCCCTCCTGCCGCAGACTCAGTGGTTGTCCTGGAGGAGGGGCTGAGGGGCGGGAGCGTCCGATCCCCCTCCGAGTCTCCCGAGAGCGTGGAGTTTGAGGGCGTCGTCTCGGAACCCATCTTCATTGGGACGGACAAGTTCAGCCGTCTGCCTCAGGGCCCTTACAGCAGGGTGAGTGGCATCCCCTGGGGATGGGAGGGGCTTCATGTTTATGGCAGAGTGATCACAGTACAGAAGTGGGTCATGGGCTTCATTCTTGGGCTTAACCCCAGCCGTGTGTCCACTCGCTCCAGTCATCCTCCAGCTCCAGTCAGGAGGAGGACAAGTCCACACTGGAGGAGGTGAGTGAGGGTGCTATCCCCATTGACCAACCCCTGGCTGCAGCCTCCACCCCAGGGGCACAAGATGCGGATCTACCCTTCCAGCACACGCAAACCCTCAACAAATCCAGCTCATCACCAGAGCTGCAGACTCTGCAAGAGGCCTTTGCTGAGTCTCCTGGCTTTGGGACTGGTCCAGGGGAGGGTCTTGGCAGACGGTTGGAGGGTAGGGCACCATCTCAGGTCGAAGTGGATGTGTCAGTCGGGGTGGACCCACAGCCAGAGGCTCAGCCCATTGTGGGAGGGGCTGCCACAGTGCCTATGTCCAGGATGAAGCTGGAATTCCCAGCTGCCCAGCCCAGTCCACTGTCACCTAGCGGGCATCGGCCACGTGGACACACCATCTCTGTGTCGGCCCCCTCTCGGCGGGAGAGGAAGGTAGAGCGCGACCCATACCACAACCGAGGAGCTGCCTCCAACTCGGAGAAGACAGCTGGCATCAGCCCCAGGTGAGAACCATCCTGTCCAGTCCTATCCTTCTAAGGAAAGCAGCCACTGTGTTGTCCCCCTTCAGCAAACTTGAAAGATGACATGGAAATGTACAACACTTGCCAGGTTAAGGAGCGAATGCACAGTGGAATGTAGTAAATAACTGTAGTTGCTTTGTCAGCCTTCTGCATCTTGGTGTTTCACTCCATCTGAAAATTGATTGATGGAGTAGGAGAGCAAATGAGGGAATCGACTGAAATATTTGAGGAGTTTATTTGCATGTTCAGCTGGAGGCAGTGCCCACTACACACCAGTGCCTTAGTTTCCTCTGCATCCCAGGTCTCAGCCCTGATCATTGAGGCATTTTATCATATTTACCCCCTTGAGTGAGTATTGTACTCCTGCTTCAGATGGCCTGTGCTTTAGAATTTCCATCTACCCATTGATTTTTATTAACTGCTTATCCTTAGCAGGGTCGCGATGGTCTGCCTTGTGTCCCGGAAACAATTGGCGCTAGGCTATGAAAAAGCCCTCACATGGAGAAATTTTAGAATGACCAGTTTACCTGAAACATGTCTTCTGACTGTTGGAGAAAACTGTAGCACCCTGAAGAAACCCATGCAGACATGGGGAAAACATGCAAAAACCACACAGCATTTAGTCCATGCAATCTGTACCTATTTTTCTTATACATTTTCCCCAAGTGACTGCTTGTACAAAAAGCACCTTACAGCTGGGTAATTTTTACTCTCAGTTTAGGGCAGGGGTGGGCGATTTAATTTTCCTAAGGGGCCACATGAGAAACTGGGATTATTTTGGAGGGCTGTACCAATAGGTTGATCTCAATTCTGCCCCACATTAATTTAATCTTTATAAAAAGCAGTAAATTGTTTGGTTTTGATTAGCTGCTACTGGTAAGAGTAGATGTTACGATTAAGCTATGAAAATGTGGAAGAGGAATAGTAAAAACACCAATATAACATCACTATTTAGTCAACATTCACAAAAACAATTTTGAAAATGTGCCTGTTTTTGCAATGTTTCAAAGACTAGCATTAAATTAAATTTTATACAAAAAGTAATAAGTGCTATTGCAATTTTTTGCAATTAGATGTGGTCTAAGTACTTTATTTGCTGTTTTTCAGGTTTTTTTTTTTTTTTTTGTTCGGTGACAGAAATCTAGTTTGTCTTGGGCTTGGAGTGCACTGAAGTCAGGTTGAATGTCTGAGGTGGATGTACGAAGGACAGCTGACAGGTGACCGTCAGTGAGAGAGGATCTCTATCTGGATTTGTTGAACTTCATCACTGAGAATGTTTGTTCATATACAGTATGTAGGTAGATCCAAAGAGAACCAATATCTTCTGAGCATGCCTCCTCATGTGTGGAGAGTTCTCATCTTTTAGAGAAGAATAAAAATCCAGCAGTGATACTGACTTAAAGTGCCAGTAGTGCATCAGACTACAGGTCAGTGAGTTGGAGCTGAACATCACTCAGTGCATTGTCCACAATGCAAGTGAAGGGAGAAGAAATCACATGCATTTCACTCTTAACTGTTTTGAAATCTTCAAATCGCCTTCAAAACTCACCATGCAGGGCTTCTAACATGGATAAGTACCTGCAGAGGTGATAAGCCGATGGTGTGGCTTCTTTCAGTGTTGGCATGTGCGTGAGAATGTTGCTCTCCAAATGGATTGACAGTAAGTTAGCAGTTGCCTTCAAAATAAAAACTGTGCAGTTGTATTGCGTGCATGATGTGCAATTATTATGTTTGAGTACTAATTTCCCCGTTGACCTCACGCGGGCCTGTCAGGGATGGCCAAAGGGCCAGATGTGGCCCAGGGCCGTATAATGCCCAGGTCTGGTTTAGGGTGAGCAAGATGCACCTTCTTGGGGCATCCTGCTGGATGGGTGCAAGGGCAGCACAGATGAGTTAGATGGAGTTCAAATGGTCCGGTGTTTCAGGAGAGTTTTGCTGTTAAGTGTGTAAATGGAGCCATGAGCCGCTTTTGTTGATGTGGTGTTTGGGGAATGTGGAAACAACCACACTCACATGCTTATGTCTGTCCAGCTTTGTGTTCCTACAGCTCTATCATTCGCCGTTCTTTGGCAACGAGGCCAACAAGCCGCTGCTGCTGCCCAAGTCCGAGGTGAGACCTGTGTGAATGCCAACACACCTGTACACATCTGTTTATGCACCTGTTTACAGATTTCTACACACAGCGGTTATAACCAATATTTAGCCAACACCTTAATCCAGGTTACATACTACACTGTTAAATGTTAAATACACTAAACTCTTGACAGTTATTCACACATCTGTGCAGCAGAACACACGCACACACGTGAAGCCAAATGGTTCACACCGTCACTGGTTTTTCTCCTTTCAGCTTATTGATAGAGCTGTCAAAGTGCTGGACCAGATGCCCCCATATGACACCCACAAGATTGGAGTGGTATTTGTTGGGGCTGGACAGGTAAGCTGAGGTTCTCCCTGTGCCCCCCCCACCCACCCACAAAGACCTGGTTTCACATTGTGTTTGTGGTGCCCCCTCCAGGTGAACAACGAGGTGTCCATCCTGTCCAATGAGTACGGCTCCAACAGATATGCGCAGTTCCTCACCGGTCTTGGCAAGCTGATCCACCTGAAGGATTGTGACCCGGATCAGATCTACCTGGGGGGGCTAGACCAGTATGGGGATGATGGGGAGTTCACCTACTGCTGGCATGATGATATCATGCAAGGTGAGAGCTTGCTGGCGTGCATGTATGACATTTTAGAACATGTTTGTGAAGAAAATTCAGTTCAAAACAATTGGAAGCGGTTCATGTGTTTGAATAGTTTGAATGTTAAAGTAACCTTTTGTAATTTAGTACAATGAAATGCACCACAGTGCAGCCAGCTAGCGTTTAGCACAACTGCAGACCAGCTTCACATGTTCGCTCTGAATGAATGTAATAAGCGTCACTACTGTATTGTGCTTCTTCCCTCGCCCTGTCTGTCTGAACCATGCTGCTGTTTCCCTCCTGTTCTACTCGGAAATGTATGGCTTTTGCTGTATAAACAAAACCTGCTGTATGGTTTGATGCTGCCCGAAAATTGCCTCTGCATCACTGGGGAAAGTTGAGCTTTGCTGGAAGCCTTAACAGATATTTATTTATTTATTTATTAATTAATAATTATTTTATTTTAAATTCTCACACACATGCTACCCCCACAGCCATCTTCCACATAGCCACCCTGATGCCAAACCGTGAGTCCGACAAAGGCTGCTGCAACAAGAAAAGGCACATCGGCAATGACTTTGTCATGGTAGTCTACAACGACTCTGGGGAGGAGTACAAACTGGGCACCATCAAGGTCAGCAGGGACCGTGAAGGAAATGTTTCTTTAAGGGAAAGCATATCTTTGTGAAAGAGGAAAATGTTTCTCCATTGGGAGCTGTTTTCCTGGTTACAACCCCCAATTCGCCACAGTTCTCCCAGGTGCAGCTGTCTACTTGGCAAAAACCTTCCTAAAACAGCCTCAACCCAAATTCTGTCTACTGTTTGTTACTGCCTTAGACTGACACAGGTGACCACAGTTTGAAAGTATGAAGTTTCTGGATTCTTACCAGAGGGCCTGACACTGTTCAGTGTGTTTTCTTTGTCTTTACTCCTTGTATCTTGTGTATTCATGCAAACTGTATAAATTGGGGTAGCAAAGGGGGGTTTTCTATAAAGGACTTTGGTGCTACATGCTCACCTCCTTGTTTGTTCCCCTCTCACACAGGGGCAGTTCAACTTCGTAGAGGTTGTCATCCGTCCATTGGACTATGAGAGCAACCTGGTCACCCTGCAGTGCCGTAAAGGTAAGATCCCCCGCCCACCCACCAGGTCTGGCTGGCAAGGGGTTCAAATGGCATGCGGAAGGTGAAGTGCGTGGTCTTGTCACAAGAACCCTTGAAAGTGTGTGTGCGTGCGTGCGTGTAAATGCAGGTCTACTTTTGTTTGGTTGCAAATGAGTGACTGCTTATCACCCTGCAGATCTTGAAAGTCTGGTGGACACCAGTGTAGCCAAGATCGTGTCGGACCGGAACCTGCCATTGCTCGTGCGCCAAATGGCCCTCCATGCTGACGTGAGTGTGGGGTCCATTTGTCATAAGCTGTCCCCCTTGGTGTTCACTGTGAAGCATCAAGGTAGAATCATCTCCTTACCTTCCCAATACTCCCGTTTTGTTTTTGATGCTTCTTTTGTTGTGTTTCAGATGGCGTCTCTCGTACACCAGCACCGGTCTAACCCCTCTGAGGCCTACGCCTCCAAGTGGCTCGCCCGCCTGAGGCACATCAAGAAGATCCGCACACGGGTATGTCAACTGCATCAGATCCACAAGGCGGTTGTGTTATTGGGAGTCCTTCTGATCTCCAGTTCTTCCTTTTCTTTCTCTCAGGCCCAGGAGGAGATCCAGTCCCGGCCTTCACCAGGCATCTCCCTCACCCAGAGCCATGGCTCTGTGCAAAGCAAGACGTCATCCTACCAGCAGGGTGGTGCCACTGCGCCCAATCCAGACTCAGGCCAGAGGAAGAGGCTTGTTTCTACAGTGGACGACTTTACAGACTTTGTTTGAGTGATGCTTCCCCCCCCAGTGTGGCCAGGCAACAATTAAAGTGCTCTGGAATCCAGGTTTGGACGGACACACACACACACACACTCTTGATCGTGCACTCGGCACAATCACTTATGTTGCCGTGAACCTTGCCCTTGTACCCACCAATACGCAACGTAGCACAGCAGACTCCGGTGTAAAGTGAGATCATTACCACACTTGGTTTGGGCTGTGCAGCCTAAATTTGCATGTTATGTGATGAAAGTCAAGCTTTTTTTAATTATCAGAAGCAGTTGCTAAACAGATGCCTCACCAGTATCATTGCTGATATAAGAAAAACAAACTCAATTTCAACATACATGAAAAGGCCAGATTTTGTCCAATCACAGAACAGTGTGGTTGCTTAACATTCAAATTCTTAAACTTGTGTTTATTTAAGTATTTGGGTCTGACTAATATGATGATTGTCATCACTGGGAGAGGTGGGCTGAAGGTTACGATGGGAAGAGGTACTTTTTAAGAGCCACATTGTGTCCTTTGGATGGCATGGGAGGTGAGAACACTGAAAACTGTATGTGTGCAAAGGACAAATAAAGAATGGTTCTTCATGAACCCAGCTGTCTGTCTCCGTCTGTCATAACAGATGATGCCAACCGGGACGCTTTGCATAGCTGCAGCAACATGACAGAGGCACCTGCTTGCTAGCTGTCAAACCCTTTATTTGACTTTGTCAAGTGCAAAGCATGAGAAGTGCTGCAGACTGCAACAAAAGACAAAACAGTACAAATGGCACACATGTAATTCAGCTTTGGCACAATTGTGAGTACAGTTGTGGGTAGGGGGGCATGAGCGTGCCCTCCTGCATGGAAGCTGGAATAACTTGCCACATTGAGCTGTTTTTGTCAATATTGGCCTTAACTCCCTGATTTAATTTTTTTTTCCTCTTTTCAGACTGAGACTCCTATGTACACAACACTAGCAAGCCATATAGCAGAAATTAACCAAACGCAAATATCTGCTGTAAAAATGGCTTCAACTCGTATCAACTGTGGTCTTTATAATACTGTTCAGGTTCTGCGATGATGAACTGATTATTATGAAATAATTTCATTACTGCTGAACGTAAAGTACCAAAAACTATTAAATAAGATGATATATGAAATGGGATGAGTGTTGCTGAGTATAGCTGTTTGGGTGGTTGTCAAGGTTACAAATTGGTCTGTGGGCATCTCTTTCCGGAATGACATTTGCTGCCATAGAAATGGGTGCCCGATTCTGTTGACTGTACTGAAATCGGATCTTAAAAACTTAGTCAGTGCTGAGACATTTATAGCCAATGTAAGGAAAACAAAATTTACAACAGTTGGACAATATGTACATATATACATTGACTACAAAAAGTTAACTATGACAGAGGTTGACGGGGATGGACTGGATGCAAGAAAGCGCCCCCTACTGGCCCCAGGATGTTTTTGTCTGGCAGGAATGAATGCTGAGTGTGAGCCGTCTGATAGGCTGGAAAGCAGCGAGTGGGTGTGGTCGCATGATCTCTGCAGTGTGGGGGCGGGGCTTCTACCATTGGCTTTTCACGCAACATGCGTCCTTCATCAGTTACAAACATAATGGAACAACACACACACAAATAAGAAAAAAACTGGATTGCTCCTCGCTTTAGGAAGTGTGTATGTGTGTAGGGGGGGTCCCTGAGAAAATGACAGTAAACATCCCTGTGGGGGGAGGGGTTAGCATTCCTGTACAGACAAAATCAAAAGGAACACAAAACAACTGGTAATACACTGATATCCTGAAGCGCTTTGTGAATACGATACTTCTGTATGGATTTAAACACAAGATACATACAGCATCATATAACAGCTTCACATACAGATAAAGTGCTAAGTAAAAAAAAAAAAAAAAAAAAAACTTAATTTAAAAATAAGACTTCTGGCTGTTAAATGATGCGCAAGCTTTGGCAGCTAAAAAATTGTGTGTGTGCGTAGCTACTGTGGACTGTAACCGTACCAAGCTTATTGTTTTCTTTTTTCTAGAAAGTGCTTTTCAGTTGGGTTCAGGACCATGTTTCTGAGGCCACGCACCTCTCCTTCCGTGCGAATAGTTTGTTACTCAGGTGAGAAGGGTGAAGGCAGGGCAGGGGTCCTCGCTGTCCTGGGTGAATGGAGTGGTGACAGGAGTGTGAGGGAGAGGTGTGGGGATGTCATTTCCTGACCCTCTGCTGGCCCACCAGGATCCCTCAGGCATGATGGTGAGAACAATGTGCCGGGATGTGCTGGTCTGAGCCCGTTTGGGAGGGAGGGAGGGGGGACGATTAAATTTGTGACACATTTGCAGTGTGACGCCATCACTTCTGAGACACTGACTGGAGCAGCCAGCTGCATGTCACAGTGCTGTTAACGCTCCACTAACCTCTGACCTGCTGTCCCCCCCCCATTTATAGTGCATGTTAGACTCTGCTTCAGGATGTTCGTAGAGTCCATAACTGCCATCCAACAGCTGTTCCCTTCCTTCTAATTTAAAAAAAAAAAAAAAAAGTCACAGAAACATTTTCATAGTGACACTGATGTCTCTACACTGGATGAACCTCTAGTTTACTCTTCTTGCTCTGCCATTTGCATCTTTTTGTGGCACAACTAGTGCCTTGTCGACTAGTTGCTTGGCCTCCAGGGCCGAGCTATGGGGAGCGGGGGGTCTGATGCTTGGGGTAAGACTGGTGACCTGCACCTTGTTACCATGCCTACTACATGATACGTGACTAACTTGCATGCCTCTGTGCCCAACTTCACCGCCTGCTGTCTTCCTGTGTGCGGTGCTCAAGTCTCAGTCTGTGTGAAACCCGTGACATCATCCGTCCTTGAGCTGAGCAGGTGGCGGGTGACAAACCTGCTGTCACCTCACACCGAAAGGGGCCTCCTTGTTCCCTGGTCTGTTTGTAGGGGCTGTCTCAGGGTCTCAGGTGTCCCGAGACGTGCACATCTGTGTTGGGGTGTACCTTGTTCTTCATGGGGGTGGGTTTGCGCTTTCGTGTGGGGATGGTGGTGGTGTGTGCCGGGTGTCGAAAGAGGCTGGATGGGATGCTGTCACTCTCCCCCTGGGTATCCCACTCATGCCGCTTGGCTGGTGGGGCAGGGACTGCAGTGGGAGCAAAATCCAGGTTGGGTTTGCTACCACAGGGACTTGTATCAGGCAGCCGGGTTTTGTGGCCCCCCTTGCCGTGGCTTCTCCGTCCAGCGGAGTCTCTACGGCCCTGCTGCTTCCGACTTCGCTCTCTGTCCTGGGTTCGGGCACGTCCCCTGCGCTGGAGTCGCTCCAGCCGACACTCTGCGCGGTACAGCTCCTCTGTAGCCCGTGTGACCCGGTCCAGCTGCAGTAGCAGTGCATCAAACGCAGGCAGCAGTCGCCTCAGTGTGGCCTCTGTCTCAGCCCGATCACGCCACGCTGCTCCTCCCGTCGTACCCGGCACGCCGACGCTGCCCTCTGCCAGACTGCAAGGGCTGCATGAGGCAGCCCGCCATGAAACCTCGGAACCTGCATCCACGCTATCTGGGGTAGCCGGTGCCTCTGGGGGATCCAGCGGAGGCAGGCAAAGGGACTTGCAGTCACTGGTGGAGGAGGAGCGGGAGGGTGGCAGCTCCATGCCCTCAAACCGCACCTTGTGCCGGAACTGGAGGGAGAAAAGCACCAAAGCGTGAAGTTGACCCAAGATGTCCATCATACCATCTTCTGGCCTACCACACACACACACACACACACACACACACACACACACACACACACACACACAGAGAGTTGCACAAACAGATACGGACCTCCTTGGCACGGCTCAGGCCCATCCACATCTTGAGCCGGCGTAGGAAGAGGTCCACCATCTCATAATCCTGCAGCTCGATGGCGGGCCGGTACAGTTCAGCACGGGACAGCCGGTAGCTGCGCAAAAGTGCTGATGTCAGCAGCCACAGCACAAGCAGGCAGAGCACAGCGAAGCTCCCGCGGAAGACCAGCGTGGCAGCCACGTCCCCGTGTCCACTGCTTGCCAGCAAGCCCCGTCCCAGGCCCAGCAGGGACAGGCAGGCTGAATGGATGCCACCGTGGCCGTTCTGCCCTGTGCCGAAGACCTAGAGAGGGGAATGAGAAAGAAAGACAAGATTGCGCTTAGAAGAGGACAAACAAAAGACAGCAGGTGCTGTGGTGCTTGAAGCTGCTACCTTCCCATTAAAGGACCTACTGTAGCGCCCTTGATCAAGGTATTTACCCTGGAGTGATACAGTAAAAATTACCCAGCTGTTATAAATAGATAAACTGCTGAGTGTTGCTGTAAGTTTCCTTAGGAGAAGAAATGAATAAATGTCTATGTTTGAGGAGAGTGGCTAAACAAGGCCTCCGGGAGCTCATCCCCCCGGGTTTTCCTGCTACAGCTAAAGGCCGACATAATTACGCAGAAGTTGTTAATTCGGTTTGGTGGTGCATGAATGAACGATTAAAGTAAAGCTATTCCCTAAACATTAGCCACAAGACTCGGCATTTCAAACAGCATTCCACCAGAACTCTCGAGCAACACCTGCAACAGTGCCACAGCTGTCGCTTCGGTTAAAAGGCCTCCTTAATCTTCAACAACTGTTGAAAAGGAGGTGATGCTTGAGCAAACTGAGGAAAAAGTAGAGGATCACAGTCAACTAGTGACAAATTAAAGGTCTAAGTACTGTAATCTGATTGAGATGCTGTGTCAAAGAGCTGTGCAGGCTCAAAAACCTGCAGATGTTGCTGAGCTAAAGCAGCTGTGCGTGGGGCAGGTTGGCCATAATTCCTTCATGGCGATCAAACTTGGTCTGATGGTCAGCTTCCAGCTACAGGAAGCATTTAGTTGCAGTCATTGCAGCTAAAGGTGTCACAGGCTGTTACTTTGAAGGAGCATCTATTGCTACATCTTCCACTCAAAGAAGTCAAACCAGCAGAAGTGACCAAACAGGAAGTACCTGCCTTGAGTTGTGTTCCTGCAAGGTGCGTCTATCACCTACCAAGTACCCAGCCTGTGTGTATGCCAATAGTAGGACCAGGAGCACCACGGCGCCGGCCAGCAGCTCCCAGGCTGAACGCTGCAAGGTCCTCCCGAAGACTGCCCACTCTCTCA
The DNA here is from genome assembly GCA_018136845.1 of Heterotis niloticus. Classification (NCBI taxonomy): domain Eukaryota; kingdom Metazoa; phylum Chordata; class Actinopteri; order Osteoglossiformes; family Osteoglossidae; genus Heterotis; species Heterotis niloticus. The sequence goes on along the minus strand of CM030890.1, from coordinate 13,453,176 downwards.
GGAAACGCAGCTGGTGGGATGCCTGTGAGGGGGCCAGTAAGAGGGTTAACTGGCATGCAACCCCAGAGTTCTCAAGTCCTTAAGAAAGAAGAGGCACCTCACCTTAAGCATCAGCAGGAAGAGCAGCAGAGCGCAGAGCTGTGAGAAGACCTGACTCTGGAAGGCCACCGGGTAAAAGTCAGTGAAGGTGTGGCGCTGGCGCACGAAGGATGCCCACTGTTGGTCAGCAAGCAAGGAGCGGGTCAGGTGCAGTGTGGCGGTGGACATCGTCAGCGCCAGGCTGAACAGCCCGGCCATGTTCCAGGGTCTCAGGAAGTATCTGCGTCCCTCGCGGTATATGGTGGTGCTCTCACGGGCACAGAAGTACAGCACAAATGCAAGGAGGAAGATCTGTGGCGGGGGGAGGAAGAGCAGCCATTAGGATGGCAGGAACATGCGGAATCTCGATGCTGCGACACACTCTAATCTTCTACTGGATCACAAATAAAAGTGCTTTTGTACAAAAAGTACAAGCTTGCAAAAAGACTTGAGGAACATCAGCATCACAACCCTTCTTGTAATGGTATCTACACCCCGCTCTACTCTCCGAAACCGCTGCTGCTCCTGGTTATAAATGTCTTCTGCAGGACTCTGTACCGTGAGCAGCAGCTGGAGGGAGAGGCCAGTGCTGAGGCCCTGCAGGCAACAGATCTTCACATCCAGGCTGCTCAGGGCCCCCCGCTGCCCAGGGAACTCCAACAGGAAGGTGACCACTGCCAGCAGGTCTATGTTGGTGTTGTAGAGGGACAGTTCCACAAACAGTGCCTGGCTCCTAAACACACACAAACCCACCGATCAGGACCCAAAACGCTTGACCAAAAAGGGTAGAGGGGGTGCAGTGGTTAGAGATTCAACAGCCCCAGGTTCAAATCCCACCTATTAGTGCCGTGCTTACCTGAAACCGCTCCAACAAAAACTACCATCCTGTATGATCAGGTATCATCATGTAGACATGTTAACCCACTAGTGCTCTCAGTTGGCCTACGCCTTTAAACTAGACAAATGACAGGGAAACTGAATGGGATTTGAATGGCAGTGTGTAGAGGTGGATGTGCAGGAAGGCATTAGCCTACATCAGATGGTTAGCGTGGCATCAGAGGCCATTGTCAGCTGAGAGTAGCACCATAATGGTATAGAACTGCATAACATTGACACATTCCATGCATGGTGAAGGAGTTCATGAGATAATGAGGTAAAACCGTATCTGGGAGCACAAAAACGGGATCTGCCAATGTCCTCGACTCAACTGCCACACAGTGCTCAACAACCCTGTCCCTCCCGATGACACTTACAAGGGGTCCAACCAATGGTGGTCCTGCAGGTGTCGCATTACGGCCCTGGACTCCTCCAGCGAGGTACGCAGGACCTGGACGTAGCCCCCGCTACTGAAGGTGGAGGCCCTGCCCCAATGCCAGGCCCTGGGTGCAATAGAAAGAGGACCTGAGCAACGGGACCTCTTCTACTCTTCCTGCTCCTTACCTACAAAATTTTGCTGTGCAGCTTTTTCTAAAAACACTGATAATTCAGGCATGCTGGCAAGGAGAGGAGCCTGGATCACTGTACTCGTCTCCTTTTAAATAACGTTTCTTTAAACCAAAAATAAATAATAAACCTGGACACCTGCAGACAAAAGCCCTACGTCTCTGACCTCTGTATCATCCCTGCAAAGTTTTGCTTACCCAGTAATACTGGCGGTGCTGCCGCTCCAATTCTGGCCGAGTCCAGGCTTCAGCTCCGCCCACCCTAGTCCGACCGTATTGTTTCCATGGCCGCATGCCACGGCTGCAGAGGAACCCGACTTCAAATTCCCCGTTGTGTGACAAGCTGACAGACACAGAACAGGATGGGACACATTGTGAAGCAGAGCAGAAGGTGGCGTAGCGCTTAATGGCCTTTAAGGGTGAATACAACAGGACAGCCCCATCTGCTGTGCACCCGAGAAAAGCTGAGAACAGGAAATGTGCAAAACTGATATATTTGCTGACCCCTCAGTTCTGAACATGAGTGGGAAAGGAAGGCTCTTGTGTGGCTTTGTTTGTAATGTCCAAAATGACTTCTATATCACAGAATTAATAAACAACGAACCCATCTCCAATTTATTCACAGGTATTTTGTATATTTTTAGTCAAGTATTAATTGTAGGGCTGCGACTTAATAATTAATTAATTGCTAAAAAAATCTTTTAATCGATAAAAAATTGTTCAGCTACAGTAAAAATAATTTTATTTCCGGTTCTGGCTATAAATAAAAAAAGGCAAGCAAACAATTTGTGTATCACAGTCCTGACACGAGTTATCATCCACAACACAAACACCTGCAGCCGTAACAGCACGTACTGGACAGCAAACACAAGCGTGCGGTCACTACGCAGCAGACTAAAGTTAGGCGGTGGATGAAGCAGACCGATAAGGCAATCGCTGCTAAAGTTAGCGACCATTTAACAGCAGCCATTGTCCAGGGGATCGCTGGTTCTGGTTGCCTGACAGCTAACGTTGAGGGTTCAGGTTTGGAATTGGTGCTGTGAAGAAGCCTGCAGAACTGACACGACTGACATGGGGATAAATTGTGTTGCTGCATCACCGGCCACTGGATTGATGCTAAATGGAATTTGGAAGTTAATAACTTTCGCACAGCGGACAGCGCGAGACCGCAACTGGACATCGCACAGCTGTAAATGTTTCGGGTGTCTATGACAACTTTGCCAAAGATTGCAAAATTGCTGAGAAAATGAATTAATCGATTAACATTTAATAGCTTTTTAATAGTTTGTAAGCTTTAATGCATTGGATTAGAAAGTTGTAAAGGCACTCTTACATGTTAAGCTTTAACATTCTATTTCTTTATTAATTTGTAACGTTAATTAAATGTAGTTCCACTTCCAATTATTTGGACTGAAAAAATTCAATGACTAATTGATTTTAAATTTTTTAATCAGTACCCCCCCTCCCTCCCCAAATAATTATTTTTAAAATCTTACAAATATGTGTCATGGGTTGGTTAAATTATTTGCTTTTGGTTCATTTGCATCTGTGAAGGTGTCGGTCCTCAGCACTATAAAAAACTGCATTCTGTATAAAATCTCCACATAACTATACTTAAATACACTGTAAAACTAACTTTTACTGCGTCGCACTTTCTAAGGAGTAACACAGAAATTGCCCATTTTTTACTGGATACCATATATAAAAAATACCTTATATAACCGTACGGCACTTTATTCCTATCTGCTGGCTTGGTGGATAAATACAGGTAAAAATGAACGGATTAAATGAAGAAATAGAGGTCACATTTGCTCCACTACAAAGCAAAAATTAATGAAGTGGAGAAAATGACAAATGATAAATAAATGAAAAATTAATGTCTTCTGCAAACATTTATAAAGTTGTTTTGAAAACTTCTGAAGAAAAGTTTGCAAGCAGGGAGATTCATTGTTCATCATGCCAGGTTGCTGCAGCACCATCTCACTGAGCCCAGTTTGGGTGACATCAAGATGGAATCTCTGTCCAGGCTATGATGGTAAGAAACCGAGCCGCAGCCCAACCTCGGACCTAGGAGCTACACCACAGGCCCCCCAGACACGATCAATCGAAATAAAATCGAAAGTGATAATAACAGTGCCAATGAAGCTGTGTGGGGTCATGCCCATTTGTCGACGCGTTTACCTTGTGAGGTGCGGATCTGTCGGAGCCGGGGCGCTCCCATCAGGAGGCTGCCGGTGTCCTGCATCAGAGCGTGGCTGTCGTGGAGGAAGGGCAGCAGCGTTTGGGAGAGCCACGCCCATGTGTCTTCATGTCTGCACGCAGACAGAAAGGCACATTAGAGCGGTCTGTGCTCAGCTGTTCGGCACACCACGCTGTGCTCAAGTGAAAACTCAAGGGGCTGAAACAGTGACTCCAAAACAATTAAATTAAATGCTTTTTGACATACATCAGCCAAAAATTACAGTGATGAGAGGATTTAAATGACAACACGGGGCTACACTTTTACATTCTTTACATTTTACATCTATTATTCTTTCGTAAAGTTCAGTCCCTGTAATCTACGCTGAGTCCAAGTGCATGTATCAGACTGTGAAAAACAAATGGTGGCATGGCATCATAAAATATGAATTCGGAGCATAGAAAGAATCATTAAAAGTAATAAAAAAGGGGAGAAACAGATGCATAACAGCTGGAAGCATGGGATCTTCCTCAGTTGTTCATGCATTAATAATGATTCTTTCTATGATTCTTTTATTAATAATAAACTGACTCTCGTATGCATTAAACTCAAGCACCCGGTCATGTTCTCAATGCCTCTTCAGCATGGAAAGTCAGCAGAAGTGGTGACCAAATCCGATCCATGCAAAAGGTGCAGGCCCTAGTCAGTTGGCAGTGCACCGAACAAGGCGCCCGCACAGTACCCGCTGATGTTGGCGAAATCGGAGGTGTATAGTTGCTGCTCCAGCCGGCTGCGCAGGTGCGGCTGCAGGGTCCTTCTGGTTTCGTCACTGTAGTTCATGAGCAGCACGACCAGCAGGAATAGCATGTACAGTACAAAGTTCTGTGAAAGCACAGGCCGGGTCATCACCATCATTGGTAAACACTTTTGCATAAATCTTCCTGAGCCCAAAAACTGTCAACCATTTATTACTCATTTCATTCAAAAGGGTGCGTCTAAAGGTATGACTGTATTCATTATTTATGTTTAACTGAAGGGGTCGTAGCCATGCGGTGGGAGCAGTTATGGACATGGCGGTGAGTGTGGCTTACTTTCAGTAGGCTGTGCAGCACTCGAACCCTGCGCGCCTCCTCTCGGGCCTGGAACAAGGCGAAGCCCTGTGGCGGACGCACCCGAGGCACTCTCTGGCTGACGGGCTCCACACGGGGGGTCTCCACCAACACATCCTGGTCCTCTGGACGCAGCCGACGCACCAGCAAGGCGAAGTACAGGCCTTCTGCCAGCACCTGTCGACAGAAAACACCCCATGAACTACACTGTCACGTTCATCTGCCAAATATTCTCAGTATACTGACTTGTCATCTAACAAGCATTCAAAGTACAAATGTTCAAAGATACAACTTTTCTAGTTTATTCCAAGTTTATTTATTTTTAACTTTAGTTTCTTTACTTGTCTATGTTCTAGAACTCCTGTGTGTGACAGAGTGAACGTGAGCTGTGTTTTCCTTCCAGCTGACAGATAGTAGTGAAACAATCACCTCCACGGTGTTTGCGGCTTCTGTCTGGGGTTTGTTAGTGCAGGTGGTCAATAAACAAGATGAGGAACACTGTGCATGTTTAAGAGAAGAACCTTTCAAGGACTGGCACTGAACACAACTTTCCTGAGACAGTTTTATTTTCAGTTATAATCCATCCATCCATCCATCCATCCTTAATCACTTGTCCTGAAGCCCATCCCAGAATCAGTAGATGCTTTACCCTGGATGATACATCAGTTATTGCACTAGATTTTAATTTGCTGCAGCCATATGTAAGATTTTGCCACAGCCTAAATTATGAAAAAAATTACTAAGCTTTTACTGATTGTAACTTACTACTAAAACGAGTATGATTTAAAATAAAATCATTTTTTTGTTTCAGCTCTAAAGATCCAGCTATACGAATGAATGAGTACCACTGCTGTGTAAAAAGCTGGACTTTGCTATTATTTACTATAATGATTCACATGAGCAGTAAAATATACTGTGTTGTACTTGGGTGCAGTGAATTCTATGTAGGTGTGGTGTTGTGGTCACCTCTGAGAGTCTTACCTTCAGCGGTTCGAGGACAAAGCAGGAGGCCAAGAAGCTGCCGATGGTGGAGATGAGCCACATGACCACTACGCCCTCGCTGAACCCCATGCCCAACCACGAGGCCACACCACTGGATAGCGCCAGCGCCAACCAGCTGACCACCAGTGCGGCCCGACCGCACCAGGCGGGGAACCGCTGCCGACACATGTCAGTCAATACTGCCAGAGAGTAGAAGGAAGAACGAAATGTACTTAGGACAGCACCCATATTTGTAATCATATTTATCCCAACGTGACATTTAAATGCGTGAAATTTAGACCCAAGCGTATTTTGGCCTCAGGCTTTCATCAGGCCCATGTTCAGGTGAGGCTGCTCACCTGTACGAGAGGTGAAAGCCGTCTTTGGGGGGTCTCTCCTGACGGCTCCAGTGGGTACTGGGTCGTTCAGCTTCTGTAGGAGGATCACCTCTGTTTTGTCCCCAAAAATGCTGGACCTGCATTTGTGACAAACGAACATGTTGCACACACATTGGTTGTGATTTTCGTTCATGTGTTGGCTGTCTGGTCAAGTGGATGGGGGTGCTACACTCACAGGTCAGCCATCTCACTATCGGCCTGGGCGAAGAACTGCTGGGCATCACAGAGCCGGGACACCTGGAGCTGCCCGTCCACCAGGATGCGTTTGATCAGGTCCTCATCTGCAGATTAATGAGGAGAGCAAACGGGAGTTCTACCAATACCCTCTAGAGCACCGGGAGCAGCTGTTCGGATCATAAGTGGATTATAAAATCATTATTTTCTACTGTTTCAACTAATCCCACCACCCACTCCAGCTGATACAGCTGGTTCCCACAGGAATTAAGTCCTTGTGCAATGGATTCTTACCTTTATCAAAATTAAAAGTGCATGAGAGGCCATTTTTTCCAACATTTTCCATAAAGTGCACAGGAAAATGACAGTAACTGAAAAACCGTCTATCCTCCTCGATGTACTGCACGTATTTTCATGATGAATCTGTCCACAGTCAGGGTTCAGCAGGAGGTTGTGGAGATGACATATTTTGCTGATCCTAACCCTATCGATAAGTGACTTTGGAGTTACAAATAAGACAAATTATGTGGTCCCCGTTGTGTTTGCAAGTTGAAATCAGTGCCCCTGTCACTGGTAGAACATTTCAAAGCAACACCTCTGTTTCGCGATGGAAATTTCAGGCCACCTGGGATTTTTGAACTTGGTGACCGCAGAGGACCCACGTCTGTGGCAACAGCACACTGCCATACCTGAGGAGGAGAAGTACTTGTTCCTGTGTCCGTAGCTTCCCACTTCCTCCTCCTCGGGGACTAGGGCCATGTCCACCCCAAGATGTCGGCTGCCCTGACCTCTCTTCAGCTTGGGGAGTGCCTCCCCCACAGCAATGGGATCGCTCAGCAGGTCCGGCCACGTGCCCGGCCGCTCCTTTTCCTGCACGTTCCACCTGTGGAGGCTGCAGAGAGGGGGACTCATGTTGGACTTGTGGTAACTCCGTTATGGCTTGAATGTTGTTAATTTCATTGTTTTAAGTTTAAATAAGTAAAGGAAATAGTTCTTCTCCGTGGGCCGAGAACCAGGAGAATTCTGCTATCATGTGTAAAAAATTCACCGTAGGTCTGTTTTCACAATTGCAGCACCTGACACGGAGTTGGACACAACCAGTACGAACCACAACTCCTTCGTAACAGACAGTACTACCTTCTACTGTAAACGCCCTCAGGTTCTGAATTTCTCAAATACCAACCACTCAAATAAGCACTCAAGCTGGAAACAGACATTTGCCTTTCTCCCACTTCCTTAGCCAGAGAGTTTTTTTGTTTTCCTTTCCTCAATTCCTCAGTTACGTCCATGTAATTCATGAGCAGCTTTTATTGTTACAGCGTCCCTCTGGTTATCTTCTGAAATACTTATTGAATTGATAAATGACAATTTAACAAGTTTATTGCACTAAACGGTTTGAGGATCACAGGGGTCAAAGGAGAATTTTGAAAATTGTGCAAGCAAAGAGACAGGCTGCAACCAGGCAAATCACATCTGAGTTGAATATTGCTGTGCAGAATGTGTTCGTCTCAGAACACGCCTCTTATTCATCTTTATTTCGAATAAGCTACAATAGCCAAAGACCATGCTGGATGCTGACACCGGTGAAGAACAAAAAAGTGTTTTTCCAGTGGGCACAGCAACACCGGACTGCTGAGGAGTGGAAAAAGGTTTCCTGGTTACCACGGTTATTTTGCATGTAGATGGAGGGGTCAGAGTTTGGCACAAGTCTGAGGTGGGGAAAAGCTAACCAGCGCCTGCAGAGATAAAGTAGCAGGGTGCTGTGTGTGTGTGAGACTAAGCGCAGGCGTGGCCAGAGGTTTGGTCTAATAAGTCTCTCTCGAAATTCCCTTTAACAAAATTAAAAAAGTGGTGAGCCTGTGGCGAAAAGCGGGTACAAATATTCACACGTACCAGACATATCAGACAGCTTCCGATGCACAAAAGGAACCTCTGGACACTCCAAAAACAGTGGAATGTGAGTTAAGCAAGCATCACCTGGACTCCCTCACTTCTCTAAACACTCCTCCCAAATGTAAATGTTTTCTTAAAGGTTTTCCCCTCAATTTTATTGCATGCAAAAGGCAAAAAGATTTATTTTACGATGACTGGCACTATTACAGAATCACTGGTGCGCAGTAATTTTCCACATATAAATGAGTGTACATAGCCTCTCCCCTTAATGGACTTTTATGGAATGAGTTGGGTCCATTAAGCAGATGCTGAGTGTAATTAAAATTATTCAGAAGTAATTATATTTTCTGCAGCATCAATCTATTGCATTAGTTGTCGTTTTAATTTATTTATTAGTTTTTGAGCAAAGCGAATCATAAACAGCTATAGGATTTCTTTAAACTCAGTCCCAAGAAGATAAAAAGAAATTCTCATCTGAGCTTTCAGCTGAAAAATTTTAAGAGCCCCTGGTTAAATGAATTCAACTACTGAGCTATGAAGTCATTTTTTAATGCATATTAAAGCAAATTAATTAGTACCTCAGTTTCAGAGTGTCAACCACTCCTACTTTTGTCTGAAATATTACCAAATTCTAACACCCAAGTAAGTGGGTGCACTCACCTCTTGGAAGGGGTGGGCAAGTCCATGTTGGTCTCCACAGAATACGTCTGAGGGAAAACAAGACCAGGCAAGACGTCAGTTTGGTGAGCTGGCATCTGCAAGCAGGACATGAGGGCACCATCCTGCAGGGTGGCCACGCTGACCTCTCCTGGGAGGCTGTTCAAGACGAGGAAAGAGCTGCCAGCTATGGAGTTGTCCAGGAAGTCATCGATCTCCAGGGACTCCTGGTCCACCTGGGCAGAAACCTGTTCCACCGGCACCTGTGAAAGACATGCATAAACACCCAGGACTTACACAGCATCTGGAAATAATACACTATTAGTGTGATGTGCACAGTGTTGGTGCTTTAGCTCAGTATAACTCATCCTACGAACAATGCAGTAGAATATGAAAATAAATACCGTTTGGCTTACACTGGGATACTGCAGTGGTACATCTGTATTTTTACTAGAGTCTCACCTTGCTGCGGGCCATCCTGAAGACCCAGAGCACCAGCAGGTAGACCGGGTACACGACGAAGCAGCTCACCATCCCCACTGCCAGGGTCTCCCAGTTTGCTGTGGTGTGCTGGGAAACGGGTGCAGTGCTGCAACCACACAGGTGGGGTCCTCAGCACATGGGGTAAACAATCTCCCTCCAGTCATTCATTTACAGCTTCCCCACCTCCCTCACTTGCCACATCCGTGCTCCTCTTATTTTGGATTTATGCACCATAATTCATGCTTCTTTGTTCACAGCAGTACAGTATTACAGTGATGTGACACTGACATCAGAAACAACCTCCCCCTTTAAAACAACCCCTCACTTTGGCTGTAGCTGGTCAATACCATAACGCATTTCTTCTCGTGCCATACCTGTGGGCCCAGCGATCCACATTCTTGTCAGCTACAGTGCCGTACCACACCGCATTCGCCAGCAGGACAAGGTGCAGCAGCAGGGAGCAGCACGTTGCCCTCTGCAGGCGGGTGAAAGGGCTGCGAGCCGGCCGGTCCCACAGTGACAGCCAGATGTGGCCGTCGGAAACGGCGCGTTGCAGCTCCCATCTGAGGATGTGAGGGAGCTTGCGGAGGGCAGCCTCAGCTGCCAGAAAGACAGGGCATGTGTGAAAGTGGGGGACAGACAGAAGCTAAAGGCCAAATGAATCTGACACGTCTGTACTTCTGCACAGTGTTTCAGATAAAGAACTGCTTCGCTTAAGTCAGCCACAGCAAAACAGCCATCACCTACAGCCAGTTAACATAAATTATGTGCTGAAATTACCACATTTCTTGTACTTGTGTGAAAAATTCTCCCCCCACCACAAAAATTGTATATTGTGAGTTAATATGAGCAGTACTGATGTATTTGGTGCGATATCAGATGGTAACGCTTGGGTGAAAGCTGGACAGCTTCCATCACACATCAGGTTCCACAACAATCCATACAGGATGGAAGGCTGAGAGGAGCACCAGCTCTTACCGGTAACCTCCACTTCAATCTCGACCCTGCCGTCTGTCCGCTCATTGTCCACAGACAACCAATCCTCCACAAGGAAGAAGTAGCTGCTTCCCGTCTGCAGGTCCTTCACCAGGACATACTGAAGATACCAGGCAGGATTGAGACCTGGGGCAAGAAAGGGTTTGCTGTTAACGTGTCACATCACACATCTTAGATCATCAACCCATCACTTTCTTCTTCAAGGACCAACATTCTTTTTTGCTGTTACCTTCTAATAAAACTCAACACCATGAGTGGTTTGTCCCCAAATGATGGAGCTCTTCTTCACCACACAGCTCATAATGCTGTCAAGAGTTCCAGCCAACAAAACTAAACACTACAGACGTCACCTCCAGTAAAACTCAGAACTATTCACCTTTGATCTACGTATAACTCTGTGCTGTGAACACATTCTCATAAAATGCAAATGTGTGGACATTCTTACCCATGGGGACTCAGCACTGGGAACCCTTTCAGTCCATGGAACCAAATCTTCTGAACGCTCAGTCTCAATTAAGCTCAACACAGTGGACCTTTGCTCAAAACACTTAGCACCACAGGCGTGTTCCCCTCAGTACATGCAAATGTTCTTGCCTTAGATTCTTTAACACTGGGATAAAAACTAAATAAACTAAATAAGTCAGACTATGGTTGCGGGAAAAGTTCAGCAATGGTCTTTCAACATGTGGTTCATGACTGGACCTTTTTACTCATTTACCCGTGACATTTGTCCAGGGGTGACTGATCCACCCTCGAGGAAGAAATTCCTGCATGCTTAAAAACACGTTTTAATTAGTATCCAATATTCTGCAAGTTCCTGCAGCTTTCTTGCACATTTCCCCCAAATGGAAATCCACACCGTGAGCCTGTCACCAAATGGGTCCAAAGAGGTGTGACATGAAGAGAACTTCACACTGCAGATCCTGAACTGACTGCAGAGCAGGAAAACTGGCTGAAAGTGAAAACCATTTCCTCAGAGTAGTACCAGCTATGCTATGGAAGGACAAATAGAGGACACCAGGGGTCAACTGTACCCTTGTTTTTCCTCTGTGTTTGCACCCCTTACCCTTGTTGTCGTGCCACACGCGGATCTTCCACAAGCTGCCTAGGCTGCTCTCAGTGGCAATTTGGAAGATGTCCAGGCTGTTCCGGGCAAAGGCCCCAGTGTAGTCCAGGTGTCGGTGGCCGCTGCGGCCCTCCCGGCCGTACAAGCTGATACCTACGTGGGCAGTGGTACCTGGGTGGAGGGTTGATGGTAGAGAGCGGGTCAAACACAGAGAACCAATAAAAACACTGGCAGTCACGTTCCATGTGATTCGCTTCACATAATTCTCCCCAAAAAATGTTCTTATCCTCAAACCTGGGACCCACCTGCTCCGCGGCCCCAGCCTGTCTTCACCTGCACCTCGTACTTGAAGAGGCCGTCCTTCCCACACAGGGGTACTACGGCAGCCCGGCGCAGGTCCATCTGGTCCAGCCGATAGAGGACCACAGCCACCACCAAGTAGCAGAGGAGCCCCATGATGCAGGTGAGTAGCACCACGACGTTGGTGACTATGGGGGGCTTCTAGGGTAAGTTAAGAGTGTGTGCGCATGTAAGTGTGTGCACATTTTGCTAACGCTATCTGGTCAAAAACAATGCCAATGAGCTCCAGGGACCAATCAAATCCTCCCAAGTACCAAAACTTTAGGCGTCAAGGGCTCTGCAGGTATAACAAAGAAGTGTGACTCACAGGTTTTGTGAAGTGAATGGCATTTGGTGGGACGAAGAGGCTGGCCGCAAAAGCGGTGAGGTGCCGTGTGCTGCAGACGGCGCGATTGGCAGTGGTCTCAGCCAGGGGCAGCATGCCGTCTGTGCGCCACAGCCTGTCACTCTCGCTGAAGTACTGGCAGAGGGACGTGAACACAGACACCTCCAGGCGCACCCCACCACTGCCTGGACTGCACCCTTTCGTCACATTCACGAAGTAATCCTGCGTGGTGTCGTAGGACCTTAGGGAAGGGTGATACAAGCAAGGCTCAGAACTCGTTCCCAGTTGTCACGAGAATCATGGGAAGTGTGCTGGAAAGCACTGTTTCACCAAACTGAAATAAACTAAATGGAAATGACGTTAACTAATATGTGAAATGAATTTATATATGTACATATGTGTGATGTCACCTGTTGCAGCATTCAGGATCTACACCTTCTGGAAATGAGAGATAGCAGCTGACAGTATTTTCTTACTAGAGACAGTAGATGAAGAAATGCAGCTCTAGTGGTTATTGAACTGGGTTTGTAAATTGAAGGTACAAATTTTGTCTCACTCAGCAGGAAGCACTTAAGCAACAATATAGTTTTGCAAGCTGGTCTGAAATGAACAGATGTCATTAAAATTTAACTACAGTGATGCAACGTAATTACGGCAAAATGTCCTTATTGAAAGGTAACATGCGATTCAGACAGGTTCTTGTTTTGGCCTCTTATGTGATGGAAAGAGCTCCCTCTCTCCCTTAGGCATGTTAAAACCCTTTCACTGTTAAAGATTTTAAACTCATCTTTTTTGGGTCTACTTTCTCCTCATTCAAACTTTCTCTGAGACTCAATATTATAGGCAACAACTTGTGCAATTTGTGGCAGCAAAAGAGGAGGCTACAAATTGCCTGTGCCTACTGTGAAATGCACTTTTGTTTACTCAGTTTTATTTGCAAGTCTAATAATGGTCAGTGTGCTGAGATGTGAAGTTAGCCACGTGAGGAGACAGGCTTACTGTGGAGACAAGAAGAACGTGTAGGGCTTGTGGTCCAGCTTCTTAAGCATGTGAAGGCTGATTCTCTTGTGCTGGCTGCAGTTATATTCATTGGGTGAGGAGTGATTGTGCAGGTAGGCATCGATGGTGGGGTTCTGTTCGGTGAGCTCATCTCCATCTGCGATAGAGTAAAACACCATGAAACACAGTACAAATACAAAAACAAAGCAAGACACAGAGCTAAGGAAACAATGGCCCAATGCAGTGAAGTGGGTGTAAAAGACAAAAAAAAAACTTTGGTATGAGAACACACTGCTGGGTAGCAGGGAATAAAATCAACTTCCATAAATCCATACATTCATCTTTCAATAACCACCTGACTAGAGCAGGGTCTCCATGGTCCGCAGACTATTCCAGAAGCATAGGGTGTGAAGCAGGGTACACCCAGGATGGGCCACCAGTCCAACACAGGGCAATCACAGACACTCATTTGCTTACACATTCACAAACAATTGACAATTTAGAGTCACCAATTCAAAAGAAACCCATGCAAACACGGATAGAACATGAAAAGTCAACACAGTTGGATTCAAAGGCATGTACACACCTACAGCCCAGGTACTGTAAGGCACCATGATACCTGCAGTGCCATCGTGGCTACGGGCACATTAACTAAAGCATTTCCCAAAATACAACAATGGATTTATGAAGAAATGTGGGAAATGGGATTTGCTCCAAGATTATGTATCTGAATCATTACATAGTAAGTGAATTATAGTAACAATAACTTATTTTGATTTGGTTACACAGACAAAAAAGCCTGGAAGCCAAAGCTGAAAACAATCCACAAAAAAGCAGGGAGCTCGTATTTACTGGAACAATGTTATTTTTTGTAAACTGTGCTATGCTAAACCCATAATGGGCACCATCACTGGCCAAATGACCATGGCCTCCTGCTCAAAGAAAAAGGCATTACCGTCCAGTGGGGTAAAGGAGAGCTGGATGTGCAGACCAGCGTGGCGGTTGCTGTTGCCTGTTGTTATCTGGGCGATGATGGAACTGCAGAAGCTAACATTGGTTGTCACTGACAGAAGCTGCTCGGGTTCTGTAACCCTGCTGCTGTTGGCCAGAGTGACTGTGATGGCCTGTCTGTCACTCAGGTCGGCGATGGGGATCCGGGTGCCGTTCTCTGTCTGAAACTCCATGGATGCCACCTCGGTGGAGACGCTGTAGTTGCTCACGAAGTTGAAGGGGAATGGGTTGGACTCAACTTGCACAAGGAGCTGCACCACACGGGTGCCATTTCCCAGGCTGCTATGGAAGTCGTGTGAGATGGAGAAGGGGTACTTGAGCTTGTCCTGGTAACACAGCAGGCTCTGTGGGTCGGCACGTTTGCCGGTGATGATGATCTCTGTGTTGTGCAGCTCCAGTTCCTCTTCATTGAGCACACGGGAATGCATGAGGATGCGCATCAGCTCAGAGGACAGGCCGTAGGCCCGCTCAGCCACGCGCAGAGGGTGGAGCTCGTTCAGTGACCACAGCTTATCCTCAGGCTCTGGCAACAATGTCTGACTCACCAAGTGGATCAGCCCACCTGCAGATGGAGAAGAATGCAGTGGTCATTTACAAGACCTCCATTCCCACTGGGCTATTTTGAGAATAACACACTCACGTTCCTCTCATCTGAGGTCCACACCAATGCCACCACATGAGGGGCAACATTAACTGTACCCTTGACAGGCCCAATGGTCCATCCATCCATTATCCTTACCAACTTTATTCTGGTTGGAACTGGGGCAGTCTATAGGCCAACCCAGAACCACAAGGTGCCAGATTATGAAACTATACAACATATGGATGCCAGTCCATCATAAAGCAGCTAAACACAAACATTCACATACATACACACATCATGAGCAACTATAGTGACTAATTATCCTGAAATGGATATCTTTTAACTGTGGGAGGAAACCAGATCACCTTTTGCATAAGCTTTTAGTAGCCTGCTGTGTTAGTCTGGTGTTAATCTGCTGTAGTACCCAACCATGTCAGCCTTCTGTACTAGCCCACTGCACTGACTTCTGCTGGCATACTATTAGCCTGCTGTGCTTCTCTACACAGCATTAGTGATTGCGCACCCATGATGTTGAGGATGTTGTCAGCGATCTTGGTGGGCGTCCCCGTGCCCTGCTTAGTGTCACTCTGCAGGATCTCCAGCATGGACTCCAGCTTGTTGAGGGTGCTGTTTTGGCACTCCTCGCAGATGAACTCCTGGGTCACTGCCTGCTTGTGCACAAACAAACACACACACACACACACACACACACACACACACAGGATTTTACTTGACAATGCACTAGATAAATGGACAGAGAATAATTCTGTCCTACACTAAGACAGATTCTAAGAGCTACCTTATTTTCACAGGTGAGTCTCTCACTATAATATCCTTACAAATGAAAAACAAATAAGTAGGATATTTTAAATCTTTAAATCCCATTTATGTGCTGAATGACCATGACTCCCCCCCCAGTAGTTTATTTTGTACAGCTCTAATTTCATGCTGAAGCTTGAGTTTTCCTGTCCTGCCAGATTCATTAACAATTTATCATCACTTTATCAACTTTAACTGAGCCTCACCCCAACCTTCACTGAGCCTTACCCTAACCAGGCCATACCCCTTTATTTAGCCCACAGATGACCTTTGTGCTGCCTCTCACCGTGCACTGGGCTAGAGCGGCCGAGGTCTGCTGGATGTCATTAACAGTGTTGAGGTCCAAGGAAGTCAGGGCACGGGTGATGTTGCTGCGTGCGTTGACACGATACTGCCTCTCCATCTCCGTTACAGCGGGGCCAGACCTAAGCTCGTACTGTACACACAGGTATGAAAGCTAAGGGATGTGACGTGAGCAGCTGAGGTGGGCTTTCACTACAGTGCTGTCCAACCAATCATACCTCATTGAGCACGGTGATGAGGGCCAGGCAGAGCTCACGGACCCGCTGAGGGTCGCCCTGCTTCAACAGGTCCTTCAGGGTGGTGTTGGTGAGGTCATAAAGCCAGTGTGCGAGGGTCACATAGCCTGCAGGGGTCTCAGGAAGTATCATCTCAATGAACCTGGAGGTAACATTCAGTCACAAACATACGCAAATATTTGTGTGCGGGTGGTGCGAGTGATTTTGTGCAAAATAACCACCATGGGAATAGATATCATGCTCACTTTTGGACACCTGTGACAGTTGCTCCCTGGTGGTCCTCAACAATCACAGAAACTGACACATTGTATTTTCCCAAGTGCAGTCCAATGGGCAGGAAGGTGCTATGCTCAGGGCTTGTGCCCTTGTAGACACAGAAGTCCTCGCGCTGCCCCTCAGAGTAACGTGTCACCAGCAGGCTGTACAGCAGTGGTGTGTCGCTGTCATCTGAGTCTGTGTAACCTGGATGGTGGTGAATAAACACAAATACTCGGTAACACTCAGTAGCTACAATCATCAACCATTATTGGGTCTCCTGATATATTTTTATTTATCTGGTCTGCAGTTATTAATAGCACTAATCGCTAACTGGTCTACATTTTCATTCATCCTGTCTGTAATATCCAACCTAAAGTGAGAAGCTTAGAGTATATTTGAAAACTGTGCCAAGTGGCTGTGTGAGAAACTGAGATGCACTGTGGGAATTGTGTGCCCATGCTGTCAGTTGCAGCCTTACACTCTACTGTCTCACTTGCGTTTGTATCCACTGTTTTGCGCCACTGTTCTTTCATTTGTCATTCATTCATTTATATAAACATAAAGTAGAGCCTTTGTAATCCTCAAGCCAGTTGAAACAGACAATCAGAACAACTTCACTTTATTGTTATTCATTATATTTCAGTTTGATACACAACTTCTACCTGAAGACGCAAGACATCATTCAGACTGATTTGAGGTGAACTTGTTATGGGTTTGGAACACCTGGAAATTTTTCTCCTTAAGAAATAATGGAATTGTTAACTTCATTTTCTTTTTTACTGCTTTTAAGTCTGTTATAAGGAACAAATTAGGACTCAATAATGGGGAAAAAGTGTACTTTCAAATGATTTTTACCATTGCAAAACTGCAGCCTTTTCTACTGAATCTAATTTAATTTTTAAATCTAACAATTCTTCCAATTAACATCTTATTTGGCTAGGAGTCTATTTCACCTGATCATACCCTCATAAAAGACTAAATTTCTTATAAAAAATTGTAGCTCCCATGATCCATTTGGGCCAATGAACTTATGAGCCATTCAATCAGATATCAGATGAGGCTTGTTGTCACTTTGCATAGACAATATACACAACTGTAAATTTTGAGATTCTTATTTAAATTCTACTAATTACACTTCACATTTCTGGCTGAATAATGTGATCTGCAAATGTATTAAAAATGGGCTGTTACTGGACATTCAACTGGAAAAATATCTGACTGCTCACCTGTGCAGGTGAAGTGCAGCTTGTCAATCAGAGTTCTTAGTTGGGTCACATCAGGCTGCAGTGAACAGGAGCCACCAGCAGGAGGCAGGTTAGGCCGCAGCACGATGGAGGCTACTCCCTCACGGTCCATGTGCTCGTCGGTGACGTGCAGGCTGAACACGTACGAGTTGCCGTCATGCAGGACACCCTGCCGCAACACCAGGTTCATCCCGTCGCTGCCCGTGGTGGTGGTGATTGTATCCAGGACCAGGGTCTCATTGGTGTGGGTCTTTGCTGTCCAGCGCTGGCCAGAGTGGACGTAGAGGAGTGAGGGATGCAATCCTCATTCCAAGGTTACATCTACTGATCCATCAACTTTCCAGCCAGTTAAACTTTAGCCCTAATGCCTCAGTCTATGCCTGCTCGCCATTCTACAGCTCTGCTCACCAGGAGTGACATCATTCAACACAGACAGACCACAACCTAATTTATTACAGGTGACATCATCCAGGGCCCTCTGGATTTGTTCAGTTTTGTTCGATGCTGATGACATCATAATTTAAAAAATGCACAGAAATCACAGCTCTGCACCATTCTGCACTGCTGACATCACTCTGGGTTGATTAAAGGAGTCTGACCAAGGCAACCGCAGGGTCTAAACTTCCATGAGTCATGTTCCAGGGACTCCGGCCATGAGTCATGGCAGGGAGTGGGGATATGGTGCGTGTACTTACCCCGTGGTATGAGGCTTGACAGTTGCTACAGGAGCCAGCTAGGTAGACATAGGAGTTCTGGCTGACCTCATATACGGACTGGGCCTTGCAAGACACACACTCCAATAACACCATGGGGATCCTGCCACTTTGCACCAGCACCTGAGGAAAAGATACGCAGCACATGTGAGAGCTGCACACTGGAATGGGGAAACCCCTACATGTTAACTGGGGGCACCTGCACAGTAACAGTGGAAACACCCATGAAAACACCTGAACACCAGGCATAAGGACCACTGAGAAAACACCTGTACACTGGGAATAATAACCCCAGGGTAAATATCTATAGACTGGGAAAAAGGATACTTCACAAACAAAATATACAGCACAACATGCCCAGTACTCAAACACCTCTAAACAATAGCAGGACATCTGAGTACCTTTATAGTAACAGTTAATGTTCAGTAATAAAACTTTCAGAAAACTGACCTCTAGATGATCACAATACCTATGAAGGACAGTCTTTTTCTATACAGAATCACTGCTAATACTGAAACTGTATTTTTTCAGAAGCCAGGATCTGGCCCATCAACCCTTCTACCAACAAGCACCCAGGCTGCCTGCTGTCCACTGCCTGGCAGAGATGGATTCAGCCAGGATTATAAGAACACAGACAGCAACTCCAGCCAGAAGGCAACCGCCATGGCTGTTGCTTTGGAGAACATTTTCTGCCAAGAGTCTATTATCTGGAAATAATGACGTCTATTCACTCTGTAAGACCCTGTGGCAAATGGAGGAGGGGAATAAATCTGTTTTACACTGTTTCCAGTGCTGTATGTATGAAAGCGAAGGGAAAAAAAGATTACTTGATGTGAACGAAAACTGAACAAAGCATTTTTCCTTCAGGTGTTGGAGAGAACTTTGGGTAGAAATTAAACATGATGAACTGCAGATGGAATTCCAACCCTGGAGCCTAGCTGCACACCGACCCAACAAAGGCGCAGACAAACCGTGGGCATGGTAAACAAAACAAACAGTGGGAGCGAGAGAATAAAAAAAGAGGCATGCAGACAACAGGCTCAGGATTTGAGAACAACTCGGATTTAATTTAATTCAATTGATATATTTTGAGACTTGCAATTTTCAGCAATCTAAATTTTTAAATCAAACCAGCCCTTTAAACAGGTAATTCACTGAAGTTTGTCAGTGTGTTTTATGCTCTGCTTTAAATCAGTATGCATAACAGGATAGTTCCTGGGTCATTTCAGCTGTCTCTTAAACTTGAGGTCAGACCTGGCCTCTTAATACATCTATTCTGCCAATGTGGTTGAACATAAACTTAGTCTTCATTCAACTGTTCAAAAACGGATTTGTCTTCTACATACCTGTTAGACCACAACTACAAACCAAGCTCTGTTTGCTGACTATTCTTGCATATCCTGCAAGAATGTGTGTTGTATGACTGCAGACCATGCTAGATGCTCCCCCCACAAATATGTGGTTGGTTCAACTGTATTATTTTAACATTCAAGAAGTTAACATTCAACGTGCATCATAACTGTAATCAGTTTTGGAAAATTTGTCCTCCTTTTTGGAACTCACTCTACTACAGTAGAAAGCAAACTCTAGTGGACATTGTAGAAAATCACCAGTCTTGCTGACCCAACTTGTTCTCCTGCCATTCTGATGGGAAACACACTTCTCAGCAGCTTCCTGGCCCAGGGAGCTTCTATTTAATTACAGCAGGGAGCGCCACCTCTCTCTTCAAAGGGACACTATAATGCCTTGCGTTGGGCCTCCATGCCGTGAATATTATACATAAATACTTTGAAATGGAAATCATGGCCCTTTGTTCCTGTCTTTTATTAGAGCTCCAGAGTGCCAGGGCATTTCTTCAGTAAGTTCACAGTGGTGGAACTACTGGAACGGCCTAACTACACGTTAGGGCTAAGATGGGATTGTATCGGAGTATCCGTACACAACATCCCCATACAATGGAACACAGGATTTATGGATATATTTAGGGGTTAGGGTCCCAGAATTAGTGACCCACCAGTGTGCTATGATGCTCAGCAGATCTATCCCGTACAAGCTGGTTGCAGAAATTCTATGTGGTGTGTTCAGACAGACAGCCAAGACACTCAAAAGTCTTGGTTTCCATTGACTCTGGAAAGTGTGAAAGTAACCAGAAGATGCCGACAGCAGTTAAACTAGAATGAAGAGGTGGTCAAGGCCAAGAGGAAGCTTCAGCAATGTAGGAAAAAGGTCTGGGATGTCTGCCACTAAATATACTCCTATTCACCCCGTGCTTATGGTACCTTCCCTTTTTGTCCTGATGGCTATCAACCTCCCTGTTTGGCCGGACCTTCATGTCAGATGCAGCGTAGACATAATTTTTGGGGCAATCTCAGGATCATTAACAGTGGGAAGTTCCTTGCCTTGAACTTAAAGTATCTGGTTTTGAACTCCCCCCTGGTGCTGTACAACCCCTGATCAAGTTACTTAACCTGAACCGGTACAGTAAAAATTAGAGATGTTAAATTTGGTTATCCTTACAAACTGCAGAGTACACGAGTTTGTCAGATGCAGCTGAGAACAAGATACTTGGGATGGAGTTACACTGTCACGAGCAAGAGGAACACTTCTCTATGTTCCCATTTACTTGAGCACTTCAGAGCTGCAGGATATTTTTCACACCCCCACTGTAATGAATAGCTCAGAACATACACATCCTCACCATTATCCACAATTAACAAGTGTTTGTAATGAATGCATAATCAGATGTTTAATTATCTGACAAAAAAAAAAAAAAAAAAAAAAACGCAAGCCGGTAGGCTGCATGTCTACTAGGTTTGCCTTCGAGTGAATACCACTGGGAAACCTAAGAGAGAGACCTACAGGCTGCCGATTAAAAGCCACAAGAGATCCTTCTGCATGGCAAACTGTGTCCATTAAAAATTGGCTCGAAGTTAAACCACCTATCACTGAGCGCAACACTGATGTTAGAACTTTGTCTAGATGTTGCAAACAAAATAGCTCAGAGCAGGACATGAGTCAAATAAACCAATGTTTACATGTGAATGTCAATAAACCATTGATAATTTTAGCAAGTGGTGATCAAAACATGCTTTTCAGGCTTCTGAATACAGACACTAAGCACTCAGTAGGCACTTTATTAGGCAGACCTGGCCGGTACAGACTGGTGGTGGCAGCATAATGCTGTGGAGAATGTTTTCTTTGCACACATCATGTGCACCAAATGAGCACTGTTTGAATGTCACAAAGTACCTGAACATCACTGCTAACCAGGTGCATGATCTTTACTGTCAGTCTACCCTTTCTCAAACTCATACTTCAGACAACACAATGGGCCATTTCACAAAGCTTCATTATCTCAGGATGGGTCCACAAACATGTTAGTGCCTTTATTTTATTCAAGTAGCCTTCAGGCCCCACCACTGAAACCACCAGAACAGCTTTAGGATGAGGTGAAACACGATGTTAACGGAACAAAAATGCTGGCAAAAAATGTAGATACTGTATGAAGTTCTCAACTCAGCATGGACCAAGAACCCGAAAGAATTTTCCCAGCATCTTGTAAGCGAATTCATGCTGTTTTGGAAGCAAAGGATTCTCCCACTTTGCATTAAATACAGTACATGTGTAGTGGCCATAACTATATACAAAGCAGCCAGAGGTCCTCCAATATTAAAGTTGGCAACCTCAACTGTACAGAGCTGGCATGACAGAGTAAGAAAAAAATGGTGCAAGCAATGCGAGAAATGGTTAAAAAAAATAAAAAATACAAAAAATACTCAGCGTTATTACATAACTGATACTGGATAATATTCTTCCAGGTGATTTATTTTCATTTTTATGCTCTTTTTCACACTCACCGTCTGACTGGTGGACTCGGGGCTCATGCCCTCTTTGCCGATAGTAAGGCGAAAGGTGTATGTCACATCGGTCTCCAGCTCGCTCCCAGGGATACCCAGCACCGGATCGTTTGATCCTAGCTCGAAGTTGAGGGTCTTACAGTGCGCGGGACCCTGCAGTAACACAGAAACGGAGGCAGTGCCAACTTTTACCTCTGGTCTTACTGATAGTTTAACTTTTTAGACGGACACTTAAAAAATTTCAAGTACATTTTCCAAAGGACAGCACTTTATTTTCAGATGTTCCTCTTGGGTCCAATGTGTCGCAATTAAATGGAACAGTTAACAGCAGTGTAGTCAAAATGGCCCGATGAAGGACATAGATTCAGAAAGTTTTTATTATACCCTATCACTAACGTGATTTAATGATGTCCTTATTTTGGAAGAATATAACCCCCTCTGGTTTTTTGCGGGCAGCTGTTGGCTTCTGACTGTGCATGGACCCAACCACTAAATTATTCTCACCTGCAAAGGTCAAGTGATTTTTTTATCTTTTTTGACTAAATAGTGAGTTGAATTAGTCAACTAAATGTTGGGAAACAACAAAACCTGACAGAGAAAATGGCTCTTTACCTATCCCTGCTTTCAATGGGTCAAATAACACCCAAGAACCAAAACAGAAAGGTGAGATTCAGCATTATAAACCAACTTGCAAAGCCATCAAAATGAATAGCTCATAAATGTAAGGTTCCCACTTTCCAAGAGCTTTAACTTGTTTACTAACTAATGGACTTTATACAAAAATATTTGGTATTTTCCATCATATGTTTAATAAAATTTAAACAGAAAACCGATTTATTATCATGGCTCAAATATGCCTCTTGTTTCATATTTGCAGCCTTTTAATAAGTATTATTTCATAACTTTCAAATAATTGGTTGCACTGTTTTCCAGGCCTGATTATTTATAAAAATTATTTTTACAAGTTTTTCCAGGATTGGGAGGGACCAACACACCCCAAACTACATAGTACAGTTGTGAGTTTGGGACTGGGGCAGGTGGGCATCACAGAGACTTGCAATGGGTAGGTAAGTAATCCCTAGTTACCACAGAAACATACCCCCCCCTTTATCATGGGTTGCAGTACACTGGATATATACCCATCCCTGCAGGCCAGTCCATTGTATGTAGCCAAGCAAAGCCTGGAGTATAAGAACTCCCTTATTTAAATAATATTTTCCAGCCATTTTCAATGTTTCAAAACATTTTTTGCTAGAAGGGAGCAGTGCCTTCTGTAAAAACCTAAACTACTTTTACTGTGTGTTCGAATTAGAACATAATAAAACTACTTGAAACACAACAAATGTATTGTCATTCCATTGTAGAAAAAAATTAAAATCAGCAAGACATAACTAGCATAAGTTCTTTCTATTAACAAAGGACTAGAATACAACCAGAATCCTGAAATTATCACTAATAAATGAACAAGAGTTTATCGCTATGTTAATGCAAGGAATGTAGCCAGAGTTTAATATCTCACTTGTTGGAAACATCTTAGCAAATACCTGGCAGTGGAAAGAATGCTATATGATTAAAAAACAGTTCAGCAACAATCTTACTGGCGGTTCAGAAATCTCCTTACCTTAGAGGTGTTGATACACTCCCATAGGTATGTCAGGAGGCACTTATTCTTGGGCTCCAGGTTGGGGTCGTATGACTGCTCTGCATTCAGCTGCAAGTCTTGGGTTTTGGACCAAACTCGGTAGGTACCACCCTCGATGATGGGCACCAATTTCCCAGCTACAACACTGAGCTGGAGACATGCAGTCTTTCTGAGGGGTACGCCACTGTATGCCAAAGAGAACACTGTGCTGTAGTTACCTGGCTTCAGAGCCATTTTAGGGATAGAGAGTTGGAGTTTTCTTACATCCACCTCAGCAGGCAGCGGGACCTTGGTGTGCTTCTGAATATTGCTGCAGACTGGGGTGTCAAATATTTCCCACAGATACTCTATGCCATAATGTACACAGCCCTTCAGGTCCACACTGGCCTCCAACAGGCCGGGCTGTGACCCACGGATCACAAGGCGGTGGGGGTGAACAAGTTGCACAGTTGGTTCTTCACAGTCCAAGACCCCAATGTGGACACTGACCTGGGCTGCAGTCCAGCTCACCAGATTGCTGGCATTCACCTGGACCAAGTAGGTCCCAGGCTGTAAGAAAACATGGCTGATGAAGGGTGTGGCAGTGATCTGCTTTGTAGATTCATTGCCAAAAGTCCATTGGTAGGTTGCTGGAGTAGACTGGGGGGCCACCAGTGCATGGAAAGTTACCTGCTTGTTTATGAAAGTATCCTGAGGCTGGGCATCAAGAGTGACTGAGGTCAAGATGTTCTGGACTTGAATATTTTTGG
This sequence comes from Heterotis niloticus, assembly GCA_018136845.1. Taxonomy (NCBI): domain Eukaryota; kingdom Metazoa; phylum Chordata; class Actinopteri; order Osteoglossiformes; family Osteoglossidae; genus Heterotis; species Heterotis niloticus. The sequence continues at coordinate 13,428,621 of CM030890.1, read as the reverse complement.
TCACATTCTGACCCCCCAGAATGTTGATTACACGCAAGTAAATGGTCAGTTGACCAGGCTCCTCTGGTGTGTAGTTCACCTGCTTTGCGATGAATGACTGCTTGGCCCCATGGTGAAGGTCAAAGGTCCACAAAAATGTAACATGGTCTCCTGTCTGTATCTCTGCACTGAAATGTTTTGTAACTCCTACTGGAATGGCTGCCTCACAGCAGTTCACCATGGTGAGTCTCGTGATGGGCTCCATTACAGTTATCATGATGCTAACTCGCTCTGAGCTGACTTGGTTATGTGCAGTCAAGTTAACCATGTAGTTGTCTACTCGGGTGAACTGGTGGACGTAGGTCATGTTTGTGAGCAACACCGTGGAGTCACCACTAATACGCAAAACAAAGCTCACAGAGGTACCTGAAGATATGGCAACGCTAAACTCCACTGCTTCTCTTGGTGCAACAGCACTCTTGTTGGCCTTCAGCTCCAATCCAGCTATTTTGTCCTCCACAGTGAAATCCCTGGTAACTGACTCCCCACTCACATTATTTGTGCCATTTAAAGTGATGCTGAAAACTCCAGGCATGCTAAAAAAATAGGTGACAATCTGCCCGGTTTCAGATCTGTTGGGAAGTAACCAAGTCCAAGTGACATTTGACCCTGTTTGACAATATCCTTGCAGTGAAACTGTTGTTCCTGAGGGAACAAAGTTTTGCTCTGTGACATCAGTCGCAGAAAATGTGACACCCGAAACAGGTTCTTGCACACTAACCAACTCTGAAATACTCTGAAAGCTCACATTGTTAGAAACCTCAACTGTCACCAGTTTGAGGCCAGGTGTACTAAACTGGTACTGAAGCGAGGGAACACTTCCCAACAGTGGGATACCATCAGCAAACCACCAGTACTCCAGGTTGGAACCACCACTCACAAACACTGTCAAGTTCATGGAAGTGTTTACTGCTACAGGATTGGGCATGGCAGTCAAGCTTATGCTGCCCACGGGATCCATGAACTCAATGGTCCGGTTGATGCTAAGCTGACCAAGACGATTGCTGGCCTTGAGTAAGATAACACAGAGCCCTGGTGTAGGGAATCTCACGTCAATGGTTCTTCCAGTGAGGTTCTGCTCAGCCTCCTGCTCTTTGATGAGGTTCCAGCTGAATGACATGTTAGTTCCTTCCCGGAGAACAGCCTGCAGGTGAAGGACTTTGTTGGTGGCAAAGCAACAGCCATCACCAAGGTCTTCAGATTCAATCTGCAATCCCTCCAGCTCCCGCTGTACATAGATAAAAATGCTGGCTTGCATGGTGCTGATTTCATTTTCTGCCGTCACAATGACATTGAATGTCCCAACAGACTTGAAGGTATAGAAATGGGTGTGGGAGTGGGAACTAGGAATGGGAGTGCAGCGGTCACACAGGATCCAGGAGTAATTCACAGCATCTCCCTGTTCAAGGTTTGCCTCAAAGTGAACAGATGTGTTGAGTGGCACATTGGTCAGGCTGGCGTTGATTGTCAGGCCCTGAATGGGTGTGATGACTACCACCATTATTTCAGTACTGTTACTACTCACCTCGTTGCTGCCTGTCAGCCTTATGCTGAAATGGCCGGAGATGTTGTAAGCATGAGTGACTGTGTGGCCTGAAAGGTCACTCCCATCACCAAAATCCCAGGTGTAACACACCTTTGAAGACCCCGATGATGCTGTAAACATGTACGGTCGATGCAATGTTAGACTATTAGACTTGGTGCCATTGTGTTGGATCACCACAAGGCCAACTGACTCCTGCACTTCGATCAGGGCGGTGTTATTGCTGCAGGAGATGTTGTTGAGGACAGTTACCATCACTAGGTACTGGCCTGGGTTTCTATAAGTGAACACCATCTCATTTCCTCCCTGGATCGAAGATTCATTAGTGCCAAAGTCCCAGAGGTATGTATATTCAAATTCTGGAAAGGTGCTGACAAAAAACTTGCTTTCCTCACCTAGCTTAGTGTAGCTGCTATGGGGAGTTAGTGAGACGTTAGTGACTACTGGCTGGACGCAAATCCATGCAAAGAAGTTAGCCTTGTTGACTTCACTGGACACATGTAGAGAGAGGTGATAGTTTCCACTCCTGGAGAAAATGTGGGTGATATGAGGGCTTCCATGGAGGGTCTGATTGGGCGTGCCATCCCCAAAGCTCCACTCATACATGTATATGGAGGAGTTGCCGGACACAAAGGCACTGAAGCTGATGTTGCTGAATTCCTGGATACAGCCAGAGGGCTCCAGCAGAAGCACATGCAGCACAAACACCTTCACCTGCAGAGTGACCCACTTGGAACTGACCGCATTGGTGGCCGTAATGTTTACTGTGTAGTTGCCGTCCTTCAAGTAAGTGTACTCCACCCATGGCTCAAGCCTGGTCAACACTTGATTATCCCCCATATCAAAGGTCCAGGTGATGTTGTTTCCAGCCTTCACCTTTGCCCTCACCACGGTAGGAGTGTTTAGCTCTGTGGGGACTAAGGAGAAGGCTTCCAGTTCTTGGATGTCCTCTGACACCAACAACTCTGTGTGATTTGCCAGCTGGCTGATGGTGTTATTAATAAACACGGTGATGTTGTAGATACCCCAGTGGGAGAAGTTATGGTGGACACGGCGCTCCCGCCCCTGCAAAGGGGCAGACCCATCCCCAAAGTCCCAGGTGTACACAATGCCATAAGCTGAGGGCAGGGGATGAGCCTCAAAGATGAGGGGGATCTGAGTCAACAGTAGGTTAGACTCCATCATAATCTCCACATTTGTCAACACACTGTACACGATCATCTCCTTCTTCTGGCTCTTGTTCTCATATTGGTTGGACACTGAAACAATGAGAGTGTATTCTCCTATAATGACAGAAATGGAAAAAAGGAAGATGGTCACAGCTCACAGACAAAATGATTTCCCTGCCTTATTTGAAATAAAACATATGGTTGCAAAAACAGTGAGTCAAACTGCAAGGAAAGCAACCTTTTCATTTCAGCCTACATCTACTCAGCAGGCTCTATAAAACTAAACTATGGCACTAAAGAGAAAGCCTACCTGGCTGTGAATAAATATAAGTGATGTTGTGGTGTAGGGTAACCATTTTGACAGATGGATCAGGAAGTAGGAGAGAGCTGTCATAGGGAGGTTTAAAATGGTACACTTGATAACCGCCATCCCCAAAAGACCACCTGCAACACAAGCAGCAATCAAAAAGATTACATTACAAATTCAAAGTGGATGTCAAGTATTGAGACAAGTCAACCGAAACAGGCAGAAGACGTTACAGCATCTCTCCTGGCCTTGGGTATTTTTTGGCCCCAACACAATAGCCATCTATGCATCCTGTCTTTCTTGGCTTTAATCTGACTCATCCATAAATGAAAACACCTCTATGAAACAACAGCAGCCAAATCCTAGGCTTGAAGGAAGTTGGGATGGTAGACTAGCCTTAATGTACTAACCTAGCCTAGCTCTACCTAGCCCCAAAAAAGCTCTAGTGGCCTGAGAAGGTTTGATTATCATTTCAGATTTTAATAAAAAAAAACTGTGCAGCTCAGGCTGTAGAGGAATGTGTAAGTGCTAGGAGGGAAAGTATCTGGAAACAAAAAATGTTGGCTAGCAGTGCAAAGGTTTTAAGATGGAAATTTAAGAGGCACACAGATTGAGATGGAGGGAAAATTCCAGTCAGCAATCTTTGGTGATCACAGAAATGTAAACTGAGCAACATCACATGCGTAGGATCAGTGCTATCAGTTCTGTTCCAACTGAGCCATAAGGCGTAACTGAGGTATTCGCTGAAAATGTAATGACTAAATTGTGATGACTGAGACACAGTTTTACGGCTTCTTTGTTTTAATTTATGCAGAAAACCTCATAACCATCATGCTACATTCAGTCAAGGAAGTAAGGAGATGGTTGAGTACCGTATGGTGGCATCCACAGACATGTCAACGGCAACGGACACCGAGAGAGTCTCAGGTGAACCCTGCGTGATGATTGGTGGGACACCTTCAACCTCCAAGTTGCCCATTGGGTTCATCCTGTCAACTGTGACATTGAAGTCTTCAGTCAGTTTGCTCACATGGTTCTGTGCTGTCACCTAAGGAAAGAAAGTATGCAAAGGCTGCAATGAGACCCTGTAATAAGTGGCTTAAAATTAATCTATGAACTGTGTTATGAGGTGACATCCAAACCCACAACCCTATACAACTGACACTTAGGGGTATGTAAAGTCTGCGGAGCTGACAGGTACATTAGATCTCCCAAATTAAGAGCTATGTTAACATATTAATCTTCACCACTAACAATGAAAGAGTACACAGATCAAGAAACCGTGTATCTAGCAGATAAAATTGAGATATGCAGGCTGATGCTTACAGTAAGTTTGTAGACTGCAGCATTCTGGTAGATGACATTAAGGACCGTGTTGTAGTAGGTGAAGTATGGCTTGTCATCAACTGTCCACTTGAAGCTGGGGTTGGAGCCCCCCTCCACGGAGGCACTATAACTCTGTGAATGTCAAAATGTGCGTTATAGAAATAGATGAAAAGTGACTGAGAAGAGAGAAACTAGAAGAGAAACAGATCATTGAGGGACTTACAACCAGAGACTCCATCAGCACCCTGTGGTTGGGGTGGGGCAAGACCTTAAGACCCCTCAGTGGCTCTTCTACCTTGACACGGATGGTCAAGTTGGAGGAGGTCACATTACTGCGAGCAGTGAGTACAAGCATGGCAGGTGCAGAATCGCCCAGGGGCAAGTCTATGTAGGCAAAGAGTGTCTCGTTGTGCCGGTTTGACTGGCATTCCTCCACTACAGAGGCCAACGCTGATGGACAGACAGGTTCAAAAGGGATGGTCTCATTTCCCCCCTCCCAGCTGATGAAAGCCTCATGCCAAGAATGAATTCTGGCCAGTATAAAAGTCTGGTTTGTGGTCAAGTAAATAGTGCCATTCTGGGTTCGTGGGTAGATCACAGCAAGCTCCATTGGGGGTACCACTTGGATGGTGCAGGATGCCAGACTGGGAAAATCAGGGTCACGGGAGGTCACCTCAAAGTTGTACACACCAGTATTTGGCATCCCATTCTGAAGAAGCTGCCCTGGAATGGAGGACTCCACTTTCCCTGTATACAAAACTCTCAACTGGCAAACAGCATTCTCTGTCCTGTCGGCACCATCCAGATTTTCAATGGTGTCATTGAGCCATTCGGTATGGTTGAGAGAGAAGAAGCTCTGCCTCCATGGTGACAGTAGGTCTGTGCTACACTGGAGTAGACCCCCAGGGCCGGCATCATGCTGGAGGCCAATGAAGTCACCTGGGAGGACTTGGAAGCCCTCAACTAACTTTTGTACCTGAGGGGAACCAGTGAGACAAGAATATGGATTAATAGTTTCTCATGCACGTTTTGTGAGTCTTTAAGGTACAAATGACCAAGAGCAGGTCTTTAGTTTACACATAGCTGTGAGCTTTTACAAAGACTTCCAAAGATTTTTGCCACATGGGACCTCACCATTTGGTGTTTGCTTGTTCCCGGCAGGAGGGCAAAGGCAACATCATGGACCAGGCTGAAAGTGGGAAGACTGATTTCAGGTGGAAAGATGTCTACATTGGAGCAATTGGGGCAAGAGCTGGGTGGGCAAGGACTGCTGATGGGTAAACACTGGCTGCTAAAGCTGCACCACTGCTGCCATATTGGGCAGGTTTCGACTGAACTGGTGTTCACCTCCTGGGCTTGGCACATGGCAATGGGAGAGCAAAAGTCCTCACAACCTGAGGAGAGGAGACTTAGTCAAAGGACATGGAAAACAGCAACACACTGAGTTAACTCATCAGTCACACTGAAGGAAACCATCATTTCAAAACATTTGGTTAGCTGATCTGAAAAACTGTTTGCATGTCACCCCCGTCCAGTTCTTCAACCACAAGCTATGATCCTACACAATGGCATCAACCAAAAAGGCTGTTTTAAAAAAAAAACAAACAAAAAAACACTCTAGATCATTCGACAATATAAGCAAGCTCCTCCTATTATCAGCAACATTCGTGTACAATATTAAAATTTTGTCTTCAAACAATTAATCGAAATACAAGCAAAATGTCAGTTCTTTTTACCAAAACAGCAAACTGGCACAAAAACAAGCTGGATTATGTTCCAGACAATTTTTACACCCTAATTTACTGACCAAAAACAAAAACAGACATTCTGCAAAATGTGCAAGGACAGCAAATTAATCTGTTGAATAAATGGGCACGTTGTAACCAGACCACGATTACTTCTCATGGAATAAGCTGACACCGACATGAAAAAGGAGCTCTGTTTGGCAACGGACTAGGAGTAAAGTGCTGTCAGGGGACTGTGCATCATGTTATGAAGCCTCTATAATTAATAATTTACATACTCATATTCTTGCTTCGCAGACTCCTGGTCTCTTCTGACTTGGTGGATACTACCCCCCCAACCTCCGGGTCTCCCACCAGGCAGCCTGTGCCTCAGCGGTGCTCCCTCTCCTAATCACTGCACATCCACTTTAATATGATTACAAATGTTTTTTCCTCTACCCTGCTGTTCCTTCTGGATAAAAGCGGCGCTTAGATGATGGGGGACTGTATGCACAAGGCACCTGAGCGACTGTCCTTGTTCCTCTTGGAGGATGGGGTTCCCATGCAACATGTCTTACCCCAAGAATGTCTCCTTCTACAGGGACTTCTTTATTCTACCCTGGGGTTCTTAACCTTTTCCTTGGCCACGGCCCTCATTGAGAATCTGCTGAAAGGTGACCCCCCCCCTCAGAATATGTCCATAAAAAAATTTGGAGAGAATATTGCACACAATTTTAAGCCCAGAAACTTTATATCCTTCACATAAAATTTTGTTACAGATAATTCAGTTATGTTAGAGATATTTTATTTTATTCAGTTATGCAGTGATACTTTCTAAGCAAGTGTGAGCTTCAGGGACACTACAAAACCAGTCCACGCAATCCAGAAGGATCCATAGTCACTGGTTAAAAACCAGTTCTCAAAACAATCTCTCCAATCTGCTTCTTCAGATTAGATTTATTCATTATTTAAAAAAAAATATATATATTAAAACCTTTAGCTGACACTTTTGTCTAAGCACATATACATTTTTTTTTTTACCCATTTACAAAACAGGGGTACTTTTTAATGTATCAATACATAGTAGGTTCTTTTCTCAATTGTATCACAACAGCAGTACAGACTTGACCCTAAAACCATGACATTGAACACCTAGTCATATGTGCCATTTTTACTTTTTTTTTTCAGAGAAAAAAACAACAATAAAACAGAGATTGATCCTTCCTGCAACACTCAGTCAAAGTGTCTAGTCAGCATATGACCGTAGGCAGTGTGACTCACCTGGCAGTAACAGGTGCAGTTCTTGGCAGTCTGGCCTGTATACTTGAAAGCGCACCTGCACCTCCGCGGTCAAGTCCTGCGTGATGAACTCCAGCGCAGACAGATGCCCTTCGTGCAGGAAGCCCATTGCTGGGAACATAAGCAGCTGCCACACCGACAGCGGATTTCATTAACTTGCATTTTACTACAATAAGTGGTGCTATGAAGATCGGTTTTGGAGGCTGTGTATGGAGTAAAGTCAGACTTCAGCTAAGAGAGGGGTGTGTGTTCATATAAACCTTGTAAAAGCTCACACTGGTCTCCAAAAGATTAAAAAATCTTCATATCAGAGCATTAGAACTGACATCAGTTTGTAGCAGGATCAAATCTTACCAACACTCAAATTATAAATTATGTGTGTGGGTCACAATGTAATGTCACTGCACAGCTTGGCGTCAGTCGACTCTGCGTGTTTGATTGGTCCTTTCAAAGTCAGGCGATGTCCTGCTCACCTCCACATCCTTGACAGGGGCATGTAAGTCATATAGCCTGTCAACGATGGTGGAGAAGGGCCTTTGAGATTGGAAAACCACGGTTCCCACCATGAAGACCTCAGCGTTCGGTATGGGTACTGCTTGAGCAGAGAGAGAGAGAGAGAGAGAGAGAGAGAGAGAGAGAGAGAGCGAGAGAGAGAGAGAGAACCATGATCAAGTTGCATTTTTTGGGGAAACAGAAGACTGATATGTTCACTCTGTCCTCTAGCTGTTCAAGAGGAACCTAGGTAACCACACATTTATTTTTGTGGTGGGTGCATTCAGAATCCACCAATGCAGATAAAGCAACTGTCCATTTGTCTGGTTTTGCACGCGACCTACGCACATTTGGTTTGTGGCTCAGCAAAGGAGGAAAACAGCTCCCAGCAAACCATGGCTTCTGCTGGCGGTCATCCTGTCTCATAATACGGGTCCCTCTCCACCAGGGTTCGGACCACAGATTGCTACCTTTTCCCTCAGTGACTGTCCAAGATTACACCTGAGATAAATCACTAGAGACAAGGAGAGCCTCACTTCACAGTCAGCTGCGTGGTCTGGGCTTTTTAAATGCATGCACATGTTGGAACAAACACAAACTCACATGGCACATGCACACATCCCAAGGCTCCTTGTAGGTGTCTTTGACACTCAGAAGTGGCTACATGGTCCCAGGGCTGATATGGTTTTTTTTGTACATGACACAGCAACATGGTGACCTGGGCCCTTGTCGAGACCCCTTGGGGAGGCTGGCATCACTCCACTTGCAGCCAGGTTACGGTTTCTGAGGACCAAGCCTTGATCACAGTCAGGTAGCTACCGTTCACACATATGTCTCTCTGGGCAAACAGGACTTTCTGACTGTCTTTAAACAAATGGATTGGTTCAAAACAAACAAAAATAAAGCACTTTCCCTAAAAGTTCTTTAAGGGGGCAGAATAGAAAAAATGTCCCACAGGGTACATAAATAGTGGAGGCAGCCACGGCAGCAAGCCAGGCAGCCGTTTTCTGGTTACAGGCACAACCTATGCATGCTGCACCACCACAGACCACATCCAAAGGGCTTACAGTATGTATAGTGTGTGCTACTGTGCTTCTGTGTTATTAAAACAAAGTCACAGAGGTCATATAGTACTGAATAAAGGCTGAAAATGACTTCAGCCCACTGTGGTGATAACAATGGGGAAATTTAGTGTTTCCCAACTTTTTTCTTGTTACATTTATCCTGTGCTTTTTTCTCCAAGGTGACTTACAGAGTTAAGTTTGGGCACTAAACAACTTGCACTGATGTATCCATTGATACAGTTGGGTCAGTTTATTGTATCTATTCACGGTAAACAACTGGATCAAGGGGTGTGTAGCAGGAGGTGGGTTTCAAAACAGGGTCTGTAATTCTAAGGTGATGGCTCTATGCATTGCACCACCTGCTGCCCAAGACTACAGCAATGTGAAAAAGAAAGTACAACCTCTTTCAGTTCTAAGGTTTTACGTATCAGGACATAATAAAAAATTATCTGGTCCTTAGCAGGTCTTAAAATGAGGTAAATACAACCTCAGATGAACAACAACACATGATATATTAGACCGTGCAATTATTTATTTAACAAAAACTAAGCCAAAAGGCAGAAGCAGTGTGTGAAAAATTAAGTAGACCCTTACTGCTTCCATAGGAATTAAGAAGATAAGTAGCAGCCAGATGCTGCAAATAAAATGCACTTGATTATTTGACCATCAGCAAGTGTGAGCACCTCTATAAAAGCACAAGTTTTGGCAGTTTGCTGGTCTAGAGCATTCAGGTATGTGTTAACACAATGCCAAGGAGGAAAGACATCAGCAATGATCTTAGAGAAGCAATTGTTGCTGCTCATCAATCTGGGAAGGGTTATAAGGCCATTTCCAAACAATTTGAAGTCCATCATTCTACAGTGAGAAAGATTATTCACAAGTGGAAAACATTTAAGACAGTTGCCAATCTTCCCAGGAATGGACGTCCCACCAAATTCACCCCAAGGTCAGACTGTGCAATGCTCAGAGAAATTGCAAAAAACCCAAGAGCTACATCTCAGACTCTACAAGCCTCAGTTAGCATCTTAAAGTTCATGACAGTACAATTAGAAAGACTGAACAAGTATGGCATGTTTGGAAGGATTGCCAAGAGAAAGCCTCTTCTCTCTAAAAAGAACACAGCAGCACGGCTTAGGTTTGCGCAGTTGCATCTGAACAAAACTACAAGACTTCTGGAACAATGTCCTTTGGACAGACGAAACCAAAGTGGAGATGTTTAGCCATAATGTACAGCGCCACATTTAGCAAAAACCAAACACAGCATATCGGCACAAACACCTCATACCAACTGTCAAGCACGTTGGTGGAAGGGTGACGATTTGGGCTTGTTTTGGAGTCACAGGACCTAGGCACCTTGCAGTCATTGAGCTGACCATGAACTCCTCTGTACACCAAAGTATTCTAGAGTCAAATATGAGGCCATCTGTCTGACAGCTAAAGCTTGGCCAAAATTGGGTCATGCAACAAGACAATGATCCCAAGCACACCAGCAAATCTACAACAGAATGACTGAAAAAGAAAGGAATCAAGGTGTTGCAACGGCCCTGTCAAAGTCCAGACCTCATCCCAATTGAAATGCTGTGGTGGGACCTTAAGAGAGCTGTGCATAAACAAATTCCCGCAAACCTCAATGAACTGAAGCAACGTTGTAAAGAAGAGCGGGCCAAAATTCCTACACAACGATGTGACTGATACAGTCATGCAGAAAACGATTACTTCAAGTTATTGCTGCTAAAGGTGGTTCGACAAGCTACTGAATCATGGGGTGTACTTGGGTTTTCACACATGGCTCCTTCATTTTGGCTTCATTTTTGTTAAACAAATAATGACACGGTGGAATCTGTTGTGTGTTGTTTTACACCTGAAGTTACATTTAAATAATTTTAGAACCTGGTAAGGACCAGATAATTTCTTATTATGTCCTGATACATAAAACCATAGAACTGAAGAAGGGTGTACTTTCTTTTTCGCATGACTGTATATTATCCAATATTAATCCCGAGTAGCTGGTGGAGTTGTGGTTAGGACTGTGGCCTTGCAGTCTGAAAGCTGTTGGTTTATGCAGAAATCCTTGGTGGACTGTTACGTAAGTGCTTAATAGTGTTTTAGTAATATTTGGAGAAATTGTTCAGGGGTTTGGGGATGGGCTGGGAATGCATTATTATTTTTCCCCAGTTAAATAATGGAATATAGGCTCTAGCTATCTGAAAATTCCCTATCGGGCATGTGTTCAGGAACAAATTAAATTTGGACAACAAGGGATCCTTGTGCTTATTCTGAGCCTCTTGCTTAACATCATCAGCATAAGTGCTGTATTGCAGGGAGCAAAAGTAGTGATGTACAGGACAAGGGACAACCTGTTTTAACTAAAATAAAAGTAAAATAACTTTCTGGAATATTACATAAATTTTCTAATTTCTTACTTCAGATGGCACCAAAATGATGGAAATAAAAAGTGACCTTCTACTGCAACATTTCTAAGCAAATACACAATGTTTAAAAAAAAAAAACAAACAAACTGCGCTTTAATACTTCTAATGTGATATTTCTGTGGCCCACCCAGCTGGGTTTGCTATGACTTCATTTTGCAATTTTGTTCCATAAACAAAAAAATACATCTCACTGCTCACATGAACAGACAGCAGAAAACATTGCTAAATTCTTGGGCTTTCTCCGTTTATTGCTGAGAAGGAAAAATGTTTCTGCTTCTTAAAATGTCCTTGTAAGAGCTAGGGAATAGAACCCACAAGACTATAAGGTCAAGTCCCAAACAGCCTAAAGAACCCAAAATAAATCCTGGCATTAACTACAATTACTTATTCCCTTGTCTGATATTCTTGTCCAAGATGGCATACAATGTTATGTTTGGTTATTAAGCTGCCTTCAATAATTATCAATTTATACCGCAGAGTAGTTTTTACTGTACCACTACGCACCTTAATCAAGGGTACTATAGCTGAAGGTGAGATGTGAACCCCAGTTCTTCATGGCTGTAACCACTACATTATCTCCTGCCCTCTCAACTATAAATATTTAGAGCAAAAAAAAGTGTATGCTGTTGTGGATATTAATAGTAACCATAGCTACAGTTAGAACCTACAGCTCACTCCATGTGAACTCTGCCTTCCTCTGTAGGCCATATATAAACCATAGCGTATGCTTTGAATTCCTATTGACCCCAAACAAGCAACAAAATTCAAATTTGAACCCTTAACTGACTGCAAATGAACAATCTATCTGAACTAGTAACCAACTGTGAAAGATCTTTGCTGTGACTGTGAGTAAATCCTACCTTCCGGCTTGTACTCGCATACAAAAGCCCTCATGGCACTGCACCGGTGTGAGCTGAGGTGGCCGACGGAGTCCAGAGACACGCAGATGTTCCCAGGCGTCAGGGTGGCCCTGTCACGTGCCCCACCCTCTCCTGGGAGGGCATCTGAGTTGTTGACCCACCGCAGAGAGCCAGGGGAAGCTGTGTCACTGAGGCCAAGCCAGACTCCACGCTCACTGTGAGACACAGAAGAACTTGCATCACAAACACTGGCTGAACATGGACATCAGAAAAACAGCAAATAGGTAGCACAATTGGAGGAGAGTGCACATGTGCTCTGTGGCCACATTAGAACCGCCAAAAGGGGAGGACAGCCTCTGGTACATGCACACCCATATGTTTCTCCCTTTCTTTGCAGTTTGGAACTTTTTTGTTTTCCTCTCCCCATTTGCCAGCTGGTTTATGCTATAGTTAACTGTCTATAGCTGCAATTATATCTGCAATTGTAACTGTACAATCGTAGGATTTTTAGTTCAAATACTACTCTTCCGTAATCACAATGCTAACCCCAAACTGATACACTAAAAGCACCCTATGAGTTGTTTCCCTGGCATCACACCAGGAGGTGGAATTCAAACCTAGGTCTTTTCAGTCAAGGTTGGCATCTTTATCCCCTTTTCTACCTGCTGCTCCGGGTAAATCAAACCCAGGGTAAATGGGTAAATCAGGGTAAAACTGATTATCTAACAGTGCAAGTAACCTTGAACAAGGCATCAGTTAAATAAACAGTAATAATGTTGTTTGCATAAAAACCTTCTTGTGAACACACATACATACACGCACAAGCTTCCCCACTCAACAGTCACATTGCTATTAAACCCTCACAGGCACATAACTTTAACTGTCCTATTCACGTGCACATGCACACGCAAACACAACACGCCCCTTCAGTTCCTAGCATTTTTACAGCGGTTTCTGGTGGGTCCAAGCCAAACTCCCACATCTGTGAAAACTGCGAAAAAAAAGGAAAAAAATGTGGCGAGCAGAGAGAGAAAAAAGACCTCTTTGTGCCAAAAAAATAACAATAAAAAAGTTTTGGATTTCTAAACGATCTTATATAAGACTGAGGTAGAAGGGTTGGGATTGAGGGGAGGGGGTGGGGCTATGGTAGGGGGTGGGGTCAAATATCAGGCAAAGCAAATCTTATACCTGCTAACTTTCTAATATTCAAATTTATCATTATTATCTGAAACTTTTCCCCAAATAACTTAAAATGTTAGGTTTGTACACTGCAGCTTTTAAAAGGATTTACCCATTTATACAGCTGGATCATTTTTACTGTGTCAGTTCAGAATAATTACCCTGATCAAAGGTATCACAACAGGAGGAGGGATTGAAACCTGGGCCCTCTGGTTTAAGTGCAAGACTCTAACCGCCAAGTTAAATTAATATCATGCAGTTATTACCACATTTATCTATCTACATTACAATAAACAACTGTGCATCTAGATAACATCACAATCCAATTTGAAAAGAAAAAAAAAGGACACCGCAGTTTAAATCCAACCACAAATTAATTTAATGTAACTGCAGTTATTTATGTTTAATCAGAATAAGAACAGGATTTACAGGTATGCGTCACTTAATGATGGGGATACGTTCTGAGAAATGGGTAGTGAGACGGCTTTGTCGTGCGAACATCACACAGTGTACATGCGCCGCATCACGTCCATTTTGACTTACATATGGTATAGCTTATTGCTCCTAGGCTACAAACCACTGTTGTACATGCAGTCCATCGTTGGTCGACAAGTTGTTATGCGGCGCATACCTGTATTTGGCCAACTATACTCACACATACAGCGAATTTGGCTTCAGTTTCCAATGGCTCACAGAATACATAAAACAACAGAACATACACACATACAACATGTACACATCAGTTAATCATGAAAATTAAAATTAAACCTATTAATCTTACTGCAATAGTGTGGGTTAGTTTTGTTCTCAGTAAATTTCCCTGGAAGATGTTTCATACAGTCAAACCTAGGAACTTCATCTGCAAAATGGGATTTTATTATCTATGCTTTTATTGACATCTATTTTCTTTTACTGTGATAATGCGGATCATTATTTTATGCTATAAAAGAAGTAATTATTTTTCCCCATTTTAACTGTTTAATTTTAATTTCTTTTTAAGCCATAAATGCCAATTGGTGCTTATGTTTTTCTCTTGTAAGATTATTTTTTTCCTCTGTCAACATTTTGTAGAGATAGGTGACTCGCCTGTGTTATTCCCTGGCCCAAGGAAAGAAAATGCATTTAGATGTACAGAATATAAACAACTGGTTTGGTTTTTTGAACGGGTAACAAGTCCTTTGATTAGTTTTCAGTGTACAAAGAATAGTGTGATGCTATCCAAATAACATTTTCTACACTGTGACAGATGTGGCCAAAAGTATTAGCACCCTTCCACTTTTTTTCCAAGAAAATTTTACAATTTTCTCTGAAACAAATTGAAAGTGACAAAGTATTTGGTATCCACCATTATTTATTTCATATTTAACAGAACAGAAGCTGTGCTTTTGATTTATGAATTAACAGATTATTTTAAATAACAAAATTAATGGAATGAACAAAAATATTGGGACCCTTAAGCAAATACTTTGTAGCACAGCCTTTGGCGATAACTAATCAAGCACTTTCTAGAGCTCTGCATAAGATTTCTACATTTCTTCACTGATAGTCTAGCCCATTCTTCTTGAGAGAACTGTTCCAGTTCTCTCAAGATTGGTGGCTGCCTTTTCCCCAACTATCAGTTGTAGCTCTTTCCACAGATGTTCTGTAGGATTCAGATCAGAACTCATAGCGGGCCACTTCAGAATGGTTCAATGTTTTCTTCTCATCCATTCTTGGATGCTTTTGGAGGTTTGTTTCAGGTCATTATCTTGCTGGGGGACTCATGACCTTTGACTGAAATACAGCTTTTAGGCACTGGGCTGTATGTTTCACTCCAAAATACCTTGATGGACTTCTGATTTCATTGTGCCCTGCACAGATTCAAGGCACAAAAGCAGCAAATCAGTCCCAAAAAAAAAATCACTGAGCCTTCTTCACATGTCACAGTATGGATGGTGTTCTGTTCTTTGAAAGCTTTGTTTTATTCTCTGTGAACATACAGTTGGTGTGATTTATCAAAAAGCTTTTATTTTGTTTTGTATGTCTAAAGGACAGAAGGACTTCTCCCAGAAGGACTGTAGCTAGTCAATATGCATTGTGGAAAACTCCAGCTTTTTGTGTTTCTTTTTCTGAAGTTGGGTCTTCTACCATGGAATCCATGTTCATTCAGACAGCAACAGATGGTGAGACATATACTGTTGTATAGTGATTTTGAAGGTCTCCAACATTAAATTTTTCTCTTCAGTCTTGGGTCAAATTTCCTCTGGCAGCCATGTCCAGGTATAGTGGCTACAGTCCCACAGATCTTGAAATTCTTGATAATAACAGCATTATTTAAATTAAATGAAAGGGTACCTATACTTTTGGCTACGTCTGTACGTTTAAAAACCATTATTTGGCCAATATTTTCTGTTAATATTTTCCAAAGAGGTCTGTTTAGAGCTTTTGAAGAAATTATAATGGTTAAAGTGCTTGAGAAGATAACAGAGAGAAGTGTGGTAGCTAAAGAGGCCACGGTGCATGCTTTCCTAGCAGTGTTTATAATAAATGAAGGCCAGTGTGAATATGATATATAATCAGTGCAAATTATGCTGTTTAACTGAGTGTATATTATTTATTCATGGTCACTTGAAGAATTTAGGACCAGTTATGTATTGTGGTTGTATGTAAAGGAACTTCAATTTTCAGATTTCTTGTTTTTGCAACTGTACTTGGCCATTAAAGTTAAAACCAACACTGATATGAGGGAAGTACCAATTTCAAAGGACAAGGCTCAGTCTAACTGCAGCCCTAAGATAAACTCATCACACCTAAAAACCAAAAATACACACTGTGCATACATGTGCCCTTCCTTTAACACTGAATGCTAACACCCATGAGGTGTCCTTGATCTATGGTAAAACAGTGAGTCATGATGCAGACCCTGAGGAAACATGCTAGGGGATTGACACTGCAGCCTGTCCAGAACCCCCACTCCCAGTTTTAGTCCCATCAGGACTCCAAGCCCCTTGAAAAATCTCCTCACTCTCTCCAAGCCCCTTAAGGGAAAAGGTGGTTAACTACTCCCAGCACCTACAATTAGAGCCCTAGACCCATTTTCCATGTTTGCTTTTTCCAATTCATCCCTTTCCATTATTACTAAACTAGTCCCCCCCCCAGTTTTTCATTTGTGTGAAGACACATAATGCCAAAATAAGAGGCTCTGGGAAAACAAACATCCAAGAAAGATTACCAGCTAGAAAAATATTTGGAAACAAAAAAGTTAAAGTGGTGGAGGGAAAACGAGTATAAAATACGTTTCCACGTCGAGCAGTGAGTTCCCCACATCCCCTGCCAACGCAGCAGGGAAACCCCGGCAAGAGGTGCCAAGGAGGGATCAATGGTGGGCGCGTGGACTCGTGTAAATAACATAGGACGGCTTTGTTCGCTGTGTTTGCTTTCTCTTCAGCAAGCGGGATGCGGGCCAGCGGGAGGGGTGCTAGCAGCAGGACGGGAGATGGGTGTGGAAACGGGAGCTGATGGTGAACCACGTGGCGGAGGTATGGTTCCAATGGACAGGGTCAGGGTATGTGTCATGTCATATATGCACTTGGTGTGATGATGATAGATACATAAGAGTGCAGCCAACACACACTGAAACACACATACATGCACAACTGTCAGCCTGAAGCTGTAAAACACAGGCATACCCCCCCCCCCACACACACACACAGAGCTCTGTGCTGAATGTTCATAAATTCCAAGTCCCTGCTGTAATACAGAAATTGTAGTGCTGAGCAACACAGAAAAAGCCTGGTATTTGTGTGTGTATGTGTGTCAGACATCTGATATCAGAAATGCAGCAGGAATCTCACATCAGTGCTAGGCCACAACTGAATGATATCAGTACCCATGTGACCCAGCAAACACCTGACACCAAAACGGATCCAACAGAAAACCAACAAAGGGTGTTGGTTTCACAACTCCGACTCACTGTGTGACTCGGGCTGCAAGAAGGTTCCGGAGAGCTTCAGCTTGGACCACTGCAAGGTCCCCTCCGTGGGCGGCGCAATGGCGCTGGGCGTCCATCCAGCTGTGTTCTTCGGGCACGAGCTGGTAGCAGTGGGGTGGGTCACCGTGCTGCATGCCGTCCTCTGGGCAATAAGGCATGGCTGGGAGGGGTGAGACACAGAGGGAGGGTAAGGAAGAGGCGGAGCAGTACTACCTGGGTGGTCCTCCACCATCTACTACCAAAGTCTTACACTCGATCCCTGGCAGCCTGTGCGTCTGATGGTTTTTCATTCCAGCTCATTTCCCCAACTTAATTGCTTCAATTAGTATTTAATGATCTGTACTGTTTATACCAACGCATCTCTCTCAAAATAAAAGGCTGAAATAGGTTTCCATAAGAACAGCTATAATTTTTAAAAATGAACTTCACTATTTTCCAACAAAAAAAAAAAAAAAAAAATCAAAAATATGAAGTGAAGTCATTAATTAAGTTTGGAGGTGGAGCTAAAACCTGCATTTTGGGAACAGAATCCCGCCATCTGAATGCTGCCAGTAAAGAAAACCCCCATAGTCCAGAACAGTAATGCATTTTTTTTCTTTTTTAAACAAAGAATTCAACCTTGTATTTCCAAACTGGGTTTCTATTTTAGCTTTGCACTAAATCTTTCCCCCTGTCTCACTTTCTGAGCATCCCACAATGCAGACATCATAACTCACTCACAAGGCTGCTGTAGTAAAAGTCCTCAGAGGACTGCACTGGAGTGAGGACTTTATGAGGATAAACACACAAAGCTTTGTTTTCAAAATCTGCTGTCAAGCAGGCAAAGCCTAAATCTTTCTCTTTCTCTCTCTCTCTCACACACACACAGTAATGAGGTCAGGGATCTATTCATCCATCATGTGCTAAAGGCTTCAGCCATCAATTTATTGTGTGTGTGTGTGTGTGTGTGTGTGTGTGTGTGTGTGTATATATAAAGGTAAAGCCCTACATGCATATGGGCTAATGACTTTCATGCCATTCATACCACCCTTTTCAGGATGGCAGAGAAAATTAAACAGCGCTCTTCAAGTTCGACTGCTCAGAAAAACCCAGCTGAACCTGAGACCTTAGTTAACCCTTCAAGCGACCCATGTTGGACAAGACCTTATATGGATGTTCTGTTTAAACAGGTCCGAGACTGAAGGGCTCACCTTTGAAAACACTGTTTCCATCCATCAGGATCCTCCAGTCCACCACCACACCCACTCCACCCCAGTTGGTCAGCTGGATATCAAGGCTGTGATTGGCCACCACATAATTTGGGCACAATAACTCCAAGATGGGGGGTAGAGTCACTTGTACTTCACCTAAGACAGACAGCTGCTTGTTGTTTGACCACAGCATCACATGGGCCATATATTTCCCTGGTAGAGCATACTTATGCTGGATGAATAGTTCCGTGTTGTTGACAAGAGGTGTAGAGTCGCCAAAGTTCCAGGAAAGGGTGCTGGGCTGCACAGAGGAGCTGACAGCCAGGGTGGCCTCGGTGTGAACAGAGGCACGGCGTGCCTCCTGGAAGGAGGCAGAAAAGTTGACGGGGAAAACATCGAGCGCCACGGTCCAGCCGCACTGCTTCATCACCAGTGGGTCAGCACAAGCTGCTGAGCACTGTGACTCGCTGATGTAGTTGGGCTCTGAGTTAGTGCTGCACAGGCACTCTAGATGTGCCCCCAGGCCACCATAGCGTTGGCCCAAAGAAAAGCATAGTGCGTTGCAGCTCTCACGTGTGAAGTTCCCTGGTGTGGACTTGGTGAAGATCACCAGTTCCTTCAATCCTGTGTGGCCATCCTGTAGACAGGCAGCGTAGTTCAGCCCTGTTGATATCAGAGGTGACAAAGGCAACAATTTTACTGGGGCTGAACTAATGAAAACACTGGTGTGAGAATGAGGACGTTGAATTGGGAATAAGTTTTTAAGAATCGGTGTTAGAATGAGCATTTGTTTGGTTTGGGAATGAGCCTCAGAATGGTTGTACCTTTGGCTTGGGAATGGATGTCAAAATGAGCAAACCTTGGGTTTGGAAGTGGCTGTGAAAGTGAGAGAATGGATGCCATGAAAACTGATGAAGGCCTTTAGCCCAGGTGCTTGAAACTCACCACAGGTGTGGAGGCTGACATTGACCAGCAGCTGGTTCCGCACCTCTACAGGTCGGTCGCACCGCGTGGCGTCTGTCCTCTGCAGGCGCACACCCCGCTCATGCAGCAACCTCATCAGCCGAAACAACTTGCAGTTACACTCGAGTGGGTTGAAGCTCAAGTTACTATATCGTGGAAAGGGAACAGGGAGGGAGGAGGAAGGGAACGATGAAGGTGGATTTGGAAGGAGTGAAAGAGGGAAAAATTACAAAAACAAGGGCAGAGAGGGAAAAAAGAACATGAATCTGAATGTTCACCACTTTCACTTCTGATTCATGCTACTACACTACTATTTAATATAACAATATTGTACACTGACCCCTCACCTTACAAATCACCAAAACTCTGTGGACTGTTTGTTCAAAAATCCAAAGTCAATTTCATCAGTAAGTTATAACAGATTCTATCCCCTCACACTTATCCCCCATAGTTATAATACATCGAAAATATTTATTTTATTTATTAATTTATTATAAGTTCAAGCTACATTAAAACTATTCCTGAACCACTTATCCCAATCCTGGGCCATGAAGGTCTCAGGCCTCAGAAACACACAATGCTAGTCACGTCAGGTACACCTATGACGTTACGCCAGTCTGTTACTGCGTCACTACACCCACAGTCACTCACACATAATGGGAATTTGCAGTCTCCTGTACAACTGAAATGCCTGTTCTTGCATTAGGAGATGAAACTGTAGCAAGTGGAGGAAACCCAGTTGAACACAGGGAGGACTTTCAAACTTTACATACACTGAGTCCAAACCTATGTCCAGTTAACACTTTAAAATTGAAAAGAAAAAAAAAATCCCTAATCTTGACCATTTCATCCCATAAACATGGGAAACAGTCATCAATTTGTTGCTGATTACCAAAACTCTTCCAGGCAGTAAACACTGTAAAAGTAAGTTGAATGGAGACGGTCCCACACTTTGACTCTGCCTGGATGCGCTTTGCCGTGATTGATTGGCTGGACGTAGAAACATGCGTAGGTTAGCCCACAACAAATTTTAGAAGTAGTTAAAAAGTAATTAAAAATAAATAAAATAGAAAATGTAGCTTTGAAATTTCGTAACTTGGCTTTTCAAAATGTGAGGATCTTATTATTATATTAATAGTCAACCTATTCTTTATGTCAATATTGTTATTTAAATTCAACATATTTTTGCTTAAACTGATAAACGTATTTAGCACTACCTGTGCAGTTTCTTTTCTTAGCTTCAGTTCCCTGCTAAGACATTCATTGCAAAAAGTGCTACGTAATAAGAGAGGAAATGATGATCTGAAGAGGAGAGAAGGAGCAAGGAGCCAGTAGGTATGAGGAAGTAAATAAGGATGAGAAAGACTGAGGAGGGTGCTGTGATGTCCTGCTGATGTACACCGTGTGGGTGTGGGAGGAGGAACAGCAAGAATGAAAGTTCAAACAGCTGTAATGCAACAATGAGCTCACATCCGCATTACTCACTCTGTACCTCTGCTACACACCCTCTGGCCTGTTCCCTCTCTCCTACATGGTTTGTGACTGTTGGGAACCGAGGTGTGAGGTGGAAAGAGCTTCATGTATACAGGCAGCCTTATTGTGATTTGAATTTGCTGTATGAGTGTTAGGCACTGAGCGGAGCAATATGTGACAGAATGAGTTGCTAAAGCAAGGCTATCCTTGAAGGAAGAGTCCAGAAAGTTTTCAGCAGAGAGCTCAGACAGGGAGCTAAGGATGGTTAACAAAGACCGCAATTTAAATAGGATGGATTGCTGTCTGAAGCCCTTAGAATAAAGTTGAATGGCTCTAATTTAAAGAACAAAACATGGGCATTGTTATCAGGTGAGCAAGAGTTGAATATACAGTGCACTGTGCCCCAGCTGCTAGGTATGTCAGGTACGTGTCACCTCTGGAGGTACACCTTTCGTCTACCTATCCTGTCTTCACCTACACACATAAAGCAAGGTTTAAATCATGCTTTCTTTGTATCAGCTCTCTTTCACAACTCCCTTTGTTACAACTACAACAGATGGCAAAAGCTGTATACTCACATTTCAGTTAAATTAAATAAATTATCACATATTCTTTCTTCTATTGTAGAAATCTGGTTGTAGCTTAGATCTCTGTGGGGGGGAAAAAAGAAAAGAAAAAAAAACAGAAAAAAATGAAACATGCCGATACACCCCCAGAGGTCATGAAGAGTTAGCATTTCCCTGGTGTACCCTAGCTGTGCCTGCTTTAACACTTTACAGCACCCAACAAGGATAACTGGTCCCTAGGTTGGCTAGAAAGGGAGGATCTGGAGCGTGAGGGAGAAGGTACAAGACGGAAGGGTTGGGAGGGGGGCATGGGAAGGCTGGGAGTGGAGCACTGGGAGTCTGGAGCAATGAGGGTTAATTAGCCTTAATAGCCCTACAATTGATGTCTGTAACCCCCACCTTTCCTTACTTGGCTAAATCTCTTGGGGCTTTCTGGCCCGCTGCTCCAGACTAAATGAGTCGGGGTCTGTTATGATTTGGTCCTCTGGGCTCACACTCTTGCTAGACGCGCGAGGGCCTCAGTCTAGGGACTGGGTCCATAGGGGCCTCATGTGACTGCTGCGCCTCCTCAGCCTTGAAATGCACCCCTCTCATCTCTCCGCACTGCTGAAAAAGGGTGTGTACCATCCCTGAAAAAGGGTGTATACCCAGGGATGCTCATGTCCTCTAAAACCCTTCCTGCAAACTTTCATGTGGTGCCATAACATTTGGATGCTCATGCGAATAAGAAGGCCAAGAAATGTTACATCAGTTCCACACTGACTGGCCAGAGTCTACCTAAACCAAACCCTCCCAGCCCCAAACCACAGCATTAGCTTGACTAAAAACAAGCAGGAACACAACATATCCTCAAGGCACTTACAGCACGGATAACATCCCACATCCGAAGATCCCTCGGGGAAGAATAGCAATACGGTTACCTTGAAGATACCTAGAGTAAGGGAGGGAAGGAGTAGAATTGGCTGAATACTCCTTGTATTCCACAGCTACAGAAAATGTATGTATTTTTTAAAAATCACAGCATTAAGACAACTGTGTTCTTTATGTGTAGGAATGCTTAATGTAATTGGTTGCTTCTTTCTCTGTGCCTTGTATTCATTTGTAGGTCACCGAATGTGTTGTATGCATGGGAGTCACCCTGGGTATAAGCATTTGCTCTTAAAATACACAAATAAAAAGCAAAAGAGGGGCAAATTCTCAGTAAAAATGTGGATCACCCACACTGCTTTTCACAGCCGAGTCTGTGCTTTTGTTTTCCTGTGGCTGGACCACGAAGGCACACAGACACATATTTTGTTGGCACTCCTCTGTAGGCTCATATGGGACAGAGAGAAGGACAGGAGAAAGCTTGTCTGGTAGAGAAAAAGGGAGGGTTTAGGGGGAGGAGAGAGTTCTCCATACTCACAATTCCTTCAAGGAAGTCAGACGATCAAAGAGATTGGCATCTACTGAGGAAATGCGGTTCCTGGACAGATCTCTGTTGAAAAAGGAGGAAATGAAAAGACTTGAGTTACATGTGGGAACCAGATGGTTAAACTGTCCAATGTGGATGGGTGGTTGGTTGAGAGGGGGCGCTGGCTGTGTGGGTGTTGAACCGCTTTAATTGAACCGTCTGCAGGCAAGACGACTGGTACCGCTTAACTGTTGTACCCTGAATTCAGGCTTCAGAAACACCTGAGCACCCACACAAACAGATGAACACACAATCTCGCCACACTTGGACCCACCTCCTTCTTGGTTTAATTATTGGCTTAAAAACAGGTTTTTCGCAAACTGTACAAATGTGAATGTGAATGAATGGGGTTGGATGGTTTCCATGACCACTCCACAGCTGACCCACACAAACACTACTATGTCAAGCCCGGTCAGTTAGCACCATTAAGTGAATTATTGTTTCACGGTTGCTCAGCCATCCCAACTCCATCCCTTCTTCTCTGATGGAGAAAGCAGGTAAATTGGTGTAATAGAGGTAGGAGCTCCAAAAGAATCTCCAATAGGAAAACAAGTGCAGCAATTTAATGCCAGAAGAGCGTTGTGCATTTGTCTCCCATTACATTTCATTAGTGAGAGAGATCCTGCAGCAAGCTACTTGTTTTTGGCCCCAATTGTGGCTCTTTGGGAAGGAGGGGGTGGGTGAAGGGAGGATGGTGCTGCCAGTCAGGATTCAATCATGAAGAAATCTCAGCAATCACCAGCTTTTCAGGCCCCACTTGGCTTGATGAGCAACATGCTCTCTAATGCATTTGTGGTTTGGGGCAGCCTGGGAAAAAACAGTCCATTCTTCGGAGTCCCCTTGGAAATGTGGCCAAAGATTTGTGAACAATTAATGCTTTTCCTAAGCAGCACTGATAAGTCTGGTGTAACACCTCCGACTAAGGATGGTCATAGCGTATGGGCAAAGGAAATGGGCAACAGCATTAAATTTTACCATCCAACATATTAGAAGAAATTCAGAGTGCAAGGTCTCATGTTACAGCTGGCCTCATGTGCTTAACTTAATCTGACTTGTCATGTTAAATGATACAGATGGATAACTGCAGTGGACATTCCCTCAAAACCCCACTCACCTCTTACCAACAAACTCTCCAATTTGCCTCCAGCCCACGCAAATGCCACACACTTCTTTGCCAACTAGTTTTTCATTAGCAAAACTTTCCTTAATTTCATGAACATCTGAGAACTCTGTATACCTGGTGCTAGGCCAGTAACATGGAGGGCTGTACAGCGGTTGGGGGGGGGGGGGGGTCACTGAAAAAAAAAGTTTGGTTGAGAAAGGAAAAGAGTGTAGAACAAAGCAGCAAGAGTAAAAGAAAGAGGGATGGAGAAACCATGATGAACAAAGTAGAAAGATGGAATGGGACCGGTTAATGTGAGAAAGTGGAAAAAAGTGGGAAGTGGAGGTGGTAAGAGAATGAAAAGAGAACGAGAACAGGGGAGGCATCTGCTGTCATTGTGTGACTGCTCAGGAACCAAATGAGAGATGCATTTGTGTATGGCGAGAATTGCGGGGGCAAGAAGCAACTGGGTGGCTCTGCCACTCTTGAAAAAGAGGAAGCTCAGTCACTCAAAGGGAGGAAGGCGTAACACGATCCTCCTCCCAATTTAGTGGTTTCCACACAGACTCAGAGCTGGTCTCTGATGCTGTCAGACGTTCACTAAAACCACTCTCACTCTCCCGTGTTCTATATTCTGCCTTCCAGAAAGTGGGCGAGATGGAAAGGGAGCAATTAGACTCCTGGTAGACTCCTAAGCAACAAGAAAAGAGTAGTCTGGGTAGTGGCTTAGTGGTTTCGGAGACTACGCAGTCGCTAGTAGGTTTGAACACGGTGAGGTGCTCACTCCAAACTAAATTTCTCCCGAAGAAAAACCTTGGCTGTATTAGCCAGAGAGCAGCTACATATAAAATGGACCTGATGCAAGTTTACACAAGATTGGAGCTACAAGCAAAGCAAAATAATACAGCCAAAAAAAAAAAAAAAATCTAGCTTGACTTCATTCACAGTCTGCAGTATGCAACCTTCATGTACATGCGTTCTGCAAACACTCTTTACAAACAGAAATCTGCCACTCTGGTCCTTTCTAAAGGAATGTCCACCTGTCCATCATTATTAGCCACTTTATCCTGGTCAGGGTTGTGGCAGTCCACAATGAACAATGAAAGCTATACCTAAAAACATATCCCGTATGGTCACCTTTCGAACCAAAATACCAATTCATCTTTATAACTGGCCCCATAGAATCAAAAAAGCCAATGAGTCACAAGGGTGTCTTTGACACCTTTAATTACCATTTTTTGGGGAACACAGGGAGCTGAACCAAAAGAGTAAACAAATCTATGTCAACAAGACTACAAATTAAAGAGGCACTGTTTTAAAGTATTACTCAGATATATAATTTAGAATGACATGTAAAACCAACTCAGTTGGAGCTCTCCAGAGCTCCCACTGGCGATCTTTATTGTAAAAACTAATGTTAAAGCAGCGTGAAATTTTGAGGCCATGCCTGTACTGTACACTAAGAGTAGGGTCTCATGCTTATCATCACGTCATCGCCGCCCCCAGATTTACAACATTTAAACACGGTTTCCCGGCAATAACGGCACGATTCTCGGAACCTTTTCCCCCATCTCTTTTAATTCATTTGTTCTCTGCTCTCCACCTCCGTACTTCCTTTCTTTCATTTCCCACTTCATCCCCTTTTAGTACAGTGCACGGTGGTGTTAGCCTATATCTGTATCCATGCAGGAATGCGTGTACGTGAACAAACATATATGTGTGTGTATTAGGAAGCAACTGTGTGTGTGCGTGCGTGCGTGCGTGTGTGTGTGTGTGTGTGTGTGTGTGCGTGCACGCGCATGCACGCAAATAGCCCAGGGTTGTGATTCCCCAAAGGAAACATCTGTACATTCCAGACGGACTGTGTAAGAGGATTGAGGCTCATCTTAAAAGCTCGGCATCGCAGCCCCCATTGCTGGGCTGAGCTCCGCTCCGCTCCTCTCCTCTCCTCTCCTCTCGCAGGGGCTAGAGCTGGAAAACTCATGTTAAAGTCGTTACACCACAATTTGGCAGCACCGGGCCCCCTGATTAATCATTAAAAGCATCCCAGCGACAGATCACCCTTTTATGTAATGCTTTTGCATTTCCCTTCGCCACTCCCCCTTTTCTTTCGCCTCCCTCTTTTATAGGCTTCTTGCTGCATGAACCCAGCAACTCTGGGGGCTCGGGTGGGAGGCCCAGGTTCAGACCGGCCGGTTTTAGGCAGGCAGGGAGGTATGCTGAGCAGCACTGACCTGGTCAGTCCTTCTCCCCGTTATTCAACAAGTAAGATGCAGCGCTGCCTGTCCCACAAATCCATCCCACTGTCGCAGAAGGAAAACTAATCCCAGTTGTAGCTGCTAATATTTCAATTGATGTCTTTCACATATTACAATATAACCCAGAAGGAGAAAGAAAAGGGACTTTCATTAAATTGTTTTTGATTTTAAGCAACAGTTCTTGTTGCTTTTCAACAAACTCTTCACAAGTGGTGCACAACCTCTGCGTGAGGCTGGCACAGGATAGGCAGTTTTCAGAGCATCCACATGGCAAGTTGAGCTGGCGGGGTGATGGGGAAGAAAACCCACCTCCTGCTCCATAGTGCCTGGCAACACAGCCTAGAGATCTGCCAGTGTCAGGGTTGTAATTACAGCTTCAGCTCCAAAAGGCTGCTCTTAGCTTGCTGGCTTGGCAGGGCAGGAAGGAGGCCCATGTCTCTCCCCAGTGATGCTCTCTTTGCTCACCCTCTTAGCATACTGCTACAGAATACACCTCTTTGTAAGAGGAGCTCAAAGAGAGGGAGCAGGGTGCAAAAAGCAAGGATGGAAAGCGAGCTGTCCGAGTAAAGCAGAAACCACTGCTTGCCGTTCTGCTGAAAATCCAGCCCAACATAAACAGGTGCTAAATGAGCACAGCTTTACTAGGCTTGACACCAGGTCCTGGCTTCTGTGAATCATGGGCACTAAGAGCTCTATGGAATGTGACACTGGATTATTTTTCACCTAAATTCTTAATAATCTGTGGATGGCTCCGACCAGAGGTGGCAGAGCATGTGCCAATGTGTCTCTTTTTTGCAGCGCTTCACTGAACCTTTCTAAGTGCTAGAACGACTAAGCCAAACCCAGAATCTTTCAGAAAAATTCTTGGTACATGGTCCTAGACATCCTGCGACACAATCAAGTCTTGTTTGCTGAGCTCTGCAGAAATGTAGCTGGAAAATAAGATGGAGGAAACAGTTTTCCGAAAACTGAACGAGGCGCACGATGTCAATTCACGGTGATCTCAGACAGTTTATTTCTTTCACACAGGAGATGTAGTGTGAAGTGTTTTGACTCTAAACTGTCTGTACTGGCAGTTATTCACTGATCCTTTTTCATTCAAAGAGCTCTCCTTTCTCCTGCAACCTCTGTCTGCCTCTCCCCATCTTTCGCACTCCATTGCCTTGAACAGAAGTTAGTGCTCACCATTTAAACATGACCGAAAAGCCTGACCTCTTCAATTTTTATTAAAGAGAGGCTGCTCCCGTTTCTCCCAGCTCCATGTTGGGAATCTCGGGCGACATATGGTTCTGTTTTAAAGCTCCAAGTGTGTGATTTGTGAACTCCATATATGGCCTGTCTGGTGCCACTTATTCAGCAGAGGGAGAACCTCCTCCATCTCTTTATGCTCCTCTGCCACTGTAACGCTGGCACAACCATGAAAATGAAGGCTCCCCCTGCCACATCATGGTCCTCTTTGGGTGTGCAGCTAAGACTTTACTCTGCTCTGCCACATCTCTTCATTCAGATCTTTTCAATGGATTCGGTTCCCATCATCCTTCCCTCTTATTTCATCTTCTCAATGGCTTATTCATTCAGCTCTCATGGCTTCTGTTTTGTCTTTTTCAGAAACTTCCATTCTTCTAGGTTCAGCCACGTGCTTCACCACTCCCTATCATAATATAGAGGCTTATGCAACAGCCAGTCCACCACCCACTATGGTTTCTTCTATATATCACACGTAACTGTGCTGCCACATGGAAGCTGTTATAATCCGATGAGTACTGGTTTGCGCCTTGGGCTGTGCAGCCACAACAAATGCTGGGGTAACTAGGAAGCTGGTAGAGATGATGATGACAATCGCGCCAAAGATGACGACAATGATAACATGGAGACCTCGAGCGGAAAACGCTGAGACACTGTGGAGCGGTCTAATGTGGCCCAATACAGTGCTGCAGGGAGTGTCTTTTCCTGCTGTTCTACTGACCGACTAACCACTGGCCTTTGTGGTGTGGTCAAGTTTTCAAAAGAAATTGAACTTTTGAAAACAATTTTTTTTTTCCAGTGTGCGCTTTGTTTACATTTTAATGCCTTTGCCTCAGAAGGAAATTACGCCATTCTGCGGGCCGAGCCGGTGAGCCCCAGGGATCCGACAGCCAGTAGGAGAATAAACGGCACGGTGTTGTCTTGCCCTGGGTGACGGTGAACCAGAAAAGTAGAAACGTCGGGACCCTGGGAAGCACAACTACTGCTGCTGATGTGACCTCTCCAGGCTGCTCCTGGCTCAGCAAGGCAGAGCACTGTACTGTCTTCATGTGGTCAAACCCCAGGGGTGAAACTGACAAGGTACTTTTCCTGGCAGTATGAGGAAAAGGGGGCAGTCGAGGAGGATAGGCAAATTTGGGGAGGAGGATTGAAAGTTTGAGGAGGGGTGATGGGAGCCTCCGCCTCTTTCTCCTTCTCCTCCTCCCAGTGTCCCACTCCAATCCCAGGGCGGGTCTAGGACATTCTGTCCATTTCACTGCTATAGCTGCCACAGTCTGCAGTCCAGCTGGCGGGCGGAGCTCTGATCCTCTCTCTTCTGTGCTGGTAAATAAAATCGTACGCAGTTCTACCCTCACATTGCGTGGCGCCTCAAACAGCCTTGCCTGTACTCACAGGTCTTTAAATCACTGAAGTCCCCTTGTGCACCAACTTCTGGCTTAGTGCAATACAGCAGTAAAAAAAAAAAAAATAAATAAATAAATCTATACATGCTTTGTCTATTTTTACAAACAAAAAACATAAAGTTTATATAAGAAGTGAAAGTGGGCAAATCTAGTTACTTTGATGCACAAGCTGATGCCAGGTCCTGTTATCTTTCCTCTGTGGACTGACAAGTTTGGAAGGGTCCTGGACACAGAGAATAAGGTCCTACATGGTTACATGGGGTTGGCCAACGTTAGATGGTCGCTGCCGGATGGGTTATTTAAGGTTGTAAACTTAGTTGCCTACCCTTAATTGTTTTTCTTCTCTTTGTCATACTGTAAAGCACTTTGAGCTACAGTTCTGTATGAAAATGTGCTACACAAATAAATGTTGTTGTTGTTGTTGTTAATGGGTAGCAACTCTTCTCTGGATACCTCGGGATTCTTCTCAGTTACCACGAAGCTAGTTCTGTCCAGGTCATTCCATCAGACAGGTCCAGGCCAGTTCTTGTTTGGTAACCGGGAGCTTGGAGGACTGAGCGCCCACACTAACTCACCAGGAAACTGAGTGTTTACACAGGCTCTGGGTTCCCATTCTGCACTCAGGCTGCCTGGCGTACTACTCCTGCACCAGCTTCCATGGATCCTGATCCCTTTCTATTGGAGGCTTCAAATTCACTCCCTACCTCATTCTCCTTTGAGTTCCTCCTCTACTTATATGGTACTGTGATAGGCACACTCTGGTGCGGCCAAAACACAAGGCGTTCAACGATATTTGGAGAGGTTTTCACCACTTAATACCGACAATTCTGATTTTGTGAAATATGTCTGCCAGAATACTGCAAAAAAAAAAAAAAACACAACACAGGCATCCCTCCAGACGCGATTCTTTAACGTAATTTTGCACATACAAGTGAAATGATTTACGTGTCACATAGACCCTTTACAGAGTACAGAGTTTTGACCAAACATGAGCTTCAAGTTTTAAGCTGGCGATTAACAACAATCACTGCCAAAATTGTAACTGAGTTCCAGTTATGAAATTTCAACTTACAGATTTCCTGAAACAGATCCTGCTCGTAAATAGGGAGATACCTGTACTGTTTAACACTTTATTTCAGCAATTTTATTAATTTCACTTTACATTACAACTCCAGCTATTTTAAAATGACTGAAGATGAAAACATTTCTCCACAAACTTCTACTCAGTGTTAGTTGTTGACCAACTCATACACAACAATCCTCCCCTTGTTACAGACAACTGAAACTCACAAACAAGAGGAACTAGCTGTAAACATAGGGAAAGTGAGTTTAATTAAGGTGATTTGCATGCACTTTACAACCATTTATCAGCTAGGAGGGTAAACAAAGACCATGTTTTCCGTGTAACAAACAAACTTTTTTTAAATAAGCGAAAATGCAATTATAAATAAATAGGAAAATTTTTGACATCAAAAACAGAAGTGGCCATAACATGAGGAACCTATGTAGCCTAAAATCATAGCATCCTGTATAGCGGTAAAGAAGGTAAAGCACTGTTCAGCACTGTATGCAGTCAGTTCTGTGCGTAGTTCAAACATTCCCCTAACATTCAGTATCTTTTTGTTTCTTGTAAAAAGCCACAATGATCTCTGTAGTACAGTGAAATAAATGCTGTTTTGCACGTTAGATTAGTACCTTGTTTCATACTGCATTTATATTTTGTTTTGATGTATTTCTGCCAGATATGACCGCATTTAGTACAGACGCAGGATTTTGGTTTTCTGCTGATTGTGCCGATAAACTCTTGCCGAGAGGAGAATTGGCAGAATCTGTGGCTTTGAGAAGCAGCGCTGAGCCGAAATGCAGGAACAACCGGAGACTGTTTTTGGTCAAAGCCGAGGAGTAAATATGCCAGACCTATTGAGGCTGGCAGGGTGGACGCTGGCTGAGCTACAAAGTATCCCATCTCTTGGTCCTCCTTTAGATATGTTGGACATACTTGTAGTACTGTACGTTTTGCTTTTCGTTGTGGAGACATCCCCTCCCAAGCTCAAATTAGTTTCTAACAATTATTTCCAAAAATTTGTTTGCCATAAACACACTTTTCATTGTTATCAACATATTTTGAACTTTCAGGTAAACAGACATGTGGGTGTATGTGAGTCATGGAGGATACAGGCTGAAAAGCTGACTTCCCACTTGTCTGAATGTGTGAGAGCCCACCGTTGAGAGCCTATAAATTACAAACCACACACCTCTGAATAACCAAAGACACTACAGCCATTATGGCAGTCGACTCTACTGTCTCCACTACTCCTGCATACACGTATCCTCCACGTATTTTCCAAACCTATTAAGAAAATAACGCGAAGCAAAATAACTGCTATTGAAAGTCAAAGCAACAGAGACTGACCAGTTTAAAAGGGATCAATTACGAGCCAAAGCACACAAGCATCCAAGACAACATAAAGTAAAATGGTTTCACCCTCCTGTTATTATAGCTGCAGAGGGTTGGGGTCGAGAGACCTGACTCGGTGACCAAAATGTTGTTTGTTCAAATCCAAAGAGACTATAGTTCTGCACTGAAGTGTAAAACCCTACAGAACAAAAATATCTAAGACACAACACATCTTTGTTCACTTTATTTTTTCCAGCAAATTTAAGCCAAGCAGTGATGGAATAATGCAAACGGCAATGTTTACATCCACAGGAAATAACAAAAAAGTTTCGGCACAAGCAGGCTTCTTCCCCCCGATTTTTCATCACCCCCTAACTCTCCCCTCCATGCTGTTTCTCTTGGCTGCAGCTGTGTGTTCTCATCTAATTACAGACCAGGGAATTAAATTATCACTTTCCAATTGCTTTGTCTTTGTGTGAAAACCAGTGAAAAAAGGGGAGGGAAACAGGAGACAGGTCTGTGTTTTTCAGTGTCAACCTAGAGACAGCGTGCAGCTTCTGTGTTCATCCCACAACTTGCGTGTCACATAGGCCTTCGCCAGAAAGGGGGTGACTATCAGTGATGCACACTGCCAGTTTCTGCAGTAATAAAACAAAATGAAACACTAATTTTGGGGCTAAAGGTTATAGTCGAGGTTGTCCAGGTGGCAGTGGGAGAGGCTTAGGCTGCTAGCCTGGCTGGATTTGGCTGGCGTTCTCTTTTAAGCTTTGGACAAAACCATTGCTGATCAGGAAGGGGAGGAGGACGGAGATCTCACACAGATAACGCACAAAGACACAAAATCCAGTCAAGGGTTAGCCTGGTCCAGCCTAAAAAACCTCTCTTGCACAGCTTTCACAGCTTGAGTTCACATCTGTGCTATGCTGACTATCCTGACATAAGGAAATCATAGCATCATTACTCCACCACTAAGGCAAAGCTTCAAGATGAGGGTCATATAATATTTACATTTTTCATTTTTCAGATGTTTTCCTCTAAAGTGACTTTCAACAAAACTATAACAACGACAAGTTTTAGATAGCAGACTCACAAATGCCAAGTACTGCTTGTACATCACACAAGTAGCCGCCTATAGAATTGATAGAAAATAAGAAAATGATTGTGATAGATGATGCCATGCAAGTTTATGGAGATTTCAGGAGATCGGGAGAGAAGTAGGTCTCAAAGACATGTGTTTTTAGATCCTTTTTGAATGCTATGTCAGTAATTCTGAGAGAAGGCGCTCATTCCACGACACTGGAGCCAAAACTTATGGACTGTCAGTTTTGGACCTCTCATACCAGGGGCCACCAAGTGTCCAGAGGTGGTCACCTATAGCACTTGCTGGATACCTGTAGGTTACTCGTAGCCATTTAAGAGCAATGCAGCACTCCTACATTTGGCAATAACCCATCAAATGCAATTTAATCCAATGGGGAATGAGAAAACCAGCCAGTCGGGCCACAGGAGCTCGGCCCCACCTTTTCGGGATCCAGGCACTTAGCTGAGTGGGCAGAAGTGAACTAAACAGTAGTGAAAAACGGAGGGAAAGAAAGCGAGTCTCCCAAACCGCAGGTGACAGACATCACACAGGCAGGCAGTGGAGAAGTTTCAATATTATGATCCAACTGGAAAAGAATCTGGGACTTCCTTGAAACGCCAGCCTCTAAACTTTCCCATTCGCTTCCCAGCAGCTGCTGTTTGAATCAAAGGGCAGGACTGCTGGAAGGGAGAGATGGGGGGCCAGCTTGCTGCGGGGTCTCAATCGCCGTGATCCTCTTGCAACCGCTCAACGGTGCTTAACCAGGGCTCGCTGCCTTCATCTCCTTCTTGTTTCCACCTCTAATGTGCTGCCTCCCACTCCACCTCCCACCTATCTCCGCTGCAACAGAAGCCCATGAGCTCATGGAGCAGCGACTGCACAGTTCCTCGCCAGGCTAACTTGGAGCCGCGAGAATAAATTAATGACTACCAGCACCGGAGCCCCAAGAGAATAACCTTCCATCCGCAGCACACACAAGGTGTTATGAGTCCGAGAGAAAAGGAAAAAAAAATTGAATTCATTAAAAAGAAAAAAAAAAAGGAAAGAAAAAAACATCATAATTGGAAGGCATGCAATTCTGTGCCGCCAATGTGAGCACAACAGCGCTTTTGTGCTCAAGAGGGTGGACCATGGTTGGTAGAGGGTAGAACTCATTAACAGCACCACCTTCTTGGAGACACAGAGGCACAGTAGGGGGATCTGACCAGGACATTTGCGTAGAAGTCCATGGTTCCAAATGAGTCACGGAGAGATTTCTCAATATGACTGTGGTTTACCTGCTAACTCAGGAGCCATAAGGCCATGCAGCAAACCGATATGCACAGCAGGACCATCCTTGGACCCTGGAGTAACAATGACAGAATATTATCATAAATAGTGGGCAATGGGAGCATCGGAGTGAAACTGCTGGTGAAAATCTTGGCAAAAAAGAGGCCAAAGAAGTCACACCTTTGTTACAGATATTACTTTCTTTAATAAGCATAAAGATATTATTCCAAAAGCAGAATGCAAACAGCCTTCACCTAAAAAAACCCTCATGTGTCTTTCCAGCGGTGCCCTTCTCCACTGTCTGAAGAGCTGAAAAGGTTTGCGCTTCTGTGGGTGTGTGTCTGCTTTGGCTTTCTGCACATTTCAAAATATTCTCAGAAAATACTTAATGTCCACAGGCCACATTTTTAAAGTGGAAGGGAGGAGTGCCACTCCCTTTTTCACAAAGAAAAGTTAATAATTTGCCAGATGTTCGCTTTGCTGGTTTGCCCAAAACTCCACCAGTTAAACACTGCTCAGAGAATCAAGCTCTTCTGTTACATCATTATCCTCTAAAGCAAAAGCGTGAAGAGCAATGACAGAACAGCTGCCTACAGCGTCCATTGCTGCAACAACGATGGTGTGGCGAGATGCTAGCTGAGGTGTGTGGTGGCTCAAAGGAGCTGCATGGTGCACAAATATGCCATTTTTGCTGACCCCTACACATATCCCTGTCAAACTTCCTCATTCCATCCTCTCTCTGGGACCTCTTTCATTTCTGAGGCGAGAAGGAGAGGAGAAGACGGATGCAGAGAAAAAGTGTGAATGAAAGAGGGAGACAGGTGGAAGCAAAGCATGAAAAAGCGAGAGGGTACATGGATAAAAAAAAGTGAGGGGTGTACAACAAATCTACAGAGAAGACAAGTGAGGGAAGGTGATATGGAGATCCTAGCAAAGTACTGAAAAGACAGAGGGAAGTACCAGCAGACCCCAGAAAGAGAGAAAAGAGCAAAGGTCAGCGAAAACAGGCAGGCAGAAGCAGGTGAGAAGAGGGAGGAGAGATGGAGCTTGAATTTAGAAGCGTGTGAGTTTGAGACAGAAGGACAGGGGTATCAAACCAAACGGGAGAGAAAATTGAA